>JAFIDM010005346.1:24889932-24942493 GCA_023159025.1 Thereuonema tuberculata | reverse complement strand
GATTAAATATGTCATACGTTTCAGCACCTTCTTCACCTTCGGTAGGAGGAAGTGGCACACAATGGCGCCTCCTTCGGGATTGGCACAGTTTGGTTCAAGGGTCCCATTGTGTGCCTACTGCTGCCACTTCCTCCTCCCGAAGTTGAAGAAGGTGCTGAAGCAGATGATGATGAAGAAGAAGAGGCCGATTTAGGATGTCATACGTTGTTCATGCAATCTGAAAAATGGTGAAATCTGTAATTCCTGTAATGGTAATGGATATCCGTAATATGCAGTTGTTGCTGGATGGCTTGAATTCATTGATGGTTACACAAAGTATAATTTGCTGGTTTTTATAAACTCATTTCTTGAAGCGTTATTTTTCTTCTTTTGTATTCGTTTAATTGCCGTTGCTTGAGCACTTGTAACTGTAATCGTTTAACAATAGACTGGAGGAGTCACTGTTTGATAAAATTTTAAGTATGTTTTTGATTCTCTTTTCATCAAGATCTTCTTTATAGTCTTTTAGCGACTAAAATTTATGTAATATTTTTTTTTTGCGCTACCCTTTCGATCTAGATTCAAAATCCAGATCTCAGTAACTTTAACTTTCTTACGATTTCAAGTTATGGTCATTGATAAGAACACTCCAACAACTATGTTATTTCTGCTGCTAGGGTGCATATAATCTCTCTATGATAGTCGATTACTAATTAAAGAAACAAAAGAAACAGTGTCCACCTGTGAGGACACTCTGTCTGCCTTCATGACGGGATCACCCTTAAGGCAACTGAGTATCACATCTGTAAATTGCTGTGTATTGTAAGAAAAAACTTATAGGCAATAAATTATTATTAAATTATTATATGCCATGTGGTTTTCAGTTATGAAATGGATCATTCACTTGTAACTCGATGCACGATAGCTTTCCCCCTCTGGCGAATTGGTTTAGGTGTGTATCTCTTTTCAAATTCTTTGACAACCTTCAGTATCATGATTCTTCAGCACTCATAAATGCTTCTGGAAGTTAAGATGTTGCTGTGCTCTTCAGGTTTCTTGGCGACGATATTTTTACCTTTCAAATTCTATTAATGTCCGTGTGAAAACGATGACTTTGAACGTTATTGCACCTTCATTTACCAAGCCTTCACTGAAGACTTTGAGAAGAACATAATGATGTATCCATGAGTTTATTTCTAAAACATTTGTTCTGAATATCACCTAATTCGATGATCACTATGATTTAAAGAAACGAATATTTTATATAAGGGCTAATAGATTCTCTATCGAAAAAAAACTCCAAATCATCCAGATAATTTGAATTGAGGAACGATATTAATTCCAAAAACTATACTATACTGGTAATATACTGAGAGATCATCGGAGAAGGATTTGTTAGATATTAACATGATTAATGAAAACGAAGATTCTAGATAAAAAATCTCAGAAAAGTTGTTTTTTTTTATTCAGATTGAAAAGATCAACCAGAGATTTGCTTGCCCTTCAATTTCTCTGCTTCCGGCAGCAGGAAAGCAGTAGGAACTCCGCAGTTTATATCATCAGTTTATCAACGACTAACTGTCTGAAATTCCTCTACTCGGTTACTTTTCAGAATATTGGAAAACGCTTCTAGGGTAGAACGGAAGAGAAAAGATCCCAATATACCAAAAAGTAACTCGCTATGGGAATTTCAGAATAAATTGGGAAATTTATTTCACCTAAATCTATATCTGGAGAAACAACGCAAATTATTTTCTTTAAATAGTTAAACAAGAGCAACGTGTACTTTATGTATATGAAGCATCATACATTATATAGATTCTGTATTATGCCGAATTATATAACTAATCTATGCTGTCATCGTTTTAAACAACAACTGCTGTAAATAACATCCGAAACATGTTATTATCTGGATTATATTAAATTATATATGTTTATACCCTGTCTTTTGAATTATTTCTGAATTAATAAATATTTTATGTTAAATCACAAAGTTACTAATAGAAACTTTAAACTTAAATGGGCACTATTAAAGTCTGTTTATCTGATTAGCAAAATATAAATTGCATAAAAATTAGATTGAATGTTTCTGTAATTGTGTCAATAGTTGTAATAACCTCTGTTAATAAATCAATTTTAACTACTTTGATAACCATCTTGCCTTTAAAGCATCAACACGATCTTATATATATACATTAAATATCTTTCGTAAATATACACAGTTGCTCTTTAATTATCAATTTCTTTGGCATCATTATAAATTTTTGAGGGAAAAAGGAAAAGAAATGAACCTTATCACTTTTCATCTTTTCTTCGCCTTCGCTGGTCTTCTGTAATGTTTGCTGTCTACCTGGACTATTTATAGAAAATGCGATAATTCGTTTGCATTGGCAACCTTTGAAAAGAGGAAAGTGGTCGATATTTTTAAGTAACAGCATTACATAATAGGTTCACCTCTAAAGCGTCAGCTTTAAAACTATTAAGGAGATTCAACTTCGTTATTCAATATTGATTTTAAGTAATTAAAAAAAGACACTTCACCTATCTTAAATAAACACAAACTTAGCTTAGGAACTTTAAATAATTGAAAGAATCCATAAGTTTCTACAGATTTTGTTTTGCACGGTATTGATGAAATTAATAAAGAAATGTAGGAATTAGAATAAATATTCAGTTAATACTTTGTTCTTGTAAATATTACAAATGTGTAAGGGGTTTGCTACCTCAGACAGAGAAAATTCGGCTATTTTAAAAAAAATTATAAATAGCTTAAGATAAGAAATCAGTTTCCATATAACTGTAAATAAACTACAACTTTAGATACAATTAATGTTCATGTTTTTATATATATTTTCTTATGCAATTACGGATATATAAACATTTCTATTGAATCAATTCTAATTAATCTAAATAAGTAAAAAGGCCACAATATGAGAAGATATAAGTTTTATTAATGATTATATTTTCAGGCTATATTTTTTAATTTACAGATACAATGTCACAATATTAATAATACCACTAATAATTTTAATATGTTTGAAGAATTTTAGTGATTTCGACATCTCGATTAAAACTTCAGGAACCAAGTGCAAAATTTATAGCAGCCTAATATAAGCGAAGATTTTTGTAGCTAGATTTACCTGAACATAATTTTTTAATATAAGATTCCTTCATTTCGCTTAATCTTATCAGTCTTTAAATTGAAATCCATCCTTCACGGATTATTGCTGATTATTGCTAATTAGTATTAGTCGTAATAATGTTACTAACTACTACATTAAAATTATTGTTGTTACATTGAAGAACTACAATAAAAGTTTATTCTAATTCTGTTATTTCATTATTGTTCGTATTAATATTATTGATATTATTTTAATTCCGTACCGGCGTGGTCTCGTACTCAAGGCGGCGACCTCACGAGGCTGCTGCGTCGGATCCTGGGTTCGACTCCCGGTCGCGGCTTGGTTGTTTCAATTTCCTTTCCTGTGTTTGTCAGCCTCTTCTGCACTTTCACTTCGGGTTTGAAGCCTGGCCACAACGGGAAACCACCCCAGTATCTATACCCTAGAAGGGGGAGGGTCTCCAATTGGAGGGACAGTGATAAGACGGAGCCTTTCGTACCAAAAAAATATTTTAATATTGTATTTCTATTGAGAAGATTATACCTTAGTCTTGTTCTTTGGTTTAAAATGTTCTGGAAAGCTTGTTGTTCTGGAATGGTGATGTTTTAAATTACCTGAATCGTTATATTTCTTATGAGGTTTATTATACAAAAAAATATCATTGTAAGAAAAAGTTAAAATTTTGAAGGAATATCTTCTTTCTTGTTTAAGATTACATAGAGTTCAATGACTTTTTCGTATTAACAGATTCCCAAACAGAAACTAAACAATATCTAATTCGAAAATATCTCATTCACAGTAACTTTAGAACTTAAAGTTCTGCTGCTGAAAAATGTTCTAATTTCTCAAATATTTGTCGAAAACTTATTAATAATAGAGGACTTTGAGAGCGAGGTCTTTAAAATTAGGGTGAGGTAGGATGGATGCGTGTAGAGGATGTTTTATTCAGTTTAATGTGAAATGATTTTTTTTTCTTTGAATTCTTTAATAGAAGTTTCCTGAACAAGAAATTCTTGCTTGAAGTTTAACATAGTTGTAGGAGTGGTTTCCACTTTATTGATATTTTCTTAAATAAAAGAGCTTTCATGTTTTAGTATTTTTTTTTTATTCTAAGGAATCAAGAGGTTTTGGAAGAAGTGGAAGAACGGAGAAAATTAATACAGGATATTGAGGAAAAATAAAGCAAAATTTTCTTGCTCAATGATTAGGCTTAACAATTTTTTAACAATTATTATGGAAGGGAAAATTATAGGAAAAAAGGGCAGAAGAAGGCCTAGAGGGAAATTTTTAAAGGAAACAAAAAGGGTTTTGGAATTCCGAAGTTATTATGAGTTGAAGAAAACTGCTGAAGATAGAAGGACATAGTTGCAGCGAAAGGCGATGCTTTTAGTATCTAACTATCAAATTTTGCTGGATGTACGATGTTCTGTTCAAAAAAGGCCTACATTATTTTATGAATACTTCACAATCTTTTGATAAGTTTTCATTATACTTCTAAAAGTTTATTCCTCATTATGAAATAATGTAAGCAGAGTTTCAACTCTTTTGTGAGTCTTATATGTTTCTTTTATGCATGAATAAAATGTGTTCCATTCTCTTAAGAAAGAACGTGAATGTAATTCCTTTTGTTTTAAGAATATCTGATTTCATTAATGACTATTATCCCATTTTCAACAAGGGCGGTAGTTAGACTAGGTTTATCTTCCTTGCTTTTAAAAGCTCTGTTTGCCGAAGTGAAGGTGGAGCAACATTTTTGCGCAGCTATTATAGAGCAATAAAGCGTTCATTGTGCTGTAGGGTGTGTCGAATTAAATTCTGGGCAGGGCAGACCCCGCAAGAAGGAAAATGGTGCGAGGAAACCTCCCCTCACAATTCATTACCGGCAATTGCTCTGTATTTACCTAAGAACCAGCTTCGTGAGAAAATAACTGTTTTGAACTTGCTGCAAAATTTTGATGATGCCGGCTGAATAAATACTGCCATAGGAGGATCGTCGCTTCAAACAAAGCGGTTTAAACAAAGAGAGACAAAAAAAAAAGATTAGCGCTAAATTACATTTAATTACTTAATTAAACATTTCATAATTATTGGCAAGCACTAATGGATTTCATTAGTCTTGCTGACATGTGGTAAAATGCTTTGCAAATTCCTTCATTAATTTAATGTTTCATTCTATTTAATTTACGGAATTGAAAACTATTATTCAGTGTTAATTTTTACAAATTATGTTGATAATTTTTAAACATTTTAAATGTTTAAAAACGCGGAAATACAATTCATAAAATATTTAAACTTTTTATAAGAAAATCGCCAACCATTAAAACACTATGTGCAATTAACATCACATCACACTATAAATCACTATGTACGGACGTTTCGAGTCCCAATAAGAAGGGGACTTGAAACGTACGTACATAGTGATTTATTGTGTGATCTAATTTTAAATGTATATAGTGTTTTAATGGTTGGTGATTTTATTCTATTTTTAACTGCAGGTTAAACATTTTCTAAAATTAAATCTTTTTGTTTTTACATATTTACATAATTACAGCTTTTTCTTTTTTTATTTTCGTGAATTTGCACCTCATTAAATTTGACCTATAATTAATGAAATCTATAGAGTAGGTACAAATTCCGTAAGAACATAATTCTTAAAAATAAATATGTGTCATTTGAGTTATACTTTAAAAATATTGTGGAAATAACTGGATAAAAATATACAGATAACATACTATTATTAAAGAAAGATCACATTTAACGAAAAATTTATTTCTTTAATTCCATAATCTGAAATTATAAATTTTATTGTCAATATATATTTTTTCAAATTGTAAACAGCCCTAGCTTGATTCATGAAAATTTGAAAAAAAAATTAAAGTTTAACAATGTGAATTAAAAGTTTTATAATAATTACTTAATTTTGAAAGGATATACGAAGTGTGTTTATTCCGCGAGATTGCTATTTTAATTTTGAAAATATGTAGTGCCCACAAAAAGGTAACTAAAAAATATATTAAACAATTTTATCTGAATTCCAAAGTGGAGAATGAAATAAGATGAATATTTTTGCAAGCCCTTAGTTTAAGAAGCAATAAAGACACTAAAAGTGGAGATAAGTTGAAAGTAACTAAAACTAAACATGAGAAGTTCAATCTAGTTGACTTCAGTATCACTGTTTTATCACTGACAGGTTAATTGAATTTAACGCAAAAAATATTTTGAAGAATTTAACAATGTTAAGATGAACAATGCATTTTTTTTAATCTTTTGAGTATTAATATGCCATTAGCAGTTTTAATTATTGAAAGTGAAGTTTCGTAAAATTATTTTAATTTTCAACCGTTGAAGACTCGATGGACAATGCAGCAAACAGAATTTTCTGGTAATCAAATGGAATAACATAGTTTCTTCTATACTATTAATTACTTTATATATCAATTATCACGTTCTTCTTTCACCCCATTCTTAATGTTACTTTTTAAATAAACAAAATATTGAAAAGTTGCCGTTTATTTTCTATTGTAAAGAGATTTCATGCTATTTTCATGATTATTTGGTTGAGAACGATTTGCGGAAATTAAGGACCTAACACATCTAATGTTCACCTGTTGAAGAAATTTGACCAAGCTTTTATCCAATTTGAGAAAACACGGTTCGTGAAACAACTAAAGTGTCCATAATACAAAATTCATGCTCATTTGTTGGACAATTCCTTTCCCAGCTCTTGTTGTTGTAGGTTTTTATCAAGCAAAGTCTAAACACGCATAAATTTAATTTTGTTCTCTTTCTTTGCATTAACAATCAGTCTGTGGAAACCATTAGTGAAAATTGTATGAACATGAAAAGCGGTTTTTCTGAAAGTTAAAGTAAAAGCATGTGGAAACCTAAGAAGTCTTTCTACAATTAATTATCTTATTGGAGTATTATGAAATCTTCAAGTTAGTTAATTTACCTTGAAAAAAAAAATAATGAATTGTATGATGGTATTTTTAACTAACGAATAATTGATTAATCTGAATTGCTGACAATGTAACTAAATATGGGTAACTATGCTTAATTGAGTGATTCCTATATTTCACATAAGGTATTAATAATTATAAATCATTCTCATTTGCTACGTTACTAAATTCCATTGCTGTAGTTTCAGTGTAATGTACATTTTTATTCTTTTCAAGGAATTGGTTGAAAAGAATAAAGTCTTGTTAATTTCAAATTTTTTTAACAAGTAGATATACCGTGACCATGATCCTTTCACAACATCAGTTCATTGCTCTACATGCAAATTTATAGACTGAGACTTTATTCCCACCTGTCGCCCCTTATTTTTGCCGGGTCACTTGAAAGATCATCAATTACATTAACATTTCCAATACGAGATTAATACACAGACACAATGTTGCCACAGATTCTATATTAGAAGAAACTTAATACATAATATATATTTCTTTGTGAATGCCGATATTAGAATGGATTACGAGGTAATGTTTTGTTTTATATTGCGTTGCGAAAATCTACGGCTGTTTCTTGTAAGTAAACAAAAATTTTAAGAACGTGGAAAAAAATATCGTCTATGTTTTTCCATAGCTTTTAGCAATACTGTCGGAATTTTATTCTTAAACTTACTTTCTTATATTAGTTATAATACGTTTCTAATTTAGTGCTCTTGTGCTTTCAGAAGGATTCATAGTATGAGAATTGTATTATTTTGATAATATATCGAAACCGGAGCGAATCTTCTCTTGTATATTTAAATCTGTCTAAAAAAATTTATTAAGTCATGTCTGCATATAGTAGGAAAACTTCCAATTAAGCGAGATAATATGTAGACAGTCTGGTTTTCTTAAATTCTCAATTATACTGTCTTCAATAATTAGCTTTCTTATTATCCTTTACTCTTTAAATCACCCAAATATTCCGTCAATTTTTATAAGTATTTCATGGCAAAAAACTATGGGAATTTGCTTAATATTCTAAAAACAAATTCATGACTTCTTGATTATTAGTTGAACAATTTTTAATTGTAGCCTAATTGTAAAAATTCTTGCAATTTTGATGGAAATTCCTTAAAGTTTCTTGATTTCCTTATATTAAATTTCACTTATTATTGCTGTAAAATGTTAGATCTGGTAGAAATCGTAAAATAAAAAGGGGAATGTTTTCTTTGTTTGACCAAATTCATATGAAAATCTTTTCAAAAGTACTAAATAAGTTATGTAAGGCACAGAATAAAGTGCATCTGAACTGTTCCTACCTATTTCTAAATTATTAGACTAAATTGTTAGGGTTATAATTTTAATGAATGAAAGTTATGTTAATTGAAGATTATGTATTCCTAATTATTAGAATAGCAGTTTCGGATTTAATTTAGTCTACAACATTCTGTAATCTTCTTTATTTTCTATATATTTCTCAAAACCTTGCAGAATTGAAGCAGTGAAAAGCTTGTATCAAATTCAGTCGTGATCTGTGGATCTGATTTTAAATTTATTGGTCTAATCTAAACGAAAGATGTCATAATGCGACAGATTAGGATTAGAATCTATCCATCAAGCCCTCCAGGAAAGTTAAATCTTCTTTTAGGCTCCGCAATAAGAAGTTTAAAATAAATTGATGAACTTTTGAAATGTTCTGGACAGTACTTTATACAGTGAGTTGGAAAAGTCCACCCAAATTGCAGAACTCTGCGGCCAAAGTTGGAGCCTATGTTTAATTTCATTTCAATCAATGTTAAAAATAAACATTATTAAAATTAAATTGTTTTATTACTGACTTTACATCAGGAATTAAAGCTATTGAAACAAAAGAGAATAACTTTTAGTGGACTTTTTTCATTCAGAATGTAGAACAGTCGGTTTAAAATTAACACAATAGAAGCAAACACGACTTCCAACTGCTAAAATTCCTACTAGAACACCGGAGGTTCCAGTTTTAATCAGAAAAAATTGTCATTCCGCAGATAGGTATGCATTTTCATTAGGTCACATTTCTCTCATTTAAGCATGAAATTCTTGTAATATTGCAACCAGATATTTACAGTAAAGTGGAAGACATGTACTCGATTAAAGTCGGCAGGAAACCTAATTTTCTTGCTTTTAGATCTTAACGAAATTGGGTTTTTCTCTTTGCTGTCAGATTGTCTTAGAATACAATCGATTCTATCAACTCAAGGTGAATTGAAATCTTCATTTATCAAACTGTCTAACGAAATCACGCAAGCGAATCGTTAAAGCACTTGGCTCTGTATAGACTTCCTCTAATATATTGCATCACATTTTAGTGTAACGAATCCAGTTCCCCTTCGAAGTCCCTCTCTCAAAACAGCAATGAAATAAAACATTAAGTCTGGATACGAACCGATATAAAACGCTGGGATTCCATTGGATTGCAATTATCTGAGCTCAGTAATTTCAGACCTCTTCTTGTGAATTCGATTCCTTAGTGTTTCAAAACTTACGAATGTTATTCTCCTTGAAAATCTTTTACTTCTAAATAGTTATTTAAGTGTTATTCAAAATAAAAGTTTTTTTATGTGTGTGCTTTTTTCATTGCAAGAAAACTTCACAGCGAAGAAAACTAATAAATGAGCTAAAATTTTGAAAAATGTCTCGTAATTTTTTTTACTATACAGTTAATATAACTACCAAACAAACGGGACAACGTTAAGTACGGTTTGAATTGCCAGTTGTAAGGCCCTAGAATATTTATTGAAGACAAGGAAGGATAGAACAAAGAATTTTTAGAACAGAAAATTTGGTACGAAAATTGATGATACGTATATTTTTCAGTTCATATAGCAATTTTCCTTTAATTTAATTTGAATATAACAAAAAGAGACACACAGAATGTTGTGTTCTAAATAATCGAACTTTATCATCAAATGTTGCAAATACTATAAACATAAAGTTATTTCTTTCAAACAATGGTTTAAGTCAAAATACAAACGTCCACTCACTAAAATCCACAAGAAATTGATGTTGTCATGGATGAATTTTAAGCAAAATCATATTTCCAGTATAAATTATTTTATTTCGTTTGACATGTATTTGATATGAAATACCAATATTCATAATAATTACAATTTATTCTACAAGAATTTTAATTTTATTGAAATTTATTAAATTATTTAATTTAAAAGTGTTGGATTTATCTTTAGCCTCAAAAAATACATTTATAATAATTTTAGAATTTTCTTTTTTCATTTAGGTAAGTTCCAGATATTTTGGTTATCTCTGAAGATCATCCTTCAGGTAAAAATATAATTTTATAATGACTTTTTAAGGTAACTTGCACAATAAAACGAAATTAATAACAAGACTGACTGGTTAGATCTGAAGGATAATTATTTTATATAGTGCACGACGTTAAATAAACTAGATAATGAAGAAATAATTCTTGGAATCCAATTATTTATTTTGTATATTTCATTGTGTAATAGCGGAAATTAAAAAAAAAATTGGCAGGAGATATGAAAATTCTTTAAGTATAATTATTTTCAATCTATTGCTGCATGGATTATTCTTAGATCTTGCATCAAATTAAGCTTTTATATGTTTTAGTGTTTCGGAATCTTCAAGTTGAAAATTGGATTTTAGATGTGTAGGCTTACCACAACTTACAGGTTATTCCTTTGAAATTATTAATCCATTGCAATGTATTATACGGATTGAATTCACCTTTTTCTTAGATAAAAATATGAATAATTTATTTTATTTGTCTTAATAGTATTTCTATTAATTTTTCTTTCTGCTTTGCTGCTATACTTTTTAATTAGAAAATTTTAGGTTAGTTAAGAAATTGCATTTTTTTAATTGTTTTTTTTTAAAAATATTCTTTGCTTTTTGTTTTGTTAGGCCTTTTCAATTTTATCGTTTTTTTTTAACTTTAACTTACTGTTCGTTTTCGTATACGAGAGCCTTCAACGCTTTTGCGCATGCGTCAGGTCTCCTTGGATTTCATGAAAATAGGGTTGAGGAAAAATAAAGAGAGGATATTTACTTTTTATCAGTATTAGCTTACTAGTGGCTGCGTTCTATTTGCGCTTTTCGGGAAAGAATTATGGAAAGAATAAATACTATTGCAAAATTAACAGGTACTAAAAGAAAAACAGGTCTTATGAAAGTGTCCATCTCAGCGTATCACCCCTTTGGGGAGTAGAATCGTCTGTGTTGTCCTTGCTCTCGCTTATGAAAACGAACAGTATTAATGTTTGAGCCAGAAATACAATACAATCAGGCATCAACAAATTATAAATAAAGTTTGAAAGTTTTAATATAGTTTATTTTTTAAAATTAAAAATCAAAGTAACTCTTTCTATTTTCTTATATTTTCATAATTTAAATTATGCAAATATAAGAAAATAAAAAATAGTTGAGTTACTTTGATTAATTTAAATTACAAATCAAAACAACCTTATTTACAAAAGCTCATTCAGACTTTTATTTGCTTTCTTAGATTAGTAATAAATTAATAAAACAAATTGGATTTTATTTTTTGGGTCAAATTATTAATAAATTAAACAAAAGATCAATTGAATTAGGAAAATAAAGAAAAGAACGAAGAGAAGCAAAAAGAAACGTAATGATCTAAAAACAGAAGTGAATCTCGTAGTTGAAAGGTCGGTTTTTAAGCCTTATACCAAGACCACGCTGACCCTTAGCAACACCATTAAGAATTGAAATTTCGATTAAAACAATATCTAACTTCTCGAAATTGGGGATGAGAAGATAGCGGTCTCCAAACCTCCTATCTCTTCTGAACCAATTTCTTTGCGCCTTTATCTGACAAATGCAGATTCAGTCCGTGATATGACATTGTGGAACATCTCGTAATTAGCATAAAATGATAATAAATCTCTTTTGTTTTAACTTGAGGAAGAAAGCCTCATTTGGTTCCCGTGTAAACAGCATTCCTGTCGAAAACACCTGACATATGTATCTTAGTATGTTATTCTTGTGGAAAATATATTTAATATACCACAAAACTATATACAAATCACTTTTATAGTATTTGCACAAATAACGAAAGAGTTGAAAAGTGTCAAAATGTGAGGTGGTGGATGAATTTCAGTCAATTCATGTTAAAACAGTTTTTGAATTCGAATCGAAAGTTCCATCATTACCACCTTAATCGTTTCAATTCGTGACAAAGAAGAGTTTTATACTTATATGATATTATTATATTAATAATAGTTTTGTTAATATCTCTCTCTCTCTCTCTCTGTATATATATATATATATATATATATTTAGTTTTCACTTTTATATATAAAGTATAAACTGTCTATCAAGTGTACATACCACACATGTAATGGCTATTAATTACCCAGAGCTTTCCTTGCAAAACAACAAATTGCTTCTGTAACACATCATAAAATGTAATGTCCAGCCATTAAATATAAGACTAGAGGTGAAAACGGTTTCTGTAATCCTACGGGATGTTTCAAGATAAGCCAGTGTTTTTAATAAAATATTTACAACCTTCTCTTAAATAAAGCTTTTTACTTAAGGCGGTTTAACTTCCTTTTTATATTTCGATGCTTCAAACAACTTTAGATGATTTGAGGTTTACGACAACAAAGTAAGTTTCTTTTATTTCGACGGTTTTTTTTTTTTTAATTTTGAGAAAGACGAAGTTATGAAATGTTTAACATGAAATGTTTAACAATAAGATTTAGAATATGTTACAACTTGTGAGCAGATTGACGTACACATCTCTGAACACAGACGTGAAAAATATGTGGGCCTGTTTATAACAAAGAGTTATCCTAGCGACACAGATTGATTAAAATATTCTTGTAATGTGATGAGAGTTTGTTTTCACATTGCGTAATACATCGTACGCTGCTTGGCACTCGAAAATCTTGTTGAATTCTTATAATCTTCATATAATCCCTGATTGATATGGGTATTACTTTAAAATAATATTAAATAATTATAAAAAAAAATATTATTTTACGTCACAACCAAAAAGAAAGGCTATCACTGCTTTTGTGTTGACGACTTTTTCAGTGCTTTCTTTTTTTCCTTTTTTTCAACGTTTTTGCGGATGTAATAGGGACGCCACAACTCTCAACAATCCTTCCTTATACTGACGCTGTGATCACCTTCTTCCCAATCTATCATCGAAATGCTTCTCTTTAGCGATCGTATACTTTTGTGCTAAACGTCCAAAGTAAACATATCCAACGAAGATGGTTAGTGATTTATCTTAAACTCCCAGTCCATTTTTAAATGTTGGTTAGTTGATTGCCTAATGGAGAAACAAAAAATAATCATATTGTTATATTAAAAACAGAACAATTGGATTATTTTTCTTAAGTTTCTATTTTACTTAAAATATTTTACTATTTTTACTATTTTTACTTACTTACTTCTATTTCTCAATTTCTATTTCTGTCCTTCCAGGAGCCCCAGTTTCTTTTCAGGAACTGCTAGTTCTTTGTTTCATTAAAAAGGAATTAACAATTTCCGATTTGGCCCAAATTAAACCTTTGATATTTTAATTATATTTAAGTCTACGGGTATGTAATTAGGCGAACCTAAATCAATTTATCAATTTCACTTGATCTCAAATAAGCAGTGTTCAGAAATATTTCTGAGGTCCATGAATAAATTAAGGTTCCTTCTCCGCTACTCCCCGCTTTTTTTTTTCATTGAATCACAGGAAATGTCCCAACTGCAGATAACTTTGGGACAAGACACTGCATTATTAAGTGCTTGCTACACATTGAATTACTGCAACAGTCGTTGACATTATATAGTATTCTTCTTGGCTGCTGCATTGGATGGAAAAATTAATAATGTTCGGTGTCAAGACTAGTATCCAGGTGGGTGTACTCCACCTTCGTTAATCCATTGTGGCCCGTTTCACGGTGAGGCTGCGGCGTGTCATTTATATACGTAACCGTGGGGCGGTTTGCAATTTGGAGAACCGAACAAGTAACCAGCAAAGCATGAAGTCATTTCGGCAAAAGGGAACCAGAGCATTGCGCATTCAGCCTGGGAACACCCGAAACGATTTATCAACGGATCTGAAACTCCCATATTTTTTTTTCTCCTTTACTTCTTTCTCTCTCTCCCAAATTCGTCGAAGGATGGAAAGAAGCTAAATAGTAGGAAAAAAAGGAGAAAAGCGAAGAAATAAAATGATTACGGGCGAGGCGTGGTAAAGAAAATGCCTCGATAGGTACAATATGGAAATTTTAAATCACGTTACGCTGTTTGATTCCGAATTCAAAACGTTAGAACAAAATGTATATCAATTGAATTCATATATTAGAATTGACTTGAAATGCTTTTTTTACAATTTATTGACTTTTTTTATTTATTTTATATTTATTTTTGGTGGATGAATAAAAAGGATGAATAAAAAAATTAAGAACATATTTATTTAAATTGCTACTTTTAATTTTTAAATTAAAAAAATAGGTTTTTTTTTTTTAAGAAAAGCATTTGGGTTCGTTAGTATTTCATTATTAACATCTGAAACATTCAAATGTTCTTTAATGTAATTAACCTTTACGTTATTAACTTTCTAATTTAAAATATATTATTAGGTTGTTAGTAAAAATACGAGTTACAAGTTGATTCGGAATAAATCTTACCATTTCAGTATGTTAGTTAGTAGCACCGAATATTTACAAGTTTGTAATACATTAGAGAAGATAGGGTTAGAAGAGAAAAGTAAAATTTTAAGTCGAACTATCCATCCTATTCGTTCATCTGTGAGTAAAATAAATTCTAATGAATCGTGCTCCAAATTTCAGGAAGTGTTGATAAGAATCAAAAGATTAAAAACTACCTACTGTTTCTTCTACATTTACAAATACGTTAATTTCTAACTTTCTTAATTTGTTATGTGCCGTTGTACATTTATTATTTTATTTAATTTGTTGTTTTTGATTAACATGTGATCATATTATGCGAAGAAATTTGCTATGGCAACTAAATTTCTGTTTTTAATTCAAAAGCACTTGCTTCAAAACATTTTTTGTTGTTGCATCATCCATTCAGTCGTGTCCGACTCTTGGTGATCCGATGGACAAACTTCCTCCAATTTTCACGATCATTAGTGGCATTCTTTAAATCATAGAAACTCAAATTTGTATCATTCTTGATAACATCCAACCACCTTGTTCTCGGTCTTCCTCTTTCAAAACATCGAAACTCCAAAATGATTGCTTTCCATTTAATAAGAAACGAAAAACAAAACTGGAAAGAAAGACGATAATATCTGTTATCGGCAATGTAAATATTCTATTTATATAAAAATATCAGCAGCTTACGAGGCATGCATGATTTTCCAACGTAAATCCCTAACTTCAAAAATGAGAAGACATTTCATATCAGGAAACTGTTCTGTTTGGGTTTTTGAAAAACATTTCAAAGCTTGATGTTGAAAAATGTTGAGATTGACTTAACATGATTGAATGCTTTTAGACTGTCATCCGAAATCTGCAGCAATTCGAGTTTTCTTATCTTCACTGACAATCAAGAGATTTGCATTGAAGTTGAATATAAGCGGTGTTCATGTTTCTTCAGAGAGGTTAACATGCTGGAAAGTGATTCTATCGTTGCTTCCCGTGGCATCTAGAAAGAAGGAAAAGCATAGATCCCAAGGTGAATTGATATTGTTTTTGTTAGTTCATCAAAAAGAAAAAAATATTGAAAATACTTATCAATTAATAATCGAATGTCAACTTTCAAAAAGATAATTTAATCCTGTGAAGGAAGAGTAACAGCATAAATAATCTTACTTGTTTTATAATATTTTAATAAAATAAAATCAAATAAATTATATATCATAGAAGGGATTTGTATATTTTATTCCTATCTATAATAACATTTTATTTCAAAAAACTGTACATCAATATATCGTCTTCTTGAAAATAGATAATCACATAAATAAACTCCTGACAACTTGACAACGTGGACATATACCAATATTTCGTTTTATTTTCATAATAAAAATAAAACAATAAACAATAAGAAAGTTAAAGAGTATTTGTCTTTCAAATAAGTCATATATTACTTTAAACAATGTCACTATTTTTTGTCCTTTTTCTTTTGTTTATCCATGTTTTTTCATTATTACCATTTTCTTTTGTTTACCCATGCTTTTTAATTATTGTTTTTTAAATTATTGCATCTTCTATCATTTAAGAAAAGAGGAATTCTCTTCTTCATGTTATATTTTAATTTTAATTTTATTTTATAAAAACCTTGAAAAAGTTTTATGAAAATAAAACGAAATATTGGTATATGTCCACGTTGTCAAGTTGTCAGGAGTTTATTTATGTGATTATCTATTTTCAACATTTTATTTGTTTTATCTGTTTAAAAATGGAGGGTATGCATGAAATCAATTAAGATTGCTATAATTGAGGCAGGCTTGAAAGGACTCGAGTAACAGTTTAAATAATTTAGAAATTTGTACCCTAAGTTGTATAACATTTCTTATTGTGAAAATGCTTTATATTTCTCAAAATGAATCCGACTCGGATTTTGATGTTATCATATTATTTTTTTTTATCTTGTACTGTGAAATGTACCGCATTTACAAAAACGACCAAAATAATGTTTTCATTGTAAACATAAATGAATATCTCGACAATTCTGCATTTTAGAACATATTTTGATCAAATACGAAGTATTCGTCATATGAATGCATTTTTTATTAAGGAAGTATCGTTCTCAAAGTTGTTTCTTTTTCTTTTAATTGAATGGTGAATATTTTAGTTTTAGTTTGAATATTTTAATTCCATTTTAAATATTTCAATCGTAAATGCTTGCATTTAATTAAGATTTTTAGGCTTGGTAAGACTTAGTTTCTTAATATTCTTAATATTAAACTTAGGGATTCCCTTTTGAAGATCAACAAAAACTCAATTTTGAATTATTAAAACAACTAACAATTGTTTGTCAATTCAGAATAATTTTGATAATTTGCTTATTCTGTTACAAATAATTTTTAAGCACCGAGTGATGATTGCTTATAATGTACTGGTAGGATTTACCCAATCTTTCTTTCTCGTTTCTTTTCCTGCTTTCTTGTGATTCAGTAGTCGTTCTTCGCGTCTCTCCAAATACATATTGCTTTAATTCTGGCATCAAATTTCTTATATTTACCCGCTATTGAATAAGTTGCTGTTACTTATTGCCAATAAAGCCTAAAAGTAGAATTTTTATCAAAAAAATTACTACACCAAACAACCACATCAAATTGGGCATTATTACTGAGATGAAAGTTTTATTATTTCGATATCTCGAAAAAAAAATTCAGAATTAATATTTAAATTTACACATTTCTCTTAAAAATCCCTAAGACACAACGTCGTAATTGCCTTAAGACGCAGCTGTCACATGCTACGAGGCTTCTTAATTTTAATCAGTGAATTGGCAGGATTCCATCTCCTTCGTTTACTTATAATTACGTAAACCGTTTCTCCAATGGAAATATTGTAAAAGTAAACACTGCTCAGGACGAGTGGAAATTAGGAACAAGCTTATACTTTTTCACCCGGAATCATTTTCGCCTTCATTGCCTCCCTTTAAAAATTACGAGTCTTGAAGAATTTTTATGAACTTCAGTTATACTGAATTGAATTCTACAATCTTAGTAGAAGAAGAAAGAAAAAAGTGCTATGCCTCAGTGCTAATGTGGTGCATGTAAGCGTAATGCTTACGCATAATGACCAGTGAAATTAACAATAGAGGAATAAAAAGTTAAACGATCTCTGCTTTTAATCTTTCGTTTGCCATAAGACATTAAGGCTGTAACTAAGGAAATCCAAGAAAAGAAAGAGGCAGTAAAAAATTGAAATAAGACGATGGGAAAGAAAAGGGAAACGAGGGATCTTTAATAGCTTAAATTTAATAGTTTAGCTGTGCATTTTTCTTTCCATTACCACTTTCTCTCCATCTAGACATCCAGTTATTTAGGGCCATCAGATTTCTTTTTCGTTCTTTCTTCGATTTCCTTATTTACCATTTGTTGTAAAAAACAGAAAGAAACTTGATGGCGCTGGTGACCCAATCTATTGTGTAAGATTAGCTATTACGTGAATGTATTAAGAGAGAAATAGTGGCAGTATTTTGAAGTTTGTGTATCGTCTCTTTCAAGATAAACTAAATTACGGAGAATCCGGTTTTAGATACAATTTAGTAGCTTCATTTAAAACATCTAAAGTCTCAATTTAATGTATCGAAGAGAAGTAATGAAAATAAAGGAGATATAATGGTATTTAAAATAATGATATATAATGATATACAAGTCTGCAAGATATTAAAGTATAATAGGACCAAGAACTAGAATGGTGATATGAAATATTGTTGACTTACCTCCTCTTAAAAAATGTTAAAATCAATTTTCAAAGACATATCATTAAAATCCACATGAAATAAGATACAGCTTATCTCTGTCTCTTAACTTCCAAAATATAAATTGTATATAAAATATAATTGAAACAAAAAAGAATGGGAAAAACACACATAAATAAAAAAAAATATCTGAGCATTCTTCGGGGAGAGTTTCGGACGAACCGTTTCGTCCTTTTCAGGACTCATCAGCCAAACCACTCACCAGATGAAATGCTCAGATAGTGCAAAAGTAATAAGGATCTCACACCCGCTTCCGGCTGTGGCTTTCCTTCAAAAGAAAACACATTTAAGAAAAAGAAACAAAACAGATATAATTTCTAATCCTGTCCAGGGCAGGATTTTCTTAAATGCGTTTTAAATGTGTTTTTTCTTTTTCTTAAATGTGTTTTTTTTTTGAAGGGAAGCCACAACCGGAAGTAGGTATGGAGATCCTTATTACTTTTGCACTATCTGTGCATTTCATCTGGTGAGTGGGTTTAGCTGATGTGTCCCTAAGAAGAACGAAACGGTCCGTCCCAAACTCTCACCAATGAATGCTCAGATATCTTTTATTTTGTGTGTCTTTTTCCCATTCTTGTCTATTTATTTGAGGCACGTTAATTCTTTGTTACAATATAAATTGTTTCCAAAATAAGAATTGCATTTATGTCTTGAATACAATTTGAAATACTTAGTAAATTATGGCATTATGTTTACAAACGAAATTTACAAATGAATTAATTGGTCTTCGGTTGATGAGCTATAAAATTGATAAACATCAATTATTCTAAAATTAGCATTTACAGTAGATTATAGCAGTTGTACTAAATTGCACTAAATTAAGTAAAATGTACATTCAATATTATAATAATTCGAATAATAACCAAAGATCGTTCTAAATACATTCTCAGTCAGTCATTGATAAAAACATTATAGGTCTTGCGATGTATTTATTCTACTTTAAATATGATCTGACTTTACAAAATCACTTTATAATCAAGTACATAAATTACGCAACAATATTAAGAAAAAGTCAGCGGAAATAACAATTAGAGAGTTAGACAACGATATATAATATATGTAAGCACAGAAATCAGTATTAGAAGTTTTTCTTTTTTTATATATATTTTTTCTTCAGCAACTTAGAGAAATTGATAGTTTGTTAAATAATCCTATTTTTCCAATCCTTACTCTTTGAAGTTCAACTTGGTTTCGTTAAACTTCATCGTGCAAAAGGATGCTACGAAGACCATCACAGAATATTGCTGAGCATTCGTCATTACAGGATGTCTTTATTTTGCTATACACTTTTTTTATTTAATGGAAATGTCATATGTAAGTTTTTAAATTGACAAAATTGATTGATTTGTTTATTCTTTTCATCATAATTTTTATTCGATTAGTTACAAATTATTAGAACATTTCAAACAATAATGGAATTTCTAAGTTAATATTCAAAATAACTGAAAAAAACCTGCAGATGCTTTTCTCCTTTGTCATTTGACCATCAGTTCAGGAGGTGAAGATGAGACAAAAAGCTTTGTTCAAACTTTAGTTTCCTTGTTCCTTTGTATTTTCAAATAAGGAGGGAGCAGTAGGAGATAGTGTGCTTTTTTGTAAAATTTAAAAGAAATATTCTTCTAGCTAAAACACAGCCTCGTTTATTTATAAGGTACCAACGTACTGTTGAAACAGAAAAAAAAATTAATAGTAAAAAAATATAAATTGTCAGTAAAAAAAATAAAAGTAATTGACTTTATAAGGTGCAGTTTTAATTTAGAAGATTATTTCCGCAAAGGAGCTATTTCTATTCGAACCACGAGAAGGGGCTTAGAGTCGAGCTTATCAGTATCTGACCAGCTGCGCTTTTTTCCACTTTCCCTTTTATTTTTTTATGCCCTCCGCTGCCACATTGTTCGTTCGAAGATGAGGTTCGTTTCAGATTATTTCTGAGCCTCTCTTTCGGCTGCTTCTTTAAATACATATTTACCCCAGAACCGGAAAAAAAGCATATGGTTGGAATCACTTTTCCCCTTTAGCATTCTGTCAGGAATCTGCGCAGACGTTCTGTGTTTCTTTTTTCTTTTTTTTTTTCGTTAACTTACGTTCCTTGATAATCCAGAGCTGCGAATGTACCTGTGAAAAAAGCTTTCTAGCAACCCAGAAAGGTTTTCTTCGCTTCTCTCCTTTGCTAATGGGACCCAGGTCCTTAGTCTGACAGGTCGATTCTCAACTCTTTTAATGCCACTCTCGGGTTAATGACTCTCAATACGGACGATTTCCATTTGCACAATCCTAAATTAATTGAAGTTCGCGCGAAAGTTTCTCACCACTCCCCTATCTCCTTCTGCATTGTAAACCTGAGGTTGACCAAAGAAGATAATATTGTAAAGAAAAAAGAATGCTTCAGTTGAAATATATTTAGAAAACAGAGTTTTTTTTAAGAATCTTCAATCTATCTCTAACCCATTTATTAAATAAACAAACAAACAATATGTAAGCAAGTTACAGTAATGTGAGAATTTCAACTTTTAGTTATTTTCAATATATCTGGATAGATACTCGATTTAAAGTTTTCTAAATAGATAACTTTAATGAGGAGCATTTACTTTAACATTTTCTTTTAAAGCAAAAAAAAATAGTTGATATCCCACCATTTCTACTGATTGAGATAACATAACTGCTTATGCTTTTATCACCATTAGCACTTGAGAACAATATTTTTAGATTGCGTTCCGAATTCTTGTGGTTTTCGCATTGATTGACATTAATATTAAAAATCTCGTGCATGTCTCCGACTGTAATGATTAACAACTATTTGTAAAAGAAATTACTTTTCTGTTTTAATATAGTCACCACTAAGTATAGATAACGATTTACGTAAAGAAAACAATTGCAGCATATGAGAACAACGATTCTGAATGGCAGTAGGAAATGACCTTCTTTCTTTATTTGGTCAAATACATCACAATGAAACTCTAATAGATTAGATTCTTATACATATTTAATATGTAAATAATAAGGAAATGAATATTTTATAAATTTCATATTGAGGCTCATACTTTCCACAATCAGAATATCAATTTAATTAAGAAAAGATTTTCTTAAATTAGGATTCTGTCTTTTTAGTTGAATGAGGATTATGTAAACAAGTTTAGATTTTACGAATTGCTTTACGCTTTACAATAGCGCTTTGTCAAAAGGACGAAACTTGCGATCAAAGGAAGCTATTTATTAAGAGATGTGTTTTTCTTTTTGGTTTGTGTAGTTCGAGCATGTTAATTGGGTTCCGCTTTTCTAAAAGCTGACCTTAGACAGCATTTGAATGGTTTCTGTTGATTCAAATAAGTCTACATACAAATCTATTACTTTAATACTTCAAAGCCAGCTCGAATTGGAATTTACAATTGATAATTATTTCCTAAACTTTCATTACGATTAGGACATATGTTTCTAATGTCAACTAAGTTGGGGCAGTTTATTAAAAGTAACACATATTTATCTAAAGACATTATCTGAAATAGGTATTTCAGGAAAAAAAATAAAGGCAGTAATGATTAAGTAATTTTGTTTCGATGAATTTTTAAGTGTATTACTTGTATACCCTTTATTTAAGATAGAATTATTCATATTTAATTATTCATACACATTTCGGAGGATGGCCGTTCGATAGCAAAAAAGAGCTGCTTGCCCTCAAAATCAAATGAAAGACAAACTCATAATTTTCTTTTCATAAATGTTGTGTCCACTTTGCCAGTCGCTGTAGAAATCCATTTCTGACCATAAGTGGTGCAGCATATCACTCTACAGCTTTCGATTTCGGAGTTCGATGAGGTTAAGAGAAAGTTGAGGAACGAACGCTTGTCCTTCACGTACCCCGAAAGAAAAGGCTGAAGGTTTCAGATCTGGTGATCTGGGATGTTTTTTGTGCACAGACAGCTTTCATTATGGAATCTCAGATACCAGCTCTTTATGCAGTTGCGCGCAGATGCCTCCGTCTGAACTCTCTTCTAATTCTTCGCTGCACAGGAACTAGCAGCATCCGATGGAACTAGAATGTAGGGCTGAGCTGAAAAAAGCTTGGCGAGTTAGTCTTTAATTTGTTATCTCGACGGCAAACATCGCTTTTTTCGTCTGAGATGTGTGCCTCTGAAGTGTGACAATGAATTGTAAATAACCATGTATAAGGGTATAAATAAAGACAACAGTAATGAGATTAGTACAGTAAATTAATAATAAAAAGGATAATAAAGGGTTTATTACTCTTTTTATTATTAAATTATATTTTGATGCTTTTTTAACTTAAGGGGTCATTGTTTTGTTCGTTGTCCTTTGT
This sequence comes from Thereuonema tuberculata, assembly GCA_023159025.1. Taxonomy (NCBI): domain Eukaryota; kingdom Metazoa; phylum Arthropoda; class Chilopoda; order Scutigeromorpha; family Scutigeridae; genus Thereuonema; species Thereuonema tuberculata. The sequence goes on along the minus strand of JAFIDM010005346.1, from coordinate 24,919,700 downwards.
ACACGTTTCTTTTAGTTCCACTGAGCTATTGAGTACTGGGCGAAGCCAACCGATGAAAGATAAGAATCTCGAAAAGATTCTGTCTTGGGTTCCAGGTACAAAATATCCAAAGATAGCTCAGTGAACCTTTAATTTGTGCGCGTTTTTATGCCTTTTATTTTTATCAAAGTTATAGAAGTTCAGTTACACCTTGGAGATATAAATCCACGACACTTATTATCCTAAATGGTGTGGCATATTCTTCTAGAAACTTATAATCACCGCAAATTGTTAATATAAACAATCAGTTTTGTACATCTTATAGATCGGATATATTCAAATGTGTTTCTTCAACTCGTCAGTCATCCTGTAGCTCAAGCTTACTGTTAATTCTTCAAAGATACATGCATGCTATATTATTGTACAAATATTGTAATTATGAAAGTATATTTATAATAAAGTATTCATTTATAATAAATAAAGTTTCTATGGACATTTGACATTCAAAAATATAATGTCTGCAGATTTTCTTTTATTTCAGCATTTGCTTTGAAATGTCTGGGTGATCTTTCAGATAATGTCATCAATGAGTGATGTCTAATAAATATCTAAATTAACTGCTATCAGATTTTTTTTAACAATGGCTAATAAATCTTAAGTAATGCTAAACTTGAAAATAACTTTAGCGATAAAAAAAGAAGAAAAGAGCTTTGAATGGGAATAAATTCAGAAATTTGAATGAAAGTCTCAAAGCAGAAGAACCTTAGGCTGTTGCATCTAAATGCTAGCGACTAAGCGATTTTTTAGAGGCAATAAAACTATTACGACTCTCAATACTAATACAACGTTAACATAATTCGTTCAAATGGTTTGCAATATACTAAATCCTCTGAACCACGAAAAGAAGTAGAGTTGGGTGGTACTTTTTTGGCATAAATCATAATTAGTTATAATTCAAATTTAGAATTGTTCCTTTCCATCTAGAATTGAGGAGTGGACTTACAGACTTCAGTGCTGTCTGTATTCTGTTTAAGATTGTGATTTACGAGGTTGTTGAAATATTCATGATGCATATACATCTTTTGCAAAGGCGTTTATCATCATTATGTCTCCGTTCAGCTCCGTATCAACCATATACCAAACAAGAAAAAGTCTAAGCCATGTCAGTGAATAATAAGGCTACGTGGTCCTTTCTTGCTTTTTTAAAACCTTTCAGGAAATGATAGGGAAATATATAATAAGATAGCTTTGGAAAAGTCATTTTGCTAACGGTATCTTCTTTAATACATCATTTTGAAAAAGAAAAAAAAACAACTTTGATATATCGTAGTTATTACTTTGCGGAATGTAGGATTTCGTTATTTGCAGAGTTTTAAAATTTGAACGAGCAGGAATGCACTCTGTGCGAATGAACATCATGAATTATATGTGGAGTATCAGAATCGTTTATGGGATCTTTAATTTGAAACCCGACGCTGTGACAAACAAAACTTGGACAGTTTTAATTCATTCTTTGTGTATTCAACGTCCTTTGGCAGCTCAGTGCCACAATAAATTCATTCAGAAATTTATTTATTCACAGCAACAATAAATATATTATTAATATTTTCTGTCCCAATTGTTATTGCCATATAAACTTAATGGAATGTGGTTTCAAATTCTTCAAGTTAATAAATTTTGTATTTCACTATGAAGAAATTTGGATTTAAAACTCGGAATGAATCCGTCACACAATGTATATTATAATTCAATTTTATGTTAGGTATCATAAAATTTATATTTGTAAGTTTGGAATTAGATTCTACCATTCTAGCTTAATTTGTTGTAAAGTGATGTTTTTTTATAATTTTTCAAAATGCATATAATAGTATCAAAATTATAGACTGTAAAATTAACATTGCTGTTTGTAAGTTATATTATTTTAATTTTTCGGAAATTTGAATATAGAAACACCAGTGATTTTTCTGTAGACTTGGTTTCAGAGTTATCCTGGCTGTGCATGATGGATCGAATGGATATAAACCATCAATATATCCCTAACCCACTAATAAAATTTCAGCATTCTAATTTAACTCGTATGCTACAACCCTTGATATCACAATCATTGTGAATGTATGTTGCTTAAAATCAGAATTAAATCTTTTAAGACTTACTTAAAACAAATAAGACTTTCCGCTCCTCGGAATTTTGTCCGGTCTAAATAAAGTACGGGCTATCTACTGCCTAAAAAAAAAATCGATGGTGAATTTATATTAAAGATCCATTGAGCGTTTTGCACTTTAAGAAAATAATAGTGATCCTGTTATGAAGTCGTCATTGTCTGAATAAATCTGAAATACAGTAGACTTCGATTTAACGGACTTGGATTTAACGGATTTCGAGCTTAATGGACAAAATTATTCAGTCGAATTTTAAAATATGAGGGAAGACCTGTAATTCCCAATTAACAACAAAGGAAATCGCAAAAAAATTATTTATTGCCCTTTATTGCCCTATTTTAACATTGTAACTTGTATATTGAAATTTCATTTAATACTTATTTGATGGACTATCGGCAAAAACAGTCAATCAGCTGACTGTATTTCGAATTAAAAAAAATGATTATTAATTCATAAAACAAAGTGGAATATTAGTATCCATTCACTACAAGCAAGGCATTTTGAAACATTTGTGCTATTGAACAGTTAATATCGTTTAGAAAAGTATGTGCTTAAAATTTTACTTTATCTTAGTATTAATAAAGTATTACGTCTGAATAGAAGGACGTTGTCTGTAATAGTATTTTAATTTGCTAAATTGTGTCTGCTTCTCTTCAAAAATTCCTATGTTTATAGAGCATCAGTATTTGAGAACATTCTGTCAATTGCAGTTAGAGAAAAGGAATAACTTAATTAGAAAAGAAAAAAAAATGAATGTCATTAACTATAGTTTCGGTTTGCTTTTACTCACAAACACTTTAACTAAACAAATTAGAAAAAATAGGAATTTAGATAAATTTCATGTGTACTCACCAGTACAGCTCTATTGTACGTAAAGGCAACCATTAACCAAGAATTCATTCTTCGACACAGAGTTCTTTTATGTTAATGTGAAATAGGATGCATCATATTCAAAACTTTAAATTGATATATCTTTAGGTAGATATATCTGAAGTGTTTAATTTTGGAAAAAACTTTTTATACACTTATTTTATAAAGTATTGGTTGCTATCGAGACTTTATTTGGAAATTATACTTTGTAGATAATCAAAACTAATCTGGAGATCGAAGCCCTTGCCTTTCTGTGATTCAAAAATTCTTTATTCAGTAACGAAAACTACAGTAAAATTGTTTCTTGTTGCAAGATATTACTATTCTTTTAATTCATTATCAGAGCTCTTAATATCACTTCTGTCTTCTAATCATCTTTTAACATGTTCAGGAAGAAATCCTGATAAAAAGAAAACAACATTTGTAAATGTTAAATAATATTACTGTGCTGACAACAAATTTAAGCTCATGATTTAAATAACAGAAAACCTTTCTAACCAATTTCCAAAGCACAGTTGTAAAATTCCACTTTTTGATGAATTTTCCTATCTGCAAAAACCTTATATTCACGTTGTTTTTAGAACTTCTGCCAGGAACTATAGTGCTTTTAGGGCAGCATTGGTTTAACTACAAATAAGTAACACAAAAGTCGACATCTGATCACGGGTTTTTAAGGGGCGGAGCTTAGAAGTCGGGCATGACCTTCTAAATAAATTTTGAGCTTTTCAGCTAAAACTTTTATGAGTACTAGATACCCTTAAGGACTCGGATGGTATTATCAATCACTATTAAAAAATTTCAAAGAGGTCATCTTTGGGAAATACAGTTACCGCGGTGGATGCGCGGCAGAGATATTTAGAACTTTGAAATTCAAAAAATTCCTTCCCGATAACAAAAAGCACTTCAAATATGTAAACTGCAATGTTCCCTTTAAATATATTTAAAAATATAACTCCCTATCACGTTACTATCTACTAAGTTAGCAGTATTACTCTTATTCGTTGTTATTTTCTCGGCATTTTTTTGGACAGAAACATACTTTAATTTCCAATATTAATTTGTATTTTTTAGATCATTAAAATTTGGGAATTAAGAGGTTAAGCTTTTTGAAAACAAAAATAACAACCAAAGTTTTACAATGAAATAAAAATAGAAATTCTTTCAACTTCTTCCTATTTTTTCGTAAAATTTTGTAATAATAAAGAAAATAATGGAACTAGAATGCTCATTTTAAATACATACAGAATGGTTCTATTCTAAAATAATTTGCTTCTGAATTTAGATATATAGAAAATTAAGTAAATTGTTGTTGTTTTATAGAAAAGTGGTATAATTAAATAAAGCAACAAACCTTATTCTACTGTATATAAACTGATTATTATTAATAGATTGTAGAGGACATCGTGGAGACTCTAGTTATGGGTGTTTTTAACTGTCAATTTTGATTCAGGACTTTGTGCTAGGCTTTTGCTTTCTTTTTTAATAAATAAAAAACCAGCGGTGGCGAAACTTGCTTAAAGAAGACTCACATACTATAAACTTCAGATGTTAGAGTATAAAACACAAGAACAAATATTATACACACGTTTAAAATTTGTTAATTTGCATTTTGCTACCAAATTTTTATGAAATTGTTAGGAAATATATGTAATAACATTTATTCATGTATAAAATTTTAAACTGTTGAATCGTATTAGTTTCAATAATCACAAAGTACACACACACATATATATATACAGTGTATATATACATATACAGTGTATATATACATATACACAAACTGTTTTCAAATTCCTAACTAATTACTGTTGCTATAAATACTTTTATCACAAACAGATATTGCTACATTTATCCGAATATTTACTGTTAGTAGAGATTGGTGAGATTCCGCCTTGGCATAGAATATTTATAAATATGGCTGAACATCTAATGGACCTCATCCTAACCCGTCATCGGACTAAGTCAGTAATCATCATCATGTTTAAAGACTGTACAAATGAGCTCCGTTAGCTGTTGGATTATACTCGTAAGAATTATACGATGATTCAACTTTACATACTTCATTACAGAATACAGTGATTTCGAGCAGGTTGTTGCACTGAAAATTGAGATGAGTCGCTTCTTCAGTTTGTCAGAAGTCTTCTTTAGTTCAGATATTCGTTTTCTAGAACTTCCTTCCAGAAATCAGTTGTAGACTAGATTTGTTGCGGTAAATAAATATAAAGCTGACATTTTTTTTCTTACCTTTACATGAATTGTGATTGAAAAAAAAAGACCGGCTGACCTATTTCCGCAATCCGCACACTTTATGTTAAAGAGACGCGATTTGGCCACCCCTATTATTTAGGGTTCTAAGTGAATGGTTTTTTTAGAGTTACAGAAGAGAGGGATATAATTGCATACATTTTATTTGAAACGGCTGACTATTTTTTTTATTGCATTTTATTGAACATTCAATTTACTGAAGAATGCACTAATAATTAAATTATGTAAGGGGTGTACTTTTTGTGATATTTCATTTTTTGTAAGATACTGTCATGCATACCATTGCCCTCCTGTGTGATGCATAGCAAGTAATTTGTCATATAATGAAACATTACAAATCATTATAAATCATTGCTGTTTATTACTAAACTGAATCTTTAAACTAATGTATTATTAAATGTATAGAAAAGTACACTTAACACCGTACTACTTCCTATAAAAATGCATAGCCGAACAATAGGTGACCACACAGGCGATCTAATATTTGTCCAGTTCATTCTGCTTCTTCTGTCCAATGAAACTCTGTGAACTCTCTTCTATCCATGAAACTCCCTTATTATTTATACCATCTACAAACACAAAAGATTAATTTTCAGTTAAATATCAGTTGCATCTTATTACCACAACACAGGCTGTGTTGAAGAAAATATCTTTACAAGACCTCATCAACATCTTATCTACGAAACAAAACATATAATGTTTACTGCAAAAAAGCTTAACTATACTACACACAGAGCTGAAACAATAATAAGCGTCCCACACTCCGATGAGTCCCAATGTCCCCTCTCTTCCTTATCATGATATTTCTGTACTTCTCGAACATTGAAGTAAACTTTCTACAGCTCATTACTATTAAAGTAACCTCGCAAGAAAATTACATCTTTTTTACTGGAAATACAAATAGTAATTCAAAATTTACAAAAATAAAAAAATAATAATAAATCAATTTTAACCTGTGGAGTGAATATTTATCAAAAATCGAATAACAAATAAAAAATATCGCACACTTTAAAAAAATAACAAAAAATCTATTACCGTAAACCATAACATATGTAATTTTTTTTAAATGTGTGTAATATTTTTTATTTGTTGTTAAGTTTTTGAAAAAAAAAAAATATGGTTTTGAAACATAAAATTAAACTTATATAGAAAAATAAGATCATGGCTCTTTCGACACCCCCCCCCTATCTTTTAAAAGTAACGCAATGGTTTTAAAATAATGTGCTGTTCCTAGAAAAGTTTGCAGTTTGAAAGTTATCGATCTAATACAAAGTGGCGCAAATAAAACCGGCCCCAAAAGATTTCCAGGTATATTTTGGTTCTAAAAATGGACACTATTTAACGCTATCGCTCCTGTTCACTTTATCTGTACATTGTTGCCGGTGTATTTTTATTGTCATGTTCCGAGTCGATGTTGGAAGTGGCCGCCATTAGTCTCGATGCATGTTTCCGCCCGCCTTGTGGAATTGAAAACGCCATTACTCACACGCAGGCCTACGAACACTAAACAACATTCATCAGCGCATGCTCGATTTGTGGCGTACAAGATCCCGTGCGGATATCATCAAATGCGCATGATCATTCAGCGTCGAATAGTATCTAACTTATAGCGAACATACAACATATACCTTGAAACCTATTGGGACCAGTTTTATGTGCGCCAACCTGTAAAAAGTAAACCCTTATGCTTAAATTTCGGACTTTTTTTTGTTATTTGCTTTTTGTATAAAGATTATTTATAAAAAGTAGAAAATATTCCAGTTAAGCATGAATTTCGCCAAACAATTTTCCCTTTTCCTCTCTTCAGTGAAAACCTAATGTTTTACTTACATAAATTCATAACGATACAAGCTACTTCAACTGACATCAATATTTCGTCTTTATTCTACATTCCAAAGACTTCTTCAGGATTACTACAAACATTTTTTAGGAGGGAGAACATCGCTCCCTTACCTAACACCATTGAAATAAAAAACAAGACAAGAACGCTAAAAAACGTGAAAAACTTAAACAAATACAACAATATGAAACGTGATATTAACCACGTTCACTCATAGGTTCTAATTACAAAGCCAAAATATTTATTTTTTAAATTTTCCAAATTGTCCTTCTTAATTTTTAAATGTCTTTTTAAATATCTATTTAGAAATTTTCCAAATTGTCCTTCTTAATTTTTAATTGTCCTTTTTTCTTCTTTGATATCTATTTAGAAATCTTCAAAATTAAAGTTTTAACTTTCTTAATTTTAATCACTTTTCATAACTTTCTCTTAATTATTTCATACCTCCCGTCCACTCAACTTCGAAAGCTCGAAGATATGTTGCTCTTTCATATATCTTTTCTTCAAATATCAGTCCTAACTTCATTCCTGAAAATTTCTTCCTGTTCGTTAGATTCTTGAATTGTATTCTAAATATCTCTCCTTAAGTCATATGTTTAAAACTTCAAATCTTCTAAAACTTTAAATGTATCGTTATGAATTAATTAATATTAATTAATGTATCGTTATTAGCTTGTATCGTTATGAATTTATGTAAGTTTGACATTTAAAGTTTTAGAAGATTTGAAGTTTTAAACCTAATGTTTTATTTCTACAATCCCATCCAATCCATTTCTTCATCTCTTAAGTGCCTTAGATATTGTATTTCCGAATTTTCATATTAAGTAACTATGACTTGATACTATTTAATTTGAGTTCCTTCAATTTTATTATATTTTTAAAATTCTATAAAAGTCATTAATCAATGACATGCTAAAATAAAAGAATTGAAGAAACCGAAATTTCAAAATTACAGTCTTCAAAGAAGTTGGGAATGTTAAGCTGAAACGGAAATAAAATTCATTTTTTGAATACATATTTCTATCTATGGTCTTTCAATCTTTTTTTAAAAAACACACAAAACATAGTTTTACAAATATTAGATTCTTGTTTGTGGTTTACTTTCCTCTTAACGAATGTTGAGTTGTAATATAACATCTTCTTCCTGTTTATCTTGATTATTATCCAAGATTTCTGTTTATGCGCTGATTAATAAAATATTTATAAAAAAAGCTGCTTAATTTTTGAGTTAGGCTTCATAGGTTCATAAACACCGTATCTATAAAATGTAATTGCTTAAAAATTTACGTGAAAGAATTCAATATCTTTCGGAAATTGGAAGCATTGCGTTTACTCACATTAAAATTGAATCAAAGGGAATTTTATATGAAACGGCAATAAGTTTGTTTAAATAAATAATTAGAATTACACCTGATTAACTGAGTCTAAGTTTTCCAAATTTAAAGATACACCTCAACTTATCGAGAGGTTACGTTCTTACCAATAACACGAAAATAAGTGCATAAATCTGTAGCATAGCTGATTACTATAGCTGCAAGTTCTATTACTGTCTAGTATTATATGTTTGATATGTACATGGAAACTCCTAGAATGAGATTTATACCTACTGCCGTTGTCGCATGCAACTCGAAGGATTGTGAATGCTTTATGGGACCTTGTCGTAACTGCGAATTGTCGTATCTCCAGGTATACCTGTAATCAATGCAAACTAACATAGAAGTAAAACAATACTTGTTGTTATATGTTAAACATACCTCTTCAAAGCAAAATAGCTACTAATATTCATATAACAATAGAACCTAACACAAAATTATTTATAATCTGTTATTAATTTAATTGGAAGTAGATCTAATGAAGAATAGAATTGCCAACTGGAAACTTGCGAATTCCATTTTCTAACTTTGTTTCGTAATCCTGCTTTACTCACTAACTTTTGTTTTTGATTCTTAACTATTTTGGAATTCAGTTGAAGTAGCTGTAAAATTTCTTTTATTACTCACAAAGAAAAGTTTTAGACGCCAAATGTGCTGGAATGAACAGTTAAGTAGTCAAGTACTAACATTTTATTTCCTTCTTCTCTTAAGTAGAAAAATTTAACTTTAGGATTTCAGTTATAAATATTTTTTTGATCTCATCATACTTTTTAGCTTTATATAATAGAGCTAAATAATAGACGCAACTTCCGGATAAATTGGAAAATAACTTTTTTTTTGTTAACTTTTATAAAGTTATTGAGAAATAGTATAAGTATTTTTTATGGTTTTTCTTCAGCTATTTATGAGAATAAATTCGATATTTAAACTTCATTTTCACTAAAAACCTTGAAACATCGTAAATGTGTCGAGCTTATGTTACCACCATGGTTATGTTACCGCCCAATATCAATTCATTACATTTATTTACACAATGCATAATGAATTCGATTTTATAACTTCCTAGACATCTTGAAGTACTTCTAGAAGAAAGTACTTCTGCAATTTACTTCAGCGTTAGTTAAGCAATTAATAGAAACGGAAAACTTTAGTGGTGATTGTAGTTTATAATTGGCTCGTCAATAGCAGATCTTTCCTGATCAGTACGTTTGGATTCCAGCCAGTTTAGTTTGTCAGTGAAATACAATATTACTAAGCCAGTAATAGACAATTTCATTAAAGTATGTGATAGTATAATTTCTCTTACAGTTAAAACAAGTGTATATAATTTTTGTATTAAAGTATAAATTTAAGGGCGACCAATAATAATAACAATAATAATAATAATAATAATAATAATATTGTTTTTGCTGGGGAAACCCAAGGTTTGAAACATACAAACATAATAATAATAATAATAATAATAATAAAAGGGAAGTACATTAACGTAAGGAATAATAGAAAAAACCATTAGAAAAATAAGTAAAACAAAAAAATACCAAAAAAAAAATCCATGCGGACATTGAGAAAAAAAGATTTAGAGAAAAACAACACAAAACAGAAGATAGATGAGTCCGAACCGACAGCCTTCAACATATGAGTCCGGGATTTTACCGATCAAGGTATAGCTGACAACTGAAATGGGATGATTGCATTTCTAACATTTAAGCTAACAGCGGAAATCTGATGAAATCAATGCCAAATATTTGGAACTTGGGGGCGTTCACCCCTAAAAATACCCTATTCCTATGGGCCTCTGAACACGATGGTGAAATCCGTTTGTCGATCCGACCTTCTGTTCGGGAGTTGTTAGGGATTGACAGAAACGGACGGACAGAACAAAAGCAATAGCTACCGATTTTGGTCGCTATCACAATAGCTCTGAAATGGGTCGCTATAAATTTGCATACTACTTATTTGTTGAGTAGTATTTGGAAACCAGAAACTAATGTCAGAAGATTACTGCCATTACTACAGTATTACTTTTTGAATAATCTATTCAATTACACTAATCTATTTGAATTTAAGTTACACAAATTGATTCCTATTTCCAACGTTTAACAGAAAGTAATAACAAAGTAATAATATGATTATTAAATATAAAATCGCATGATTTACTTTAAATAAAAGCCTGAGAACAAGTGAACTTATTATTTTAAACATCTAAAACATCTTACTTTGTTTACTATACTAAAAGCAGTCTAGTTCTTTTCATATTTTTTTTTTTTTTTAAATGGGAAGAAGTTTCCTAATCTGCTTTCGAAGTAACTGCTTGTTGTCGAAGTTGATTACAGTTCACTGTGTTGGAGATTAATTTTACTAAAATTGCTTGGTCAGACACTATACAACTAGATACGTTTGTAATTTAATCAAAATAACATAAGCTAGATATGAATTTTAACAAAGCTAAGTTTGCAATGATTCTACTAATAATTCTATAAAATAATTTCATCAACAAAATTTATCTAAACTTCTAACCTAACTACATGGACAGGCTGCACCCTATATTCAAACAATTCAGGAATTAACTTTAACTCGGTATTCATGTATAACTTAATAAAAAACATTTTCATTAAACTAAATTACATAATATAAAAACTCATTCTAATCTTCATACACCATTATATAATTTGAAGTAAGGAAGAAAAAGAAATACTAATTACTATACGAAAAACATAAAGTTGAGCTGAATTAGTTAATTAGTTTACTACTAATGGATTTAAATAGTAAATGAGGTATTCATGTTTATGACATGATAAACAAAATATTTTGAAAATGTAATTATATTTCATTCAAAAGTTTCATGTTTATTTAAAACCAATTAAGGTAATTGGTTTCTAGTTTTACTGATCACAGACCCAATAACATTTTAATATTAATTTCCGGTCAAAGGAAATTAATAAGACGGCCGGAAGCTTTTGTTTTCAGACAAGAGATAAATGTATAAGTAAAGAAATTAATATTATGTTATTTGGTAAAGTAAAGTTATTTAAGATAAAGAAATAAAGAGAATTGGATAATATGGATAATATCTTCCTTATTTTCTTTTGCTTTTTAAAATTTCAAACTTACTGCACTGTACTAGGATTTCCTCCTTTTATTTGTTTTTGATGTCATTATAGATTTTACAAGTATTTTTGAATAAACTACAGTTATTAATTCAAATAATTTTACCACCGGAATAGTTGTGTAAGTTGTTAATAGTCTACATTGGTGTTTCAACTACACTGGTAAATCGAATACATTCTTAATATACTTTCCAATACACATAATGATCGCAGATAATTCAATGGTACATTATTAATAAATGCATTTTGAAATGCCAAATTCAAAAATCACATGAGATGAATGTAGCAGTTTTGGTGGTTTTCAAATTAAATAACAATGTAATTTTGTAGTTTTGGTCCTCAGCGGCTTGTCTGATGGTCTCTCATGTACAAAAATCAATAGGTTTCTTATTAAAAGCTGAACCGTCTATTAATGTTTCAACTTTATAGAACAATTAGTTATTCTGATTATTGATCGTCCATCAAATATGCATATTTTTCTATTCTAAATATTTTTGTTTCTAACCCTAATTTTCTCTTCAATGCTTATTAAAACATTAGAAAAATTATGCAGAACATTGAGGATATATGGAATTGATATTTATGTGAAGGGTTACCAAAGTAGAAAGTAAATTTAAGAATTTGCATATTTACAGTAATTGTAGTTTTTTTAATTTAAAAAATATCACAGAAGAAAGCACAAGTAAAAAAAAAAATTAGGACCGAATTAAGGAAATTTCAAAGTGAACCAGCATCTGTCAGCCCAGGAAAATTACTTTAGCCAATGATCTAGATATTCTTCGTCGAGAGAAGAAAAAAGCAAAACCAAGAAGGAAAAAAAAGGGAAACTCACGCCTAAAGGGAGAACGGTAATATTCCAACGTTTGCGATAGAGACTGTTACAAGTCAGAGCATGCATGAACTGGACCAAACCGAGAGCCAGAATAGCCCACTTATATTACTTCGAATGTCGTAACGCCCGCGAGAGAAGCCATTAGAAAATTTTATTTCCCCAAAAGGGGTGCCATACAAATTACATTCCGACTCTGAGTCATACATTCGCTTTGCCAGAATAACTGCTTCCACCTCTGACAATACGTCCTACCTGCATCCCGGGCGATAAAGGAGAATTCTAAAGAACTCTTTAATAGCACTCGTGGTGGATTATGCTGCGAATTACCTACGGGTTCTGCGGCCAAGAAGCTCCAATTTCCGAACGAATCTTTGTGGTTAAAGATAATATTCTGAGATTTACTGATGCATTGAATTTTGGGCAAATTTAAATGAATTGTCGCAACACCTATTAAAGTTTGGGAAATTAGTATTGAAACTTCATTTTAAAATAAAATAAACTGGAATTCAGATTCATCATCAAGTTTTTCATTTGTCACTGTTTTACATATATTTTCACAATAAATAACGATTTGAATTTCGTGTTTAGAAGGTTTTTTTTTTTTGTCATAACATTCATTCAAAATCATTTTTATGTGAACAGGTTGTTACTTTAAAGTTTAAGCAATTAAAATGTTTCCAGCATTTAATTTCAAAGCCTCGCAGTTTAGACGCCTTCCAGTTCGGTTAATAACATATTTTAGAAATTGAAAATTTTGCAGTTAAATATTTTGTTTGTTGACATTTTTTAATGTAGAAAATGCGGATCTTAATATTTCAATTATAAACATTTTTAAATCCAGAATCTACAAATCTCTTGCTATTCACTTTCATCTATCTTCGGTTAAGGTAATAATACCTAATAACTCGAATTATCATATTCGGACTTTCACAACACGTGAAGAGTTATTGTAGGTTTCTAGTTATAATTTAATAACTTCACAAATCAATCTTTTTTCTGTGAACTTCGGCTGACTTATTCAAATACATTCGTACTAACATTAGTTGATATCGCAACTTAATTGGATGCAATTGGACGTAATCCAGGATTACGATTATTTGAGAATTATTTGAGTTGCTTATGAATAGAGAGATAAATTTTAATTCGAATATAGCTAATGAATTTTATCTAAAACAGAACATTTTCTTTGTAAATGAATAGCAAAAATATGGAAACGACGGGTATTTCATTAAGTGACTTTTAAATAACTTATCATAATAACATTTATTTTTCAAAAGCAACTGGTTTTTCAAAACTACAGAAAGGACAGAACAATAAAGACCATTCCCTCACCAAGGGGAAGGCAACCTAATGAAGGCCAATCAATGAACTCACAGGATGGACCAATCAAATAAAAATTACTTATTTTAAATTACTTTTCAAACGGTTTTTGTAACCTCTGAAAATCAGTTGACAGTGATTTCCATTAAGGAAATCGAAAGACTCCTGAATTGGTATGTATGCTTGTATTTTTGAAATTAATGATAATACATATAGGCTCTATTATTTATTTTCATTCACATACTTCAAAACGAATGTTCGAGAAACTGAAACAAAGTAAAAGTATTAACTGAAAAGATTCATCAAACTGAAACAAAAATCTTACGTGTCTGTAGTCAGGATTCTTGTAGGCTTATGATTATTGCATGGACGATTTGTAACTTGTCAGAACTTTTCCTTTCTCTCCATCATTAATTATGAACACCACAGTAATAGTTTCAGAATTTCAGCTGGCTGACATTTCGAGTTTTCCAGCAAAAACAAAATCCTCTTTGTCTTACTGTTTTGTTTTTTTTTAAAGTTTTAGAAAATCTGAAATCTATGTTTAAAAAAATTGATACTTATTGTATACTGTCTTATGAGTTTTATTTGTGTATCTAAGAAAAAAAAATCAAAATTCACAAAAACATGAACTTTAGTACTATTCTTTTATTTCCATTTATTTAATTTTTTTTCAAGCATTTAAACGTTATTTTCAATTATGTTGTTTATTCTTCTATTTACGAACTTCATGTATAAAAGTACATTTTACATAACATGAGCTTTAAAGAATGTTTTCTGCCTTTAAAGTTTTTTATCTTCAAAGATTGCTCATTTCAAAGCCAATTTTTTCATACATAAATAACCATTAGTTATTCTTTCTTTTATTAATTTTCTATAGTTTCTAATCTTTTATTTTCTAAAAATAATTATCAACTAAAGTACCTTAATAAATAATGTATTATTTTATATACTTGTAATATTTTTCTGATTCTGATGAAAAATTACTATTTTAATAAATCATGAAGTTTAAATGGTGTGTTTATAAGATATTTCTAATGATTTCCTGGTGTGTTTTGTCAAAGAAGTAGATTAATTGAAAAAGATATAATAAACATTTAAATAACAATTTTCATTTTCGTAGCTTGTTCGTTATTGCGGATGAGCAAAAATTTAAATTTATTGTAAGATAACAATCGAATCTTAGTTTTGAAATATTTGAATGTAAATAAATAATAAAGCCAATCTACTATCATTAATTCTAAAAAATGTTTTTCAAAAATACAAAGATACATACGAGTTCAGGAGTCTTTCCATCTCCTTAACGGAAATCATTGTCAACTGATTTACAGAGGTTACAAAAACAGTTTGAAAAGTAATCCAAAATCAGTGAAAAGTTTTTTATTGGTGCATCCTGTTAGTTCATTAATTGGTCTTCATCTTTGTTTGCCCCCCCCCCCCCCCCGGGCGAGAAAATAGTCTTTTCCGTTGTCCTTTCCGTAGTTCTGAAACATCAATTGATTTTTCAAAATAAAATTTTTTATGAAAAGTTATTTAAAAGTTACTTAATGAAATACCATTCGTTTCCATATTTTTGTTATTCACTTACAATGAAAATGTTCTGTTTTGGATAAAATTTGAGTTAAAATTTATTAAATTCATTAACAACATTGCAATTACAATCTTAGGATTTCTTAAGCATATTATTAAACAATTTCACATTAAGCAAATTAATAATGGATTTAGTAGTGAATTGTAATCACTGTTATTATGTTTTGCTGTAAATATCCTGAAAAAAATCATGCAAATTGATGAAATTATCAATGCTTAGTGTTTTTTTAGTCGTATATTTACATATGAGATAATTTAAAAATCCAAGTTTCGATGTCATATCCCCTAAAGCATAGCTTTTTAATCAGGTTTTTTGTTAAAAGATTAATTTCCATCAGGAATTTATTCGATATTTATGCCTTAGGAGTTTAGGAAGATAAGATCTGCCTGAAAGTTTTAATTGCATTTTGATTTTTTTTTTCACGAGTGAAAATCTTTAGTTTGAGTGTTAATTAATGTAAAAAAATGCCAGGAGTTAAAGATGTGTGGAAATGATAACCAATTACCTTAAGTAATTATATTGCTGAAGATTTGCTCCGTAGTCAGAGCAAAGTAGTTTAACTGTGACAGATTTCATTACTGTTACAATTAACAATTAAAACCGATTTCCGAATTTAGATTCTATTTCACTTATTTCTATGATCATCATCAGTATATCCGTGAGAGAGTAATCGATCACTGAAATAATCATATGATCATTTAAGTGATTTCTCAATTCTTTTCATTCAGATGTTGTTTGTAATGATTTAGTGGATTTGATCATTCTCTAATATACAGTATTGGGTAAAACAAACAGTAGTGAAACATTCAACATCTCCACACGATAATAGGGCATGTCCACACGATAATAGGGCGGTCTGTTTGAATATTAACACTATATTAACTGGTGTTAGGTATTGACTCAGTCGAAGCAGTAATGATTCCGAGCACAGAAGAAAAGGAATATTTGGCGGAATGTTACAACTGTTCATATGGTCTCGGATGAAAAGACGGAACCAGCCTTGCATAAGTGAAGAAGCGGCTTCATGTGATTCTTGGCGTCATCCAAACCTTCCAAAGGCCAAGAAGTGTGCAGCATAAAGGGTGCAAGGGATGCTACGAACCGCAACAATAAACGAGAATCATGGCCGTATCTTAGAACATGTGCTTACCTGTCGTACAGCTGTGCCGTGCAGGCAATAAAAACTTTTCTTGTTGTGTCATCTCTAATTAGTACATTTGCAGGAACCGTAAGAACTGTATGCCCACAGTAACAGCGAACATTTAAAACATTGTACATACCTTGGATAGATAATGCTAAATTATGGTATTCCTGTACTATGTAACTAATATACAATTATATTCACTGCTCATAGTGATGGTTTCTGTCTTTCACTATTGTTTGTTTCGTCCAATATTATATTTTCTTTTCAAAATCTGCCAGGTTAATCTAAGGCTAAATAGGAATCGATATGATATTTAAGTTACCAAAATAACGAAACAAAAAGAGAAATCATGCTGGAAGCTTCTGAGATTTGTTTTTGAATAACTTTCAATACAAACTTCAACTTATATGCGATATTTATAATCTGTCTAAAATATAAGTATTTCGTTGTTGAAAATTGCGCCAAAATATAATGATTAATGTAAAAAGAAATAGTGCATGGATTCTCTTGAAAAAAGGCTGGAAAAGTCTATTGTACCCAATAACGAATGGCCCTAGATAGCCAGGAAAGAGAGAACGAAGAAGGAGGAGACATACTTATTAAAGAAGTGAAACTTCCATTCCAGCCACGGGATTCAATACTAGCCATGTCAATAGGCCATCGCTACAGCTAAGATCTACAAGTACTTTCATACTTACAGAAAAAAATATTTATTTTATCTGACTTTTGGTAGATAAGCATTTTTTTTCTAATTCTAGTTTGCAGGAGACTCCATGCTCGGGAACGGGAGCTAGATCCTTAATCTCGCAAGCGTTATTAGTTGGTCATCAGTGAATATATCTGGCTGATGAACCTAATAAGGACAAACAGCTATTCTAGATTTCTTTATTAAAACTCTTTATTAAAATTTTGCATCGTCAATATTTATCTTAAAGTTTTACTTTTGCGTACTATATTCTCCCATCTTATCAAAATTTCCTATTGTTCTTAAGTTTTTTCTTATTACTCAACTTTTTAAAGTTCTTCCTGGCTCTCCTTGTAAACTACGATATCATAATCAGTAAAAATCTTAAAAAAGAAATTAGGCATTTTCACATGCACAAATTAGCTATACCTTCAAAAATTAGCTATTATATACTGCCAGCATATTCTTGAAAATTATTAAATTATCCCAAAAAATGAAGTTGACCAGAATCAAAACAAAAAGCATACGAAAGAATCCATATAGAAAACAATATCCGTAATCTATATTTAGTTCTTACCTGTTTTGTATTTTGCCTTAAAAAAATTAAAATAATCTAACCATAAAATATTGTTATGTAGTTACTCGTAACATCTAAATTATATGCAATATGTAACTCAACTGTTATTTAGATCGTCAAATTTGAAATTAAAGATCTTTCTTTTCGAAATCCAGATAAGAATAAGCGTCGTCTAATTCAGTTTATACATTAGATATGAAGGTTACTTTACTCATTTTCAGATTTCTTAATGCGATTTAATGCTGAGCCGTCTACATTCCAAGATCTCTAAGGCGATTTATTGAATACCCAGGAGAGATTCCCATGTTTTTTATTCTTCCTTTCGTTCTTCTTTCATTCTTATCTGCTTCGTTTTTATGAGATAATTTAAAAATTTTGAAGCAGGTGCTGGCATAAACTATTTGAGAAAGATGCAGATAATTTTTGAAGCAAGATCTGTCTACTTGAATAAAATTAATACAACATCTACAGAAATGATATAAAGATCTTTTTACTCCCAAAGAACGTAGTAAGGTTTTGAATGACCAATAATGCAAACATTTTGCTACTTTTTTAGCTATTCAATCAAAGACTATTAAATAAATAAAATCAATATTTGGATTTAATTTGTAAGCATTAATCTGGTCTTCACAGGTAGTCCAGGTAAGCGTTACACCCGTAGATTTTCGAAATTTAGAAATAATGAAGTTTGTTGACAGATTCTAAAGGAAATCATGTTTGTCTCCATTCAGTTTTTGTTTGGTTGTCCTAAAGTATGAAATGTTGAAGTATTCAAATCAATATAATTTACTTCCAAGTAGAAAATGTCAGGAAGGTTCACAGATTATGCTATGAACTTCCTGTTAATGGATAATAAAAAAGTAGCGCCCAAGTTAGCCAACACGAGCTATTATCTGCCAGGATGGCTTCGTATCCAGCAAATAAACTTGAAGACATGGGCGTATGTTATGCTGCTAGCCAGTATAATATGTCTTTGGCAGTCAGTCCTGACAAAAGGCATCCATCAAGACAAGCAGTCATGCGAATTATCCGAAGATTCCTGGAGAGTGGAGCTGTTATCCAAGATCACGAGCAACAAGGCCATCACTTCTAATAGATGAGGAGACTGTTACCTAGCATCATCGCTGTCAATCGCGGTCAAATCCATGTGCAAGTAGCAGAGCAAGCGGACATCAATTAGAAATATCTCACCAATCAGTATTTTCAGATCTCACCCTTTATCTCCAGTTTGGCGACGGTTCTTTGCCAAACACATTGACCGAATGGTTTTATTTTGATCAGGCAAAACATTTGATCGGCCGGGAAGTAACTAATCGGAGTGAAGCTTTGTAATACGTCAGTCGTGACTTCACGCCCATTTGTTGAAATGGCGTCCCTCCGGATTGCCTTCACTTCAGCTGGACAGAGAGCTATTACAAAATTATTATCACAGAATTGAAATTATCTTTCAAAAATTAATAAAGTTGATATTTAAATGCATTAATTTTATGGGTTAGAATTTATCAGTTTTTTTAAAAACTAGATTTTTTCATAATTGCACAGTATCGGCTGTGTTCTCATGGAATTCTAGGATAGCAGATCGCCCGCTAATTAAAGAATTGAAGAATTAATCCCAACAAATCTAAGAAATTCAAAAAAAAAATATCTCAGGATGGATTTGATAAATTTCTGTTAATTTCTGAATGTGAATTTTGCCATATTAAGGGCTTCAATAATTATCAAGTTCAAAACTTTTAAAATTATTTTCGCTGTTTGATTCATAGATGAGAAACAGGAACAATATCTTTCAATATCGTCCGAAACTCCTTCCTCAACATGTTTTCTAGTGTATTTTGATGCATAAAATTACTATATTTCAGTCTAAAGATTGTTTCCTGTGGAATCTTGATATTTCGTATTACAATAATAGGTTTTTGATGGTTTTTAAGTGCATGGAATTGAGATTTTCAGCCGAGCAAACTATGAATGATGTCATCAGTGACGTATTTCAATTCTGTGCTTCATTGGTTGGTTTCCCGAAAGACATTCATTGAATGTCCTGCCGTGTTCTACCCTGGAAGTCGTATCAAACACGTTTCTGCCAGACATGTCGCATCAAAACGCACGACCCGGATGAATCGTGGTCGCCTAGCTTTAGGATTTACATGCATCTATACATTGTGTGTGATTATATTTATTAAAAATAATATATTCTAATACATATTTTAGTAATTAACACTAAAAGTTAATAATTTGTCCATATAAGGGATTTATTTACGAAACATAACTATATATAAAACGATGTACGGTAGTGTTGATAGTCAGGAAATAGATGTGTCTTGTATCAGAGAATTATTATTTCCTTTTTTTTTATTATACCATGAAAGCAAAATCAGCAATGAATACAATCATAGAATTAGGTCGCTTTGGTAGTGTGGTGAACTAGTAAGGCATTTGCGTGTACCTTTTGGTCGAAGATGGAAACTAATATGAATTATGTAAATAAATAATGCCTTCTTGGGCTAAAATCTGTTTCTTCTACACAGCATCACATTTGAAATGTAGGAATCGTAGAAACAAAGATTTATAAAACCCCGAAACATTTAACATATAAATTGATAACTTATCCGTGCACAGTTAAAAATAACACTCTCCAAATAGTAAAGATTCTTAGTATGAAAGTATTTAAGCAACCATTCAGGCACTAATTGCATTAGTATCATTTGTATTATTTTCCTATAGAATAATCTAAGGTTTATCATTCAAACATTTTATTTAAAATAAAGTGAGTTCTTTTTAATAATATAGAAGAAGAAGCTATGCTAGATAAATAAAATATAGAATACATAGTAAAAAAACAAATTTAGAATAAATATAAATCTATATAGAAAAATACGGAAAATAATTGAAATTTATAGTAAAGATTCTGTCATTTCCGCTGCACAGAACCGGAATCCAAATCAATTCAATGTTAAAAATCGATTACAGAGATTATGGAGTAACTGTGGTAATGAATTCGATCTGACCACTCTGCGATGGATGTCTGATAAACATGAAGATGATTCAAATCCTCTACTTCTCTGCACGATTGTTGCAAATAGATTGGACAAAATAAATTCTCAGAAAATTCACTTGTTTGCTGGCAGGTCTTGCACTTGAATTCATGACTCATTAATAGTTATTAAAATAAATAAATCATAATCTTGTAGCTCATTTGTAACAAAGAAGGATTTAAAACAGAGAAAGATACTTTTGCGTCGGGCAAAAAATAAGATCTCTTTAAAAAAATTAAAACAAATCAAACACTTCGGTGTAGATTTTATGACTACATTACTTATTGTCTTAATTTTTATTTTAATGATTATAGCAGGAAAACAAATGTAAAATGCCATTTATGTTAAATAATTTTTCGTAATATATATAGTACTGTAGTAGTACAGAATGTAATTATTTATTAATCTAATGAATTTAGATTGTGAATGGTAAAAATTCATTTAGATAATAAAACAAATCACACAAACTTGGGTTTAGTAAGAAATATATTTAGAATATAATCCAACGTTTCGGAAATTACAGTTTCAGTTGCCATTTTCAAGTTATAAATAACCTATTTCTAACTTAGTTATATCTTGAAAATGGCAATTGGAACTATAATTGCCGAAACGCTGTTTAGTATTTATAATATATTTCTTACTAAACCCAAGTTTGTGTGATTTTTTTTTATTAACTGAATGTAATTATTTAAATGATCAAATTAGTGGTTATTATTTTGTATTTTTTTTTTCTAGAGAAAATTCATTTTCTCTAACGGCGTTGTAATATTTTGAAACAATGTAAAGAAGAAAAGAATTCCCTACAAAGTAAAACCTTTGGTGGTTACAAATACTTTAATCGGTTACTAAATCCTGAAGTACTACTTATTCAATCTTTCTTAAGCTGTGCTTTCCTTAACATTAGCTAAGGTTTTCGTTAAAAGTAAGTAAAATAACTATAAAGTATCTTTCTTCAGTTAACTATTGCTGATTCAGAATATGTATTGTCTGCAAATGTGATGGGTGATTTCTTTTGACTTCGAAAGAAATAAAACTTAGTTAAGAAACTACGAAGTAAATCGAATGGAATGAATTATTTGAATAATTTATATCGATTTTTATTCTATTTCTGGAGACAATTGTTCTCTTTTTTTCCTTCACAGATTTTACAAAAGCAACGAAAAATGACTATATGGTTTGGACGAGTCGAACTGAATTAAATGTCCCTTGCTCTTCTTTTTTTCCCCCACTGAATGAAGGCAAACTCGAGAGTTTGAATACATTTGACTGAACAAGGTATTTTTTGATTGCATTCCATAGATTCCTTTCGACAATGTATGTTTGCAGTTGGACTTTGTTTGAATGTTAGTTTTAATTAGTAGAATAATTATCTTTTTCTAGAGAATGCATCAAAACCCACATCTAAAAACAATGACGAGTATATTTTACTTGGGAATTTCTAATTTTGCCAAATTTAAGTAATTCCTCATGGGCTGCTTTAAATTAAAATGAAACTCGTCTAAATGTGACGAGTGAGATTAAAAAATGTGTTTTTGTGTACTCAGCTTAGAAAACTTAATTATGTAAAAAAACAAAAAGAAGTACACTAGTAGAAAAATAGAAGAATAAACCAAAGAAGATAGAATTTTATGATTAAAACAGCTAAATATTTTTGCACTGCCTCAGAGCAACGAACTTTACAAAGAAAAACATGAGCAACGAAAGGATATAGCAAAGATCCTGAAGAAGTGTACGGATTACAAATCCAAAGGAAAAAGTTCCAAGGAGACTTAGAAATAAATAATCTAAGACTGGATAAGATTTCGTATAGTCTGCTCACTGGTAAGCCAACTTGCTTTTCTACTAACCAGAAAACATCGGGAGGTTGTCCAGGAGATTCCCGACAAAGAAACAGAAATGAAATGGGACTAGAATTCGCAAAAAAGCTAATAGAAGACCTAGTCTGATGATTCAGATATTAAGAGGAAGATAATGGAAAAATACTCATTATTGATCTGTTTTTCGAATCGAAACCTTTAAACAGCACCACTGAATTATCGGAAAACGACGTAAAGAAAAAAAGAATATGTAAACTTAATTTCCAATGTCCAAGCTTGCATCACGATTCTTTTCCCCTTTTTATAAATCTACTACATTGTTTTCCGAAATAGAAGTGGAATTTTTACAACTTTTTTTTTTATATATGACGATAAAAAAATTAGAAACTTCCGAAACTATATAAACCATCTAAACTGTATAATACTGTCTGTGATCCCAGCTGTAAAATTTTGCCCTATAAATGCTATATGTAGAGGTAATGGAAATGTTCCAGAATGTTTAAGTCAGCAAAGTAATTCACATAACTGTACCTGAAGGAATATGATTTTGAAGATGAACTGTAATTGCAAAACATAAACGAGTAATGATAACAATTTTGATAAAAAATTGTTTCAATTTTGCATACTAATACTACAATTAAATTTTTAGTTACAATACAACAATAGTTAAGCCATATTTATTGTTGTAATGGTTTAATACAATGTTTCTAACATACTAAGTTGAACACAAGTATCTTCCATAATAAATCCACTCTCATCAACCCAAAGAAACTATTGTATTGAGACATAAACTTTTGTTTGGATTAAATTTGAATTATATTTTTTAGTTTTTATGCTAACAATGTAAGTACGTACCAACGATATCACCGATTTGTTTCAAATTTTCAAAATAAGTTTAGCCGAATGTCTGAAACATAACCCTAATGACTGACTTTTCATTCACAAATGCGCGCAGGCGCAGTAATTCATGTTTTAAGTTTCGTCAAATTTTCATTGTTTTTCTATTTTTGATGCCTAAAAACAGCATCCTGTGTATTTTATATTCGAAAATGCACGCAATTATTCAACATCAAAACACACAACAAGTTTTCAAAGTGTTAAGCAGCTTTCTTTCAATTGGTTTCCAAGACATGCCATTTGCAAGGATGTACTTCAGTTTCTTTTATAAGATGTGCAAATTGTTCTACATTACCTTCCTTTGTTCTGTTTAATGTACAACCTCATTATCACTTGAATGATAAATTTATTCTATTCATCGAATTCCAATTCACTTCAATTTTTTGATTTCTCATTTGTTTCGGCCGTCCAATCCATTAACTTCTTTCTCGTTACGCTGTGATACGTTTTTCATAGTAGATAAGCAACAAAATTTTTGTTTTTGAGCCGAATCGTAAGTAGCACTAATTGCGCATGACTGCATTTTCGAATATACCGTAGACAGAGTACATACGACAGAATTCCAAATAAAACTTTTAACCAAATACAGCCATATATGTTTCAAATTACAAACGATTAAAATTAATATTCATTTGTACTTATTGATGTTAAAATCACGTTAACTCTTAATCTTTCGTTCTTTTTTCCGACTATATATATACTATTTGAAATTTACAATATTTTTTTATAGTTATCAACCTAACTTTTAGTTTATATATCTTTAATTATGCTCAGAACTATGTGCTTTTTAATTTATTTTTAAATTAACTCAATTTGTATGAATTTGTATTGTTCCTTTTGTTTTTGGTGTGTGTATTCCTAAATCTTAAACTTTATTTAAATCTTTATAAATTTTTATTTTGACATTAAAAGATTAACGTGCACATAAAAATATATTTTTAAAGAAATGCGCCTGAGTCTATGCACTTTTTAAATATGTTTTTAAAATGTGCGTGAACTCGTTTGATTATTTAAAAATATAAGTTTTTGTCAATTCAGCACCTGCATCACAGGTTTTTTGGTTTGCAAACCTAGCAGGACTGTAAAGTACGAATGTAAATGAAAAAAGATGGTGGCAGATACTTACATGATAAGATTATCTTGCTTTCTTTGATGTAGTCTTTTAGTTTTATATTCCGTGTAGTTATTACATCAACGGCGATTCCTATCTTTTCAATTATGGTAATTATTGAAAACCTGAGCTTTCTAGCAATGATTTGCTTTCTGATACCAGGAGAGTCTGTTCTTTTCTGTTGGATATTGTTTTTGTTATATATGACAGTATATTAGCATTTAATTAGGTAATTAGATGGACTAGACCTCAATAACTTTCTTAATAAGACCAAAACTATACTTTAAATTGAAAGAAGTAATGCTCTCAGTAAATTTAAAAATGCTTTCAATAAAATATTTTGTGCAGAGAATTCTTTTAGGCATTGTTATTTTCTCAGTGACGCATTTCTATGCTAAAAGAAGCTGTTGCATTGAATCATAAGTCTCAGTTGGTGACAACGTTGAGGACAAGTCTATCTCTCTTCCAACCCACAAAAGATTGATGATGCCACATCTGACGAGAGATATAACATATATGCAACGGGTATTATTGCCACAGACAGGCTTGAGCTGTGGATATGCATTGTCATAGAAAGCTGGCAGCTCTTTTATTATTAATGACTGAGGCTCGAATTAATCTTTTGTAATGCACAAAACTAAGTACAGCAAATTGATTGAAATTTGTAAATTACTATGGTTTATTTAATTTGCAACAATCGAGGAAGGAAGATAACGACAAAAAAACAGAATTCGTGAAACGTGGCGAATAACAATGATGTTGACCCTTCAATTACATGTTGCAATTGTTTTAAGTAGAATTATCTGGCTAAAAAGTAGCATAATATAAAATGCAAACTATATTAGTTTTATATTATAATGAAAAGGATAATTTCCTTAAATTTTTATATATAAATGTAGCGATTGCATAAATTCACCTACATTTCCTATTGCGTTGTAGCCCTTTTTCTAGTTAAGGTAAACACAATGCTTGAGTGCGTCGCAGGGTTAGACTCCCAGTGACTCTCAACCAACGGGAGTAATGAAATCCCAACGCCCGCAGGCCTTTAATCACAGAGTAAGAAACCCAGTACCATTCGACAGATGGCTGGGTTAGCCCTAGGGTTCGTATGGAAAACGAAACAAGCGTGGAAAAATCTCCTAAACATTGCCAGGAATTGAACCCTTGTGCCCAGGCAGCAGTCCAGTGCAATACCAATGATTACTCATTGCACTAATGGACCCACTTTTATCCAATAATTTTCATTACTTAATTGGAATAGAGGTTGTCTATTTAGTAAGGCAAATTTTTGGATTAGAATTCATTATTTTTTTCTTAGTATGCATTATAAATTTACAAATGAAAATAACATTTACAAATTAATGTAGAGTTAGTGTTCCAGTGTTCCTTTATTTTTAGATAGTTTACATTCTTAACATCTTTGAAATTTAGTAGCAGTGGATGTGAATGGCATTTCCCCAACTTCTGACAGTCTTCTGCATCGCATGGAAACAGTAATAGATTAATTACCGTGATGATGAATGCCATTGTATCTAAAAAAAAAAGATATTTAAGGACTTTCCAGTGTTTAATCAATAACTTCATTAGTATTTTATAAGTATTAGGCCATGTCTCCCCCTGATGTGAGATAATCCAAGAACAATCGATTCCAAGCGGTTATGGCAAAAAGTGATATTTTATTTCTTCTTGAATGAACTCATTATTTGATAGCGCGAGCCATTGTTGACGGAGAGAAGCTAAAAAAAATTAACATTGGAATTTAAATTTTAATCTGGTAGGCTAAAATTAATGAGTTTTTTTTTTTTTTTAATTTTTTTGCCAAACACACACACAAAGGAAGTGAAAAGAAACAATAATTTAAATGTAGTTCCCGAGGCCTAATGGATAATACTTCGGATCAAAAGGTTGCAGATTCGATTCCCGTCGCGAACGTTTCATTGTAGTAATTTTTTTCACAGGAAATTAACAATTGCGCTGGACAGACAGACAGACAGACAGACAGAGAAATAAGTGATTTTAGTAATACAGATTCCAGTTATCGTTCCTCTTTGATATACGACTTGCATAAATGACTCTCACTATTCACGATTGTTTTCAAAATCGAAGAAATTTGAAATGGTAATGTTTCGATGATTATGCAGCGATATAACATGAATCTTGACGAAGTAATTTAGAATTAAAATTCTAGTGTTTCCATGTCTGTGAAAATTGTTATTACTGACTCAGGGGCATAGCGAGAGAGGGGGGGCAAGGGGGTCTATCATGCTCTGGGCGTCACTCGCAGAGGGGTGCCAAATGGTCCCCAAGACCATATTTGGGGTTATGTTTTTCGGTTTTCGGGGGATGGGGGGGCGCCAAAAAGGTATTGTACCCCGGGCGCCAGTTATGCTCGCTACGCCACTGTACTGACTTGAAAGTTAGGTGGAAAATAAGATTATATTAAAGTCTAAAGACAAATAAAGCACTGTAATAAAATAGAAAACACTACCTGTAATTAGCTTAATACTGTTCACAAAATAAGAAAGCAAAATTAAAAACAAACAAAACAGAAAACAGAAAACGATAAGTTATTGAAAGAACTTGAAGCCCACTTTCTCAATGTTGGATTTTTCCTTTACTTTTTTTTTAAACATGTCAAAGTAATTGAGACAAAAAAATTTTCGCCCTATTTTAAACAATAGCTCAATAGAAGCAGTAAAGATTTTCTTTTTCATTTTCTGAAAACATTAACTAAATCGACGTTACTTACTCTTAATTTAAATTTATTTCATTCATATTACAGCTTGTAAATATAGTAAGAGGATTAATATTAGATTCAATCATAAATCATCCGAAAATATTGTATAATTCATTTTATGAATATTAAAAGATGTTCTACTACAGGCCCTGAAATCTCTTTGGTACCCGGGAGGTTTAGAGTCCCTACGAGCCGCAATGAATGGGACCAAATGAGATCGGATGATCATTCTGACGTCTGCCAGCCTTCAAACCCGGTACCCACTTGACAGAGGGCTGGATAAGCCCCAGGGTCCTACTGGTGGAGAAACAACCATTGAAAAATCTCCAAATCCTGCCAGGAATTTAACCCTGTTCTTCCAGTCCACCGTTAAGCGCCTAAACCACTGGTCTACCGGATCGACTTAAAAGTTTAATAATGGTTTATTTAAATGTAATAGTCTATATTCTTATAAATTTTCTATTTCAATAATAGAAATTTAAAAGTTTAAAGTAAGGTTAACTTAAAAGTAGTGCAGATATTCAGTGTTAATGAACTGTAATGCTATGTCACCCTTTCATACATAGATATCATAATCACATATTGGCATGTTTCATAATCACTATCATAGTTTTTCTTTCACTTTTTATTTATATAAAACCAACCTGCTCAATATTTTTAGCGACCCATTTGGGAGCTACTGTGATAGTGACCAAAATCGGTATCTATTGCGTTTGTCCTGTCCGTCCGTCCATCCTTAACAACTCCCGAACAGGAAGATCGGATCGACAAACGGATTTGACCCAAAAACTGTACGATTAGGGTATTTTCCCCCCCCCCCCCCATGTTCGAGATATTGGCATTGTTATCAATGTACAACGTTTGTCGGATCGATAAACGAATTTCGCCATAGTTTTCAAAGGCCCAAAGAATAGGGTATTTTCAAGATCCAGGACATATTTGGCATTGTTTTAATTGGTTTTTCGCTATTACCTTAAACATTAGAAATTCAATCATGTTATTTCAGTTGTTAGCTATAGTTTGATGGTAAAGGTAACAGACTCCTATTCTAAAGATAGTCGGTTGGAATCGTATATCTTCTTTTGGTTTTTGTTTATTTGCTTTTTCTCGTAATCTTTTTTTTTTCCAATGTCCGGGTGGGTTTTTTTTTCTTATTTTCCTACCTTTTTTTTTAATTTTTTTCTTAACTTCTTTTTAATTTTTCCTTTTTTATTATTATTATTGGTCGCCCGTAATTTATGCTTTAGCACAAAATTATATTCACTTGTTTTTATGTATGATTCACGTTTGACAGAATAGTTCGAAATTCATAAGAACAGGAAAGCTAAATAAATTAGATTTTTTTTTTTAGAATTGACAAGATTCCAAATGCACGATAGGTATCTCGTGTTGCCACAAAAACCGATATTTTTCCCTGAGCAATAGTTTTAACAAAATTGAAAGTTCAGCGAATATCTGGGATTTTGTTTATGGCTTACTGAGTGAGTCTTTATAGGAGCTTATCATTGTTACTATGGTTTCTCGTTTCTCTGCTGATATGGTGAATCGATAGTCAGAGCTAGTGATGTAAAAGATTTCAATCAATTCCTGGCACTCTTGGCTTCGAGCGAGCAAAGGAAAAGGAAAACCTAAAGAAAGAAACTTCCCGCCTTTCTTACCCCGCCCCCTTCCCAGCTTTGGCGCTTTCGTGTTTATCGCTGCATCCACCTGACTTTAGTCGTAGGACTTAATGAACTTGCTGCAAAGTCATTGGCTGTGAAGCTTGTGGAGGAAATCCGAAGGAGCTATCGCTGTATCGTTTAAGCCGTTGTGCAGTCGAGGAGATTTTCCTTGACCACAGAAGCAGCAACAGCAGAGAGCAACTCGGTAGCAGCTTGCATGGTATATTTCAGAGTTACTGTAGGAACCTGATGTGCCGAACATATTTCTACCCCTCCGGACGTCTGGCTTTTCCCGAGTGAGGCCCATACTGTTATTTATATAGCTTTGGGTATTTTGTCCGATGGGAGGGGAAGATGAAAGACCACGACAAAAAAATATCTCTCTTGCATACAGATCCCTGCGTCTCACAACCCTGCTAGTAAATCAGGAAGAAGGCTACCCCCACCGCCCTCGCCCTCTTTCGATGCGGCTTCTGCATTAGGCTTAGTGTGCGGCACTGGGATTAGAAAGGACAGTATAATGGACGGACTGTGAGACCACAGCGGCGAATGGTAAGGGAAAATGACAGAATGCGAGTCACGTTGCATTCGGGTGATTATTCTCCCTTTAATTCAGTGTGAGTTATTATTCACTCCGTATTGACAAGATTTCGTGTCCACGGAGAGAAAGGAAGCTGTTTATCAAGTTCTTGAAGTGAAAAATGTATTGGGAGATTTTTTTAAAGTTGTTTTGCCATCAAATTTCTTTAGAAGAATTGTAAATTCTAGTAA
>JAFIDM010005346.1:24833737-24879932 GCA_023159025.1 Thereuonema tuberculata | reverse complement strand
CACAATGCAGCCGTTAAAGTTAACTGAAGTTTGGTGCACTTGGGCATGAAAGTGGTATCCATATTCAGTATTACTAAGCTTTCATTAAATTACTGCAACAATTTTACTGAAATATTTTAAAATTTTGAGAATATCACATTGGCTATTGTCAATCTGTTTATCAGTACCATGGTAATGCAAAACTGCGAATAATGCTGCCATAGAAAATTAGACTGCTCAAAGATATCGTAAGTAATACTTCTATTCTTTGTGGTTATTCTTGTTTTGATTAATTTATTCGATCAGCTGTGTAATTCAGCAAACGGGCGTAATTGATTCACCTTGGTAGTAGATCTAGTCGAAGGTGAAATTCGACTCACCTTGGTAGTAGATCTAGTCGAAGGTGAAATTCGACTTACCGATATCCTCCTAAGTTAAGATATTTTAAAAATACATCAAAACTGTCATGTTATCTTAGAAAATAAATAAAAACAAGAGAATGCACAAGACGGACAATGATAACAGACACCCTGTATACGTCTTTATTATCATTGTCCACCTTTTGTAATCTCTTTGTTTTCATTCATTTATTAATTACTAATTGCACATTAAACTACTCATATCAGGATATTTATTAACTTGATAATCTAATTTTTTTGATCTGAAAAGTGATGCATAATAACGTTTTGATTACGTTTGCATGGTAATGGATGATAATTATAATTATTTTTTTAACAAACTTCGGATTCATAATTCAGGTGCTCTACGTTATGAATATTAAAAAAACATTACCATTAATGTAATAAATTACTGTTTAAGTTATTGTTTTAAAACCTCCAGTAAAGTAAATTAACTATTGTCGAAACCACAGTGTGAATAATATCTAAAAAAAATTACACCAAAAAGATCGTTGAAATCTTCGAGTACAGAATACCTATTTATTTGTAAGTGTTTGTCTTGTGTATGGTCTGTTGTCTCCTATATTACATTTAATTAAGTTTACTGTATGAAAGTGTCTTCTACCATCAGGTGTTTTTTTTTTTTGGCTTCCTGCTATCGATTAACCAAGTAATCAACGAAAATGAGGTCAGGAAAAAAGCCAGTTAATTACTTTACCTTCTTCCTTTGGTTGTGCACTGGCAAACTTTAGAAGATGTCATCTGAGAATAGACGAGGAAACAACATCAAGTTTATGGAGTCTTAATGTCAGAATTTTTAGCAGCTAAAGTTCTTCTTAACAATGTTTTTTATTAGCTTTCTTTATCCTAAGGATTCATTATATGACAAACTTTTTATCTCAACTATTTCATTTCGGAAAGGTGGAAAAAAAATGTATTTTCTGAGGGTGGAAAGTTAAGTTTGAAAATGACTTTCACCACAAATAAAAGCTGAAAATCTACTTTGATTTTGAAGTAATTTTTTTTTTTAATTAAACTAAATGAAAGGAATGGAAGAGTTTATAAAAATACTGAAATATCTTTACTTCAGCGACTTTAAGATATAAATATAGTGTAAGTACAATGTCACGAAGTACAATAACAGCTAAATGTAAACACAAACAGAAAATAATGAGAAATAAAAATTAAAGTAAAATGTAAATATCCTGCAAGGAAATAAGGAAAGAAAAAATACCCTTTGAAATAAAAAGTGTAATGTTGTAAAGAGCAATTTACCCAATTTTAAATATTTCATCAATATAAATTTTAACGTAGGTAATTTGCTTCAGTAATTAATGATTTGAAGAAAACATTGGATAGTGAAAGTAATATAAATTTTAAATTTTATGCTTTAATTTATTTAATTGTTTATAAAGATTAGTGAGAATTTTCTTATTCGTAAGTTCGAGAGATCTATTGGAACTCTGGAAATGCCAAAGGTTCTGGAAACATAACGGAATAAAGTTAGGCTGGTTTGCTTGACCCGAAACTAAGCTCTCTGATTTTAGACCGGGAAAAAGTCCTTATTCACTTTATGATGGGTTAGATGGATACTTGGACCACTCTAAGAGACAAAATAACTTCGGAAAAAAGAATGGAATCAGCTCCTGACTTTGTGGTTTGATCTCTGCAGCCTGGTCCTTATTAATTTGTTAACAAAAATTATTTAACCATATAAAATTTAAAACAAATTAAAATTATAAACTAACACTAAGCCATTCATTAAAATCCTAATTTTATAGCCCTCATATTAAGCACCACTTATTTAATAGCAAATCTATAGTTTGAATATATTACGCTGTTACATTACAGAATATGCTAATGATCTAATTATCTATAACACCAATCTATGTTGCAACTAGTAGTAATCTATAGTTTTATTTTAATAACATTATAAAATGGCTAGTAATAATAGAATAGCAATTAATGCATTTAAAGGTAAACTCATGATTTAAAATTTCTCTAAATTTCTACATTTTTCTCTGAAATAGATTTTATTTTTATTTTTTATTAAGTTTATAATTATACCAGAACAGTGGGTCTATTGTACAGACTCTACAGTTTTAGAATAAGTCGTAGACGACGGAAGGAGAGAAAGAAAAGGAAAGGGAGACAAACACAAGAAAGAAAGAATTCAACACATGTTATAAACAAACGGTAAGACGGTTGACTAGGCCTGGAGGTCGGGGATTTTTCCTTGTTAAATTCTCCTGCAGACGGCTCCTAGGGTACACCCAGCCCTCAGCAGGTATAAATATTTATCAATATATATCTATTATATATATCATATTTATTTCTTGGGGGTTAAAGAGGGGTTGACCATCGGGTTGACCATCCACCTCAACTTCCTCCCGCGATCTGAAGGAACACACAGACCTATAATAGGATTCTTCAACTTTTAAGTGTTGCAAACGAATTTATAAAATTCTGTTGCTAGTCCATTAAAGAATTAGTATTGCTCACATTTTAAGAACTGAAAAAAAGATTCAAAGAGATTTATAAAAAAAATAAAAAAAATAAAAATATATGTTATCAAATTCATCTATTTTTGAAGTTTTACAAAATTGGTTTTATATATATTTTAAAACTGTTTTATATTTCCTAATCTGTTAAATGTATCATTTTTTTTTGTTTGATTTTTATTGAAAAGAGTAGATAAAATTAACGTAATACATAAATTAGTGTAATGTACTTAATCATACAACATATCCCTCAAAACAAACAGAAAATATAAAAAAATTAAATAAGGATAGAATGAAATCGTTAAGATAATCCATGTTACAAGATTGGGACTTTTGAATAGTTTCATAAGAAAAGTTTCAATAACTTTATTTTTTTTTATTAGAGAAAGACTTTTTAAAATTAAAATTAAAAGTATGGAAAATATAAAGCAATGTCACTTCGATACTAATTGTTCAAATCATGTTGAATGTAAAAGATCCGACTTATTTAAGTCTCTTATTTAATGTTTGTTATTTTTTCAATGCCTCACTTATTTTCAATATGTATTATTGATTTTAAAATGTTACTTTTATTCATTCTTTTCTAATATTACTCAAAGACTAGTTTATTGAAAGTTTGTCAATCAATGAAATATGTTTTATAATGTTTTTTGATTTTACTCTCAATTTTAGCAAATAAACTGAAATACACCATTACGAAGCTAGCACTGCTTCGTTTTAGGCCTCCATGTCAAGCTTTACCATATGCTGAATTGTTGGATGCATGCAAAGGATCATTACATTTTGCGGGAAATTACTTAATTGAAATCAGTCTGTTACTCGGACGAAATCTTAGTTGTTCGAAATCCCATTACAATCAAACTTACTTCGTTGGCAGACAGATAATTGGTGTGATCAGATGGGACGAAGTTGGACTTAAGACATTTCAATTCATTAGTCAAACTGAATAATGAACCAGCTGTGGCCCAGTAAATTGGAATTAGAGTCATCAGAATTCTCATTATTACTGACGCATCTGTAAGAATTGAAATACAGAAAGGTTTGCATCTTAGCTGCAATGGAGACAGTTGGGTGATTGTTTCAGCATGAAGAGTGCTAAGCAGATTTCAAACAACTCCAATCGGGCATGGTAACTGGCTGTAATAGAACATTCTTCGAGTTCTCATAATGATATTTAAGCTCAGTTCATAATATTGGAATGCGCTACTTCCAGCTTTGATTCTTGTTTTCAATTGTCTTTGTTACTATAGATTAAAAATAGTTTTTTGTTTTCAATCTTTCTATTTTGAAAACTAAAGTTATTTAAAGGTTTGATGAAACTATAGATGCATATAATAAATATTCTCTCAGAATTTGCCACTTTTAAAATTTTGGATATCTTTTCTGGAAGATCCAGAATTATACATCGTAGTCATCAAGCTTGAGCCTAAAAAGTATTTACTACATGAAATAGATATATTTTTTCATGTGGTAATTGTTGCAAGCATTCAATTTTTTCTACAGTTTTTTAGAATAAAATTATTTATCATAGATGATGACTTAACATACTACTTCTTGAACAAAAACTTTCACTTGGTAAATTGTATAACCTTGATTGTTTTTTGTAGTCGTCAAAGATAACATTGCTTCATGGCTCTCAAGAATTATAAAAAAAAAGAATCATACAAATCATAAAAGAACTTCAATTTTATACGAATATTTTTTTTTTTACTTTCATCGATTCTGAACTATATATTTACAAGTTTATTTCAAACAATTCAAATTCATTTTTAAAATTTTTCATTGATTAATTACAATTCCTAAGGTTTCTTTTAACTTTTACCTTTTCCATTAATTACACTTGTTTTCCTTTACAATTGAAAATAAATTTCAAATTAATTTGAACTTGATATAAATGACAATAACCACGAATAAAACAAGCCTTACCAACCATACGAAGCATCGTTTCACTACAAATTGCAGATATCCATTCGGAATTAATTTCTCTCCATACCATTCAACACCAAAGTCATTAACTAATAGATAATGTGTTCTTTGTGTCACATGAATGTTGTTTTTAAACAGCGTTGAGATTTATTTGATTTAATAACTACTTATTGTTTCGTGATCACTATCGTTTTAAAAACAATACTTTCACAATACATTGCAACAATATATCAATCGCAGGCTTCAACAATGCTCTCCAACAACACAAAACAAATTTACTATGTCTTCATTAATAGTATGACCGCTTAATGTTTTATGATATGTATTTTCCTGAAGCTTTAGTATTCAAATACTTGAGTCATGACAATTCATGACAAGCTGATGTTAAACAAGCAACATTACATTGAATCTACTGTCGCTTTTTTCTAATACATGAATCACTATTGCTTGCTCCATCAACATTTAAAACACGTTCTCTATAACTAAATAAATATAGGGATTGTTATTAGAAATAATTTATAAAATATGATCAAGTTAACAAAGTTTAAAAAAAAATCAGAAATTCAAAAAATTGTCTGACATTAAAAAATAGATTACAAACTTTAGCTTGCAGCAATAAAAGTGTCATGAATCGTTTTTCTTCAATATTTTCTGGAAAAGAAGCAATTGTCTCTTCAGAAATTGGATTTTATGAAATGCCAAACTTACAAACAGTTGCTGTCCTTTTTTTTTTCTTTCACTTTTTGTTTTGTTTTTGAAGAGTTTAGGTTAATAGAAACGGTAAGCTTCCTTTCCTTCAAACAAAATCATTATCAGCTTTAAGGTATAGCTTTAATATCATCTGAAAGTTGGAAAAAAACCAGGAAAGAAGTAATTTCACAAATTGATTAGAGTAATAGAGAAATCTCGTGGAATTGCAGATCGCAGTTCGGTTTGGAATCCAATGACTCCATTACGTCGACTTTTTTGTTCCTCAATTCGTTCGTTTAACTAAAAATCTATAGTGCTTTTGTTCAAATCGACACTGATACTGACTTCCAAATGACATTTGCAATTGGGAAGCTCTTTGCATATATTCCCCGTTAAAAAGCCAACGCTAACGCTATTTCTACGAAGAAAAGGGAAGTAGATCCAATTCCTTTTGCACACCTTTGCTGTCACTGTATCTGCAGAGGTAAATCTATTTCCGAACATTTCCATTCGCCAAACTGAGTTTCGAGACCCTGCGACTCGAATCCAAAGAGCGATTGACAAAGTAGTTCTTGTGCTCAAGCTCCGAAACCTTGTTACCCAGGCTTTCTATCCCCTTCCAACTGTCTCCAGTATAAAATTACATTCCAATTCGCCCTCATTTGACTTGGTAATAATATAATAACGCGAGCTAGCGGAGTGCAGATAGTTACTTCATTACGACGGAGGCCAACGTCTTCCAGGCCGGTCAGGGTACCATCGGGGGCTGCTGCTCGTTAGACGAAATTTATTGTTCCCGCGGAACTCTCGGATCAGGGATGACTGTACCCTACCATTTCCAGTATTTGCAAAACATTAGAACGTCGACAATTAGGGCTATTTAATTTGTGAACGTTATGACAGCCAAGCGGAAGGAACACGAGGTTGAGTCTTCCGTTGTCGTAGAACTTCCTGTAGTATTGCGTGGGTTTCACGACTTTTATCTCGAGAATGGAAAAAAAATGGAGTCATTAATTCCTGATTATGAAAAAGACGGACTCGAGAAAATCTTTCTGCGTCTCAAAGTACGTAGGAGAAAATAAGTCATCTCAAATATTTGCACATGACATAGACTGATTCGCAATTATAATATCATCTTAAAACGTTAATATTCAGGATGGAACTTTTTTTTCTTTGTGACACTGTTTTTAATAACATAGTTGAAAACCAATAGTTCTAATATTTGCATAAAATTTACAAACTTTTTTTCTTTTACTTATTTCTAAATTTAAAAATAAAATTAGAAGAAAAAGCAGTCTCTGTATCCAAAGTCACAAATTTAATGTACGATTACTTAATGTAATTGAAAATATGTACAATACAGCATTGAATAAATATCTGTTCAGGGTTATTTTGTGAAGAAAAAAGATGTGACTGACATTAAATGAATCGAAAGTTTATTGGATACTTTCTATATTAATAATTAAATTGCAGTGATTATCTTTGCTTTTCTATTGCCATTTTTTCGGTCTTAAATCAAGTTCACTTTTTGAATATCTATTTATTAGTTGATTTATAATTACACCTTGAATATCTATTTCTTTCGTATTTAATGTATGTAATAACCATATAAGAGAAGTTATAATTTTAATAATTCTGACTTACAGACACCGATGTATTAAATGGGGGGGCCGGAGGGGGCAGAGAGCGCCCCCCCCCAGCGAGTATTTTTTAACAGAATCAAACAATGAACTTTAAAAATCAAGTTGATATGTTAACAAAAGGTTGGAAAAAACAAAATTATATTATATATCACTATATTACTTATTTTAAAGATTTTGTTTTTTAGCGTGACTCTTTTTGCTGGATGGAAGTCTACATCAATTGACATTTGTGCTTGTGGAATGAGTATCTGCACCCGTGGCGCTACAGCTTGGATGATATCTTGGATCCATCTCCTCCCACAGAAGTCTTCCTCCTCTCACAAAACGTCACTAATCCGAAACGTTATATATCTTACGGTAACAGGAGCAGAAACTTGTATTTGCAGTGCAAGTTTACAAAAACTTAACATAACACTATCGCTATTCGATTTTGTATTTAATAATATATTTTTCTGGGTGAAAGTTGAACTCATCAAGCTGTGTTGCATTTTAAGAGCATAGTTTACTTAATAAAGATAGTTAAGTACATTACTATTATAAGTTCCATATTTAGTTTTCAATTCCTCCCTTTCAACAGTCATATTATTAAAATTTACAAATCCTCACACCAGTTAAATATATAAAATATATTTAATGCAAGCGTTTTCAGAAATGATTTTCGTAAACAATGGTTTTGTAATGAAATCATACAAACAAATCGAGCTTTGTTACATATTGTTAACCAAATTTCATGTTCTCATATTCTTATTTTGTTTACGATTATGGCTTGAAAAACGAAGACGCAAAATCCTTTCTGAAAATTCGCATGCAATAAATATATTTCATATATTTAATTGGTGTGAGGATATGTTAATTTTAACATTATTACTCTTATTATCATTGTTATTACCTTTCAAAATAATTTCCAATATGAAATTATCAATTTGTAATAATGAAATCTAAACAGAGGTTAATTACAAACCTGGTTTCTCTCAGAGTGATAACAAGCGAATTGTTGTTCAATGCAAAATTCTTTCTTGATAGCAAAATTTTTTCGGAAAGTTGTCTTTTCTTTTAAATGCTTTAGCGGTTCTTTCTTAAGGAAGAGACTTCGAATTACAGTATCGAATCGTTGGGCTTAATCGAATTTCCTAACGACATCTAATAAACTTCCTCTTCATGTAGAAAACTTCATTCTTTCAGGTTTACATTCAGGAAATATGTCTCCATCCCTAAAAAAAGCAAATGACTTCATTTCTATGTCTGCTTCAACTCTTTAAAATATTAAGGGGAAATTAAATGCGTAAAGAAATTTCGTTACACTTCTTCTTCAAAGCATAAAATATTAAAAAAATGAAGTCCATATTTTCTTTCAAATAAAAAAAAAATATATATGCAACATCAGTATCTTGCCACTTTTATATTCCAATAATATTCACAGGGAAGTTAGAACCGTTTGAGTTCATTAAATCATGAGTAATAAGAAAAGTCTCTATTACAGACGCCAAATTTATTTTTAATGAAATTCTAAAAACTGTTCCAGAGTTCTTTGTGTTCGAATTGTAGTTGTATATCTTGTGTACGAGCACTGTATAAAACTTTAAATTTAAAAAATGTCTTATTCGTCAAAAACGCAGTGGTGCTCTAAAGCAAAAATAAACAATAAACCATTCACAAATGAAATATTAGTGAGAACATTAGTATTACAGCAGTCCGCTGGACTCAATTTTTCTAATGCATAAAAAATTCAATCCTGCGCATGTCGTTTAGTACATTATTGTCTAGATTATTGATTCGAGTTTAGAACTACCGCGACGGCCGACAGACATGGATACACAATTTCTTGGTTTCTCGTAAATTGCTGTAAATTAAATGCATATTTGAGTCATTTGACGATGAATGTACTTAAATTTGGTAATTTTAATACGACTTAATTTTGTTTTTGTCATTATTTACATGAAGGATTATAGGCTAAACAACTTGTTTCTTTTGTTTCTAAACCAACAAAGAATTCTGCATAAAAGTTTCCAAATTACAGTTAGTGTGGTGAGATAATGAGATTTAATGTATCCAGAACGAGTAGTAATGGCTAATTTGCGGTAGGAAGCAAAATAAATGAACCATTATGATCCTGATTGATGTAAATATGGAACAAAATATTACACAGGTTGCAGTGCTATTTATTATCCTTCTGATTAACATTAAATACTGTGCTCAACAGCGAATATTCTTTATTTTAATGGTATGAATTAATCTGGGAAATGAAATGAAATGTAATTAAAAATATTACATTGAGCTACAATATTAATAAAGAATGTGATTGAAATAATCTATCAGGATATCATATAATTCTAATATTATCTGTTATGTTAGTTTTTTTTCTGAAATTAGTTAGGCTGTCTTATATGTAAACGTACCATATTTCTTCTTCAAATCCTTTCTTCTTTTATATACTACTTTATACTTTTATATACTAATTTTAGCGTATGCATACTTCCAGAATCTTCACGTTATAATTTTTCTAATGACATCTGTTGTTTAAACTTTTAGAATTGGGTGGTTACAGTTAGAAATTTATATAAGATTGTTTTAAGTGAAACATTGATTTGAAAATGACTTCTGTAATAATGCTATTTAATTGCAGAAACATTTGCAAGTTAATTAACCAAGCATTTATGTATTACCATTCTCTTACTGTCATTGTCTTCTCAATTTTAATTATAAAAATAGTAAGTTGAACGAAAACATGACTGAAAATATTCCATTTTCATGGGTCTGTGATAAAAGAATGCTGACGCTGTAGCCAGTAAATTCTCATATAGGCATTAGAATTACGTAATTTATGAAAGTTTGGGATATTTATTCTAATTTCTTCCAAATCATGTAGATTTCTTTTTTTATAGTTTAATTTATATTAATTAGCTGCTTTTGCTAATGGAAGCATCGAGGTGAAATGTGTATGCTAAGAGATGAGAGCGATCAGGTGAGATTCATGAGTGGGGGTACTTTAGATGTCAATACAATTAAGAGAAGCGAGCACAAAGACATTAGGGTAATGTTTTCTAGCATAGAGGAGAAGATAGTGGAGTGGCTACGTCAAGTGATCAATTTCGTTTTAGACAAAGGGGAAAAAAGCCGCAAGAATGGAATTTTTCTCTGCTGAAAATTCATTAGGAAATCATACGTGAATAGCTGATCGTATGACGCATAGAGGTTAATGCCTTTCTTGGCAAGAAGTTCCTTCTGAAATGCAGCGGATGCATTAGAAAGAAAGATGGAAAATAAAAGAATCCTTCGAACTAAGTGCATATTTTCTGATTCTTGCTGGAGGGTTGGGATTTCATTTCGGAGCGGCAAAAGAACCGTGTCACCATTCATGATGAAGCAAATGAAAGTCGTAAAGTTTATTGTGAAGAATTTGAAGCAGCTGGACTCGTACCTACTGCTTTTATGAATGCATTTTTCCCTGGAACGAGAATGCAATTCTGCCTTTTATTAACTGTTTTCCTTAATGTTAAAACTGAGGACACAGAGGTAAGATAGAAAATATATACTCAGGAAATTACTTTTCTTGCTAGCAGTGTCCCGAAATGACGTTTCTTAAGTGTTTAAATAAAATGCACGAATTTCAATAAGAAAGTTACATCCATCCATCAACATTAGCTCTACTCCACTTAAAACTTTGAAGAAATTAGTTACAAATGCTTAAAACAGGAATTTTGACAAAATTACACACATTGATATAACCTTTAACTTTGTTTCCCACATTTCCGTTCCAAATACCATCTATAAATAGGCAAAACTTCTAGAAACCTGCGAACCACTCAATCAAACTACCTTGAAGTGCTTTTCGCCTAGACCAGTGCTTCTCAACATTTTTGGTCTCAAGGTGCACTTATGTATTTGTTAAAACCATGCGGCACACCAAAAGTTGTTTCAAAAATCCCACAATATAAAAATATTCATTGTTTATACGATATTTAATAAAAGTCTGTACGGTTTG
Organism: Thereuonema tuberculata; assembly: GCA_023159025.1. NCBI lineage: Eukaryota > Metazoa > Arthropoda > Chilopoda > Scutigeromorpha > Scutigeridae > Thereuonema > Thereuonema tuberculata. The sequence continues at coordinate 24,868,813 of JAFIDM010005346.1, read as the reverse complement.
TTTCTTTTAAATACTTAAAAACATCCTAAACTACATTTTTTTAGCTGATTCGAATATAAATTAATTAATAAAGTTTTTAGTTTCATTCAAGTACTTCACTCAATATTTAAAAGGCATTCTCAGAAATTTCTTGCGGCACACCGGTGGAGAAGCTCTGGCCTGGAAACTAGTGCTGCTTTATTGAACAGAACATGCCTTTTATTTTTTATTAGAAAGTACTTTTTAAAAAAAGCTTTCAAATTGATCTTTTTTTTTCATTATTTGTTTTCCTACATTCCTATATTCCACTACAGTTTATGTTTCGAACCTGAATTGGTATCCAACACATATCAAAAACGTTTCACCCAATCCTTGTCGTTCTAGAATGGATTATTTGACATCGTTACTATTGTAATGAAATGAAAGATGGCAACGGAGCACGGACTAAAATTTGATCATTTTATTAAAAACTTGATAATAAAATAATAAAAATGGCAGATGGTGTATCCTTAAAACTTTCTTTAGTTTATAAATTACTAACATATCTTTTTATTGTTAATGGTGAATATACTATGGAAAGCCATACAGTAGAGTATTCTGAAAGTAGATATTTGGTGAATGTTTGCGGCCACTGGTTCGGTAAAATTAGACTCAAATCGACTAACAGTAAGATCTGATGAGAACTCCTTTATTTGCATGATGCAGGGGTTTAAATAGATTATTTACCGGGCTGTGATTGGCTGCCGTAATTTACAAAGTGATTGGGGGATTTAAATTATACATGGGATTTTTAACTGTCTTTTAAACAAGGGAATCAAAGAATCAGGGATAAGAAGGACGGTCAATGGAAAGTTTGAATAAAATAATGGAATCAAATAACAAACAGTGAATATTCAATCAATAATAAAATAAATACTGATAAAGATTATTAGAATTATAAACAGTAAGATAACTAAGAATATACAATATTGCAAACAGATAAATGAGAATATATAGTGAGTAAAAAATCATTAAAATATACCACATCAAAATAATAGTATATAAAAAATTGTTCATAATTTTGAATTTCTGAAGAAAATCATATTCGTTATAACGTTCGTTTTATATAATATTCGTTTTATAAAACCTTCTTAGGCAGAATATCTGTCAGTTCAGTAACTTCTAAGAAAAATAATCAATAAAAAGAAATTAATATAAATATTGTTAAATATCAGTTCCTGTAACTGATGTGTTTATATTTTTTCCTTCTGTAAAAAGATTTAAATTCAAACGTGTATTCTATTTCTTCAAAACTTGTTTATTCGTTCTGACTTTTTACACATCAAGTCTATTATCCATCTTTTGAAACAGTTTCTAATTCAAATTTAGAAATTAGGCACTTCTTTTCCTTACTTTAAATCTAAGCAAGCTAAAACAATATTTCAATAAAAGAAAATTTGCTGGGAGTTAAGAATTTAATATATTAAAAAAATATACCGCTGTTATCAGTTGATGATCTGCTACTCATGATCGAAGAACTACAGCTTCTTCAATAACAGTTGGTGTGGACCAAAGCATAATTAGACAACATTTTACTGGTTGTTGATAATCTATTGTGTTTCTAAAAGTGTCTACGATTGTTAAGTAACATTTAACGTCATTTCCGGAATGCACATTATAGGGAGAAGAAACTTATATATGAACCGAACTGTTTTTGCCTGAAGATTAGAATTTTCAGAGCAAGAATCTTCAAATGTTTTAGCCTCTCTAACATTATTTTGGAAACTTTTAGTTGGTACATACATCTAATTTGTCCTCAAAATTAGAGGAGTTGGAGTCGACGTTAGCCATGTTGGAAAATGGGAACAGTACGCATTATCGAACTGAGGAATGATTTACTAGAAGAAAATTGGGCAGCTAAATTTTGCTGATTTAGCGATCGTTGAAAGTAAATGCACAATCAATATAAGTTAAGGAAGGTACGAAGAATTTTAACGGAAGTCTGGTACACATCTTTCTAACTAACTAATATTTTAATGAAATATTAACAACGCGAAATTTGATATACTAGAAATTCTAGTACATATTTGAAATTACTGAGGATTAATAGGAGTTTACAATAATTGTAATCTATAATTTTTTCTCAAATATATATTCAGGATGTGTAATACCAGTGTTTTATAAGGATAACAATATTAAATAAAAAACTTAGAATATTTCAGTTACTTGGAATGATCATATACATTGGCTTATTCTGAATTTCAGCAGTAAATTGGCATGTTTTGCGAGGAAGGACTTAGACATAATTCATAACTCCTCTCCCTCTGTTCTCTCTACGGTGATGTTTAGTGGACGTGCCAAGTGTCATTAGGGAAGTGTTCGTCTCTCTCTTGAAATTTGACGACAATGAATTATGGGCACATAACTTTTCAGCGTAGATACGGGTGAAACTGTGGAAATATATAGGGCCCTTCACGATGAAGTTCTCAACCCCGTACTCGAGGCCCGTAATCTCTTTACATACTCCTGCTGTATTCGAGTGATTGATGAATGGACCTATTAGACATACATGTCGATGTTGCTGAATCGTGACATCTAACGCAGCAGGATGCTGAAATTAATATATTAAAGGAGATGGGCACAAGGAGAAAAAGAACACCCGGCGGAATGCATGTCTGGAATAATGAATTAAATACTGGCGCCGATGTCTTCGTCTCTGAGAAGAAAGTCAGCCTAATCACCAGCACCGAATGTCTTGGGCTTTGAAAAGACGACAATATGAAAAAAAGTGCTTTTTTGATATTTGATTTTGACAATTAGGGAATTAGCCTGTAATCGGCTGTGTTTCAATTTCAATGTAATCTTCCACGAGAAAGGCAGTTTTTATCTTTAATGAAGAAAGAGGTTTTTCCCTAATTGAACCTTTGTCTGAAAGCATTTTTTTATTCATTTTTAGTATCGATGCATTACGTTTGTCAAAGAAGAAGGTTATCTCAATCGAGTAAAGAGGTGTCCTGTAAAGAAGTAATAATGAAACGATTGGATGAAAGGATTTTATGACTTGTCGATGTCATTTTAGGTGAAAGAAAGGAAGGTCTGAATCATTAATTAAGATTGAATACTATTCAGATGCTGTGTCAACTATTATTATTTGATGGAAGACAACGCTCAAAACGTTCTGTTGAGTCAAAAGCGTTGGAGTGAAAAAGTTTAGAATTGATAGTTTTATTCTGAAGGAGGAGTGGAACATGATACTATATAGATCCTGTTTTATTTTTGTTTCTTTTTTTTTTTGAGGGATTTTCCCATTCCGAGATGAGATATTTTCTCGATATTTCGGCCCGGTGCCTCGAGCTTTCTTCGAGACTTGTTTACATATCAATTACATCAAGGTGGGCGCACTTCCATTGTTAGTTTCTCGGCTAAGTTTCTCTTGTTGTTCATTCCGAGCCATGGTGAGCATACTGCACTGAAGAAGGCTCGAGGCACCGGGCCGAAATATCGAGAAAATATCTCATCCCGGAGTGGGAAAAATTCCTGAAAAAAAAAAGGGCTCTATATAGTTTAGAATCGATTTTAAACTCAATTGGTGAATTTGTATCTACTGTCCCTTTAATTGTTGATCCGTGTAAAATAAGTTAAATTGTGACCTAAATCTTCTAGTTATCATTAATTACGGCACAAGTGGAAGCCTCAGTTATGGATCCTGAGTAAAAATAATAGTAACTATTTCTTTTTAAGGTTTAGTAGAAATTTATTTTCATATGACGTTCACAAAATGTTTTTGTGACTATATTTTCTAATGTTCATATAAAGAGCAGCTTCAATGTATTCAAACTATTTGCGAATATATGCGCTGTAGTTTTCATCAAAACTAAATAAATATTACAGTTTTACTATTACTTCTCTTATAATTCTTATAAATTAAATAATTATTGTCATATATTAAAACTTTACCCTGCATTCTCTTCATATTTAATATTTCGATCTATCATCGACAGTTTTTTATCAAAAAAATATATTATATATTTGAAAACAATTGCATTGCTTAATTTTAAACTTTATTTGGTAAACCTTGTTTTTCTGATTGTTTTCTTGTCATTGCTATAGCTTTTTCATAATTTTTTTAAGATATGGGTAGTATTGTAATTGAAACATTTTCCTTTACTGAAAATTTATCATTCCATAGTTTCTTACTGGATAAGTATATAAAATTCAATGTAAAAGTGGTGAACAAATATATTATACAAAAACATGTAGAGCTGTGAATTCGAACGAATTTGTGAATACAACATAGATTATGTAAAAAGAAATGAAAAGGAAAGATAAGGTGTAGTAGAGTCCAAGGGTTCACCAAACTCTCTGCAGAATATAGGAGTAGGGGAGACGTGTAAAGGCGGGAGAAGCGTCGGGTTGACTACACGTTCTTGACTTAGTTCGGTAGATCAATAAAAGCCGGCAGTCTTACTTCCGCGATCTGAAGGCCTGAACATTGGAATACTTTAACTAACTAACTTTAACTTTTATATACTGTTGAAAATAATATATATATATATATATATATATATATATATTTAACTAATATTAAGAAAAGACAAATTAGAAAATGCTTTAACTTCTCAAATCAAAACAACAACAAAAAAATTGAAAATTACAGAAACAAATAATGTCTGTAAAACAGTCAAAAGATAAAGTATATTAAGAGTATATTTATAATTAAAATTAAAGAATATGATATGTAATACTGTATTAAATTATTGTAAAAGCTATGTTCGTTTATGTATAACAGAACAATAACATATTATAAACTGTAAGATAATTGTTGAAATGTATAATATTATTCTGGTTATTAATATTATATTAATATTCTTTGTATTATATTAATATTATATTAATATTCTTGCATAATATTAACTGCCGATTGCAGCTACAAAAAATAAAATAATAAAGAGAATAAACATAGTACACCTTAAAAGTTGTTATACATCAGATTATAACCGAGAATACAAATTCTGACAACTTATTACGGTCTTATGATTAAGGAAATATCACATATCTTCATTCCTTATGCATTTTGTTTGCTTTTGTTTATTATGTTCTGTATTATTGATACTTTGAATCTGTAGTCAGCTTACTTCTGAATTGTCTTTATTTATGAAGTATTGAAATTGAAAAAAAAAATGTTTAAAATTCAATATTTTGTAGAATTATTTGGACTGACTATTCTTTTCCATAAATTATTATTTTGTTTTTTGCTTTTTCTTATTATTAAACGTAATTTTGGTTCTGTCTTTTTTTTTCTTTAAAACGTTATGAAATGTTATTTTTATTGGTGGTGATATAGATAAAATCAGATACATAAAAGTTTTGAAAAAATCTTGAGGCGACGGCGTCGTGAGGCTGATGCATCAGAACTTAAGTTCGAATCTGGGAATGATTTCGTCTGTTTTTGAAGTGCTTAGTCTAACACATAAACGAAGGCACTAACCAACAAGGCAGGCTTTGGGTCCCGTGGATAAGACATTATAACATAACACAACAAACAAACACAACTCTGCACGAGGGAAGCAGCCTTCCCCCACTGGCCGTCGTAGATCTTATCAATTATTTGATTATTTTTATAATCTATGGTGACTTCCATCGTTACTTGAAGTAACGATTCTTCGACTAATAGTTCATCGTTTCCGATCCTTGTTGAGGCCAAATACAGAAGTGCCAAGATCTAAGGCGTTGGGAAACAATATTGAAGAGGTTATCTTTGAAAAACTTGAACTTTCCATTATTCAGATTCCTTCATTATCTAAACTTCTCGCAGACCTTCAGAAATTGAATACTTTCAAATATGTGTTATCAATTAAAAAAAGCAGTTTCAGCAAAGTGTAGTAAATACACTTGATAAAAAAATCATCCTAAGCTAAGACACCGGTCACCCACATCCACGTCTCGCTGTTTGTACTACCCGAAGATGGCGCTGCATGTTGGTTCGGGTAACTGGTTTTACCCTGGAACCCAGTTTGTGAATCTCAGTTCTGAATATTTCGTGCAGATTTGTGTTCCCGTTTATAAACAAAGCTCCATACTCAACATGTCGGCCGACGAAGGTAGATTGGCAAACTAACCTTCATTGCACCTACAGTACCAGTCAGTGCGTTTGGTGACGGGTATTTATATCTGTTCCATCTCACTAGGGTATCAGTGAGTGTTGACCTTGGATGGCCCAATAGGTAGGCTTTCAATAAGCCTGTCAAATGTGCATATGCCTGTCAAATGTGCGCTGTAGGCACATCGTTCAAACTCTGTCACTTTCCTTCTCGCAGCCATTTCACCTGGACACAGTTCCACTGCCTTAGGTGCATTGTCAACAGCACATTTAAACGCTACAGACACGTGATGCGTCACATGTATTGTTAAATCATTGGCTGCATTGTGCTTTAAATTTTCTTGTTATAAAATGTGCTGCAATCAAGAAACAGACATTTTTCGTAATTTTTCTACTTATCTAATACTTATCTATTGAATTACAATCACGAGTAACTAAAACACATTTTCAGAGTGAACCTTTAAATTAAGGAAATAAAAATTCTTTTAGATTTCCAGTTCTAATCAATTGAAATTTACAATAATAAATCTAGTATAGAATTCAATAAAATCCTTTATATACATTTCAACATATACCGATTCTCTTTAATTTAAGTTTCTTATGTACTTGGGCTGTGTTGTACCTCAATCATCTACAAATTATTCTCGGAATTTCTATTCCAAAATATCAATATATAGATTCCAAAACTTCAAATGAACATAATTTGGTTTACTAATATGACATTTGTAAAAGTCATTGTTTGTTTATTGATGTTGTTTCATTATGTTTATTGATTTTTTTTTTGGTACTGCAAGTTGCTCTAAATGATTCAAGCCAATTAGAAATGCCTGCTTAATTGTTTTCGTTCATTGTCCTGTTTAATTTGTTTGATTCCCATGCTTTCTTGTTTTTTTTTGGGGGGAGGGGGCGGGAATTGCTTTATTTGTTTTGCTTCCTGCGCTGTTCTGCTCCTACGTCGAAATAAAAACAAACAGCTTTTGGCTTTTAACAATGAGGAATTTGATTAGTCAGATCAGTAGTATACAGGAAAAAAGTATACCTTAAAGCCTCTATTTGAATCCTTTGTTTATCCTTTGCTTACCGTCGTATTTATATGTTTGAAATTATTATTAGTTTCATCTTACAACTACTACAACTTGACTGTTTAGTGGAGATAGTGAGTTATAATGTTTCATTTAAAAATATTGAAAAATTAATATAATTTTTCTGGAAGATTAACAAAGTAATTCTTGAAAGAATTATGTGTGGAATTGCTATTTTTAGCAATTATATTACCTTTATAAAAAAAATTCTAAGTTTTTATTTGTTTATTTGCAAATTTAATGAAACGATAATATAAATATAAATAATTCATAATAACCTGTTCTTCCTTAACAACATCATTTAATTCTCAATATTTCAATTCCTTTAGCAGGAATCTTCACGGAAAACTACAGAAAAATGTAGAGAAACCTAACATTTTCTCTAACATTTAAAAAACAGAATTCTAAGCATAAACAATCATGGTACAAACTTTCTTGAATAACAATAAACTCATACAACATCTAACAATCACAGCCTTTCTTTAACAACAAAATAAATTCATCCTACGTATAACAAAATAAATTCATGCTATGTATAACAAACACAATCCTTCTTAAAACAATCCCAAAAAATTTGCAAATAAATAACCTTTACTAAATTCTTATAGAAACAATTTATTTCAATTCCAATTTTTGTTTCAAAATATTATTATTTTTTATAATTTTTTCAAAAAAACTGAATGAAATTGGATTCATTTTAAGTGCTTTAATTTTGTTAATGCAATCTGTCAGATTGATAAAGCCCGATTCCAAAATGAATCTTTCTGATTCATCTTGGGATACATATATAATGTCAATAATTGGATCCGGATTATGTGCCAAATTTACTGTGTGAAATGCCCAATCTGACAGCTCTGGATGATTGTCTCTACAAGCATTAGTATGTTCCTTTAACCGTTCCTTAAATGATCTTCCTGAACTTCCAATATATAACCCCCCACAGTCTCTACATTTCAATGTATAAATTGATAATATGTTAATAAAATAAATTCAATGTGCAGAAATTTACATGTTAGTGAATGAAAAGAAGACACGCACATATTTAAGATATAAAGTAGTAAGTTGTACATACACTATTAATTTTGGTTTTGTTTTGGAGATGTTGCTAGCACTTGAAAAAGGTAATAAGATATTATCAAAATCAATAGCGTATGTACTACTTAATACATTATATATATTTTTCTTCTTTTTATTCCTTAACATAATAGTACTTTAAATTTACATATTTTTTAAAATTTTTACTATTATTATGATTATTTGTAGTTGTACTAAGGAATTTTACTCTAATAATTAAAAAACGACTATAGTTTATTCACGAAATAAGTACTTATATATTTTGAATTTTAGAAAAATAAATTTGAGATAAAGTCCAGTAATATTATTATTGCTTAATTATTATTTTGCTTAATTATTTTAAAAGTTTAAAGAAAGATTAAATAGTTTTACAAATGAGAAATTTTTAAATACCCATTTCAACATAATTTTTTTTTAACTTTACATCCAGTAAAGTTAGGAATAATTCTCATCGAAGGTTCTTTGATTTCCGTTCTACAGATAATGATTGTTAATACACTAAAAGCTCGCATTTCTGAATCACATTTATCCGAAAATCTGGTTTATTCGAAACGATTTTTAGCATATTTAAAAATATAAAAACCTTTTTTCGTCGTTATAATCAATATTTAATAGCATACACAAATGATTATGTAACTGTATATACTTAACTGCAGCTCTATTAATAACATTAATATTGTACAGAGGATCAATGTTGAAAGGGTTGAAAAATTGTTGTATCTTAATAACAATAGTTTAACTACACTCTAATGCTTTTAGCGCTCACTGCTTGTTCACTGACATTTTTTAATGTACAATACATGTTTAATATAATACATTCTGGATAATCCGAATTTCGTTTATCCTAACGAGCGAGGTCTCATCCAATTCAAATTAACAAAGTTTTGAGGGATAAGGTATATCAATAAAATTAACTCACTAATTCTAAGGTTATCATACATTGAATTGATACATATTGTGATAATAATTGTAGATTTGTCACACATTACTGTTATTTAGCATTGATATATTGTAAATCGGGACTTACATTTTTAAAGATATTGTTTTCTGTGATTATATGAACAGAAAAAAATATTGTAAACGTTTTAATAGAAAAACAAGCTTTAAAATTTTTCTTTTTTTTCATATTTTAGATTGTTCTAATTTTTTTTTTATCAAATGTATTATATAATTTAGTAGAAGCGAAATTTTCACTTCCTTTTTTAATTCGTATGTTTAATTTTTTTTAATTTTTTGATGTTATTAAAAGTATAGTCTATGATATAATCTTTGCTTTTTATAACCATTATTTATTTTAGGATAATTAAGGTAACATTATTAGATTCAATACTTTGGAAAACGTTTTATTTATAAAAATCATTATCCAAAAACATCAAAAATAAAAAAAAATAATCTTAACTTTTATATTAGACTAACTTATTTTTTTTTTAGTTTTAAGAATTGTTTAGAAAAAGATTTTTCATTATTAAAGTCTCTACAATAGGATTTCCCAACCTGGTTATTTTTGGTTGCAATTATTCTTATTGGAAATTTGACCACAAAGGTTTTTCAGCACTTATTTATTTCAATATTGCTGCACTGCAATATTCTACTTGTAATACTGGTTTTTCACATATGAAAAGAAGGGACTTAACATCCATCGTTGCTTTTACTTAAAAATATTAAAAACCTTCCATGTTCCTATATATTAAATATTTTATATTATTTCAATTAATTATTACAGCAGGCCTTTAAATTTTTTCAAATTTTCGGTCTTCCTTGATTCACTATGAATGCACTGTTATCTTTAGGATACAATTCTATGTTATAAATATTAAACTTTAAAAAATATTAGCTATGCTGCAAAATTCAATATCAAAATTCCTTTGTCTTGATGTTAATTAAATATAGAATTCTAAAATATGGTTAGAATTTTATTCTGAAAAAACTATTAATGTTTTTTTCCCCTTTACCCTAAGAAAAATACATTTTTATGCAAATGTGGCGGGGTCGCAGATTATTGGGCTATTAGAGAAGGGCGTCACGACCCTGAAAAGGTTGGGAAACACTGCTCTAAAATATGAAATGATGCCAATGACAATCGTTTACAGTTTTTAGAATTTTAAGTAATGACTACATTATAATTTGAATAGTTAAGAAAGGAATATTCCGAAAGCCAAAAGCATCGAATACAACATTTCTATTCTGCTGGATTTCCAAATATTCTTTTCTTAATGTTTAATTTTCATGTATCAATATACGTCGATTTTAGCTATTTCTTTGTTTCTGTTTATTTTTGCCTAATTGTACTTTTCTTTTCATGATACTTTTGATAGCTGTCTTTTTAATACAAAAAAGAAAAAAAAAAATAACACAGCACACATAATAAAAAATAATAATTGAATAGGATACCATTTCATTTTTTCTAAAGTATTACCTCAGATATGAACAAAAAAATATTATTTTTATTAAATGGAAATCATGCATGAATAATTTGAGTTTGCATTTTATTTTGCAATAGATCTTTATCATTGAAAACTAAAAAAAAAAAATATTTCCACGATTGTAGTTGTGATAAGACGTTTTACAGTGAAGAAAAAAAAATGCTTCCAAAATGCTGATGTTTGTACATTGCTGTTTTTCGTAATTTTGTGATATGCCAAATATTTATCTTGGATTTACAGAACTGTATGAGAAGATTGCGTTGTCATGTACATTTGATGTTGTTTGATTTTTGAAATGTTTGATTTTGATCGAGCGACTGCTGCTTGTTACCATAGTAACCGGCGAGTCTTTTACAAAGGCAGGTGATGTCACCCTTTTCGTAAATAAATTTCTGAATAATTTAAAGAAATACTCAAACTAAAATTCTTGGCGACATTAAAAGTTAAGAATAGCTATAAAACATAAAACGCAAGGAATACAAAACTGATTTAATGGTTTTGGATAATACGCTTGATTCAAAGCAAAGATCATGATTTTCGACTTTCACTTAACGAAGGTGATAATTGTAGACTATTTTGTCAAATAAATAGACTTTGAAGTATTGTCTCATGAACAGCAGCGAATAAAGAACAAGAAAGACGAACAACCAAGCAAGTCCCGGAGTTGAAGTCAAGCTTCCGTGGGTCAACCGCTTGGCAGACAGTGACTGAACGTTATATGCAAAATGTATAAAAAAATAAATCTTAAATAGTCCGTGATTTGATGAATGCCATTTACTAATTGATAAATTCACATTATTGATTTTGCTCTTGACTGATGTACTAACTGTGCTTCCAGAGAAGTGCAATGTTTCATTCGACATTTCTGAAGAATGGCATTTCAAGCAAAGCAGAACTTTTATAATTTTCACAAATTTTACATATCCTTGTTAACGAAGTAAAAGCTCACTTGTAATTTAAATTCTAAAGTATAAGTAGTAAAGCATTAAAATTGGCTCGACAAATATTTCAAGCTTAAGCAATAAATAGTATAAATTAAATAATAGTATAAATTAAAAAATAGAAAAAAATGCACAATGTATTCAGACGTTGCATTACCCAGTTAGTCACAAGAGTAAGAAATTCAAGTGTACATTAGCTCACAAGAAAATGAGAATTTTATTGAAATACTGAATATTTTATAGAAATGGATATTTCTGAGACAAAAACAAAACTTCAAAAAGCTGTTGAATTACTGCAGCCGTGCATTTCAACCATGCATCCCAACCATGCATTCTCCTTTAATACCGGAAATAAGTAACCAATTCTTGGTATCAGCTGTATTCATGTGTAACAACACCAAATACGTTGTAGCAGTGAAATATATGGCTTATTTCCTTTTGCTTCCCCGCAAACGGTCATAATTTCTTCATTTCAACTATAAATAAATGGGAAACAACACTATCTCATGATTGCGAACACAAATGTGTTGTTACAATGAATCTCTAACCAATGTAAATAAAAGTAAAGATACATTTCTCAAGTTGCCGCTCCACTGGACAATCTAACCTTTTGACGAGACAGTAACTTAGTTCAGACGTTGCGAGATAATAAATTTCGGAGCTTTATTACTTTCGGTGGTCATCATAAATCCTTCTACACCATTACGTCTACCTTTTATAATTTAGAGAATAAAGGACTGGAGGTCAACATTTGACGAAAGAAACTGCAATTTTGTTCTGATTAGGGAAATAAAAGTTTCGTAAAAGCAGAATCAAAATATCAAATTATAGTTTTATTTCAGCTTTTTTTTTCTTTTTCATTAATTTAGATTACCTTAGACTTAACAGTTTTAAGTTGGATATATAAAATTAAAAAAAAAAATGCATCGAAAAAGAATGCCTTTTGAGTCGAGCTTGTATTCTGGGACGGCCGTTTCGAGCTTGTTAGGCTCTCCTCAGTCAGAGCTAATCAGCCAGAGCAAGACTCAAAAGGAGTTAAGGGGAAGAATTAGGAATTCATGATGGGGACAGCGATCCCTTAATAACTAAAAGTAAGAAAATAAAAAACAAGAACAAATCCAGTGGAATCCAAATCCTTGGGTAGCACATTTTGTTCTTGTTTTTTATTTTCTTACTTTTAGTCATTGAGGGATCACTGTCTCCATCATGAATTAGAAAAGATGCATTTTCATTATGACTTTTCAATTGATTAAGTGATTGGAAACTAAGCAACATTGTTTGAACGTGAAGATGAATAAATAAAGAATAAAACTTGTTATATGAAGTCATATAATATAAAATTGATTAAAACCAGTAAAAATATTGTTATTTTCAAGGGAAAACGACGAATAAGATAACATGGTTCGAAGAACTAAAGGAGAATATTTTTGGTACGTTGAACTGCAACAATAAAATATGGATATCTTTTCTCACTAGAAAACATATCAGAAGAAAACACATTTTTATGTACAACCAGTACCAACCAAACGGTTAACTTCTAGACTGAAAATTCTTCAAGAATATCATTATGTAATGAAAAAGACAACACGCACTCAATTAAGAAAAGTTAAAAGTATAAAAAAAAGCATTTGCTGGATTAAAAATATAAAATACCTGATTAATTTCGGCTGCTTCAGTAGCTTTTGTCGAATGTGGGTAAGAATGAAACTTCTCCCGGTTAAAGTTATGAAATCGAAAGCAGATGGAGAGACAAGAAGGAAGGACCAATCAAGAGCTTCTGAGTAGGTGACCGCAAAAATATCATCTATATTGTTATAGAAATGAAGTGAAAGCTGTAAGATAAAGAAGTCAGCTTTTAAATTCATGACTTGTTATCCCATTCTCGAAGTAAAAGAAATTTACGATATTTATTCTCAAAACTACAATCACTGCAATATTTGAGCCGTAGGCTAAGACGTGTTGTAGAGATCACGAACATAACTATAAATCATTTATGAATCTTATAAATTATTTATAAAGTATTTTCCGATTTCAAACTCTTGTGATTTCCAAAGAAGATTGAATTTTTTTTTTTAGTTTGAAATTCGTGATTTTTTGACTTGAAGCTATAATTTTATTAGCTTCCACTAGTTTCTGTACACTTGGAACGAGCAAGTCATTGGGAACTGAAAAGGGCATCAGGAAAGATCTTGAAAATAAATAACAGTAAATATAATAAAAGTTGGATTGAATATTGGGCGACCGGCAGTAGTCCAATGGTTACCGTTCTTGACTGCGAGGACGAAGGTCCTCGGTTCAAATCCCATGCAAGGCGAAAAAAAAAATTTATAATCTGACTTTCTCAGGGAAACCAATAATTAACAATTGCGCCGAACGCACAGAGAAATAAAAGATTTTAGTAATACAGATTATCTTCGCAAAGCTAATATAACATATATAAACAATGGTTGAGATCAAATCAACCATGTGACATCCCAGGGCAGCTGTTCCTCTCCCTTTGGCCTAAAAAGCCATTTGATAACCGCCAAAAATCGAGAAACAGCTGTCCTGGGATGTCACTTAGTAACACTTGGTCTCAATTATTATTTATTTATTAGTATAAACGCCCCGTCAACAATGATAGAATGACAGTGTGACTGCTTTTACTTGATATAGAGTATTTGACCGTCATTTTTAATTTCTTCATTCATGCCGAGAAATGTCTCTAACGACTCTACAGTTCATCGCTGAGGCATCTGCATCTAATGCTCGTCTGGCCAACGCTTCAAGTAGACTAAAAAATGAACATTATAATTTAAATTGGAATCTAGTAGACTAAAATTAAGGAGTTATTTTATTTTTTTCTGGCTCTTCTCTCATGACGTCATACACACAGAATGAGTGATGAGAGATATTTAACAGTATTTAGGCCTCGTGGCCTAATGGATAAGACGTCTGACTTCGGATGAGAAGATTGTAGGTTCAATTACCTGCGCAAACGTTTCATTGAAGAAATTAAAATTATTTATCAAACACAGAGAAAGTGCGTTCCACACAGAAAGATCTGCAAAACTATATAAGAGATTTGTTTTAGGTGCTTGTTGGTTTTAATGCGCAGGGAAAATTCATTTAGGTCATTCGGAATGCTGGCACAATAAATTTCTCAATTCATTTTTTTTTACTGCCACTTTTTTTAATTTCTGGAGATGCTATTCTTTCTACTGAGGTAATATAGCGTTCATGGTGTAAATCAAATTTTATACCTCGCAAAACAACAGTTAAATTAAAGTAGTTTTGAATTGAAATAAAATCAAAACTTTACAGAGGTAGGTAGGAGGACTCAATTCAGTTGATTCAATTAGGGTTTAATTAATGTTGAGCACTATATTATCAATGTTACTTATTATAATGCTTTGAAAACTGACTGCTAAGAAATATATTGGAAACCGTTTCAAATTTTGTTAAAGGTTAATACTACTTTCAGTATCAGTATAATAATCAGAGTTGATTTTTTTTAAACTTCTTTTTTTATATGTAGCTATTAATACAAATGACAGTGACTGTCTGTCACTGTCACTCAAACGAAAAGTTAATAATTGTTACCTGGGGAATGATACAGAATTCTGTTGACAGCAACTTCTCTCAGAAGAACGGTTGATTAATGAAATTCATTTTTCACTTGTGTGGAGAGAACTTTTTTTTTAGAAAATGCTCATGTACTCTATTAAAAGTTTTCTTAGCTACTAGTAATATTAAAGTCAACAGAAGAAAGTACTGTAGAGAAATACTACTATTAATCAATCTAATATGATAATGTATTTAATATTTGTTGCTACAATATGCGAATTAATAATATGCTAAGACAAAAGTGAAACTGTAGAAGATATCTTATGAATCGTAAACATTAGTTTTATTTGGATCTTAAAAATTCACATTAAAGAAAATATAAGAAAACTCATTTCTGTACAGGTTGTCTACAGAGTTGCCTTACCTATAGCTTCCTTTCCTATAGCAACCCTACACAAGTGTACAAACATTATCAAATTTAAAAATTTTAATTTGATATGATGAAATGGTAAAATGGTTTAGAGCTGTAATCAACGGGCTGAAGAAAGTGATTCCGATTCCTCAGATAGTAAGAATTGATCTCTCCACAACACATCAATCTCTACTAAATGGATTGTTTTCCCCCTGGAAGTTATAAGTGGCAAGAATGGAACTGGTCCCTCTTTCTCAAGCTAAAAATCGCAGAAGCCATACCTCCAATGCCATCTGACTTTGTAATGATATGATGCTTCAATCTTTAAACTATTGAAACTCTCCATTGAAGCAAAATAAATAAGATTTATTAGCTCTTTTCTTGGGATGTGATTAAGAATATCAAAGAATGCTTTACCTATTAAAGTTTATTTTTAACGTATTCGAATCGTAAAGTTTCAGACAAACATTCTTCAGAAGTTATATCTGCAGTGAACTCTTATCCTTCCTAATAATCTCATTCTAGCAGTGGCAATAAAGAGCAAGTGTTTGTATTGCAGACTTATTGGAATGTCACTCATAAGAGCTCACATTTTTCTGGAGGTTGATCGATTAAATTTTGACATCAGTCCAAACTTGGCCGTAGAGAAATTCCGCTTCAGTAGATACTCGAGGACCTTTCCTGCCATTTTTCGTTCACCAATATTGCAGTATCTCGCAGCAAAGTTTTGCGATGAAAACAATATTCCACCACAAATATGTGGCCAAAAAAACAACCACAGCAGAAAGACATTCACATATCTGCATTGGATGAAAGTAAATGTTAACTTTGGATCATTTAAGTTCCAATATAGATAAACACTTCTTAAATAATACATCGGAAGCGCAGTGGTACCTCAAAGGAAAAAATACACAATGAAAAGTTCACTAATGAAAAATTGGTGAGAAACTTTCATGTGCCAGCAGTGCGCAACCTCAATGAATTTTTTTAAAGCATAAAAATTCAAACTGCGGATTTGAATTATCAACAATAACAATGGGTGATATCAAATCATTTACAAATGACCTCCTGAAACAGATGTTCCACGATAAATAATTTGGTCTCACTCATTATTACTTCTTAAATAGATTTTAGTAGTTCAATTGTAAAATGAGTTGAATTTAAGAAGAAATTAAATGCATTTTAAAAATGTTTGTTGTAAGTTAGCTCAAGAAGGAAATTTAATAACTTATACAACCATAATTAAGATTAAAATAAACATAGAAAGGAAGTCTAATTCGTAATGACCTGTTCTTTAATCTCAAATCCAATTCAGTGTCATCTCATTCAGTTTCAGTCAAATAAGCAATTAATCGTTTATGAATTAGTTATTAAATGTTATTCTTTAATAATGAAAATTTTTATTATTTCATATAAAATTGTATTATGGTACTTTTCACGGATTCAGTATGTCAAATTTCAATCGAACTTAACTGGTTGTTAATACTTGAAAATTTTATATACTTTTGTTATTTTCTACGCTCGGTTTGGAAGGTATTTTATGAAGATATTGGTGAATGATATCAATCCTAACAGTAAAATTAATTTGTGCCACTAGAGAACTGATTCGTCTATAACTTAAAGCTAGCTGTCTAACGCTCTAGTTAAGTTTTCTATCCAATAACTAAGTACTGCTCTTTCTTACTGATAGACAAGCTCAAAACAGTAAAATATTTCATCACGGCTTTAGGTTCATCCATCACAATCAAGTATTCATTTTAATTTTCTTATTAGGAATTGCGGCGGGATAGAGAACTTAAAGCAGGCAAGCAATAGTATATGCATACTGAAGAAATCAGTGAAGTTGTCTTCCAAAATAAACTTAAGGCATAGCAAACTTTTATTACAATTCAAATAACAGAGATTTCTAATATTTCTATATAAATTATAATACTCGTAAAGCTTGATGTTCAAAATTGCTTGTTGTAATTTAATGTGACTTTCAAATTCAGTAAAAATATTTTTACACGGTAGTATTCACATCTTTAAATGGATTCTAGTTTGCTTAATTAAATAGTCATATATATTCTAAAGTCTGTAGATGAAATATATATTTACCATTCGTATTTTTCTCATTACAGCATTATCGTTGTGATCTTGAGAGGATGTGTTATAAAAAGAAAATCAGATTTCTGTAAAATTTTGTGCCACTGTTCCGAATAAGAACAGAAACTTATAAACACCAACTTCACTATACTCAATATTTTGGTTTAACTAAAAATCGTACAACAATTATACAATGATTCTGCTGATACCTGAAACGAAGCATTTCAGGTAAAGAAAATAAGCAGTTCCAAGAAATATTAAAACTGACATTCCTTAAAATGTTACTTCTAAAGTTTCTTTCTTTTCTTTTTTTTATAATCAAGATCGTGAAAACAACCAAAACAAATCCTGCATCATTTCTATTCTAAACAGAATAATATCTATTGAATACAAACATCATTAATTATACAGTTCTGAAAACACGTGAATTAAATCGCTTTAATTCATTGAATTGGATAAATCGGATTAGTTTTAATCGGATAAAACCATACGTGGTGGATTAGCTGAGATTAATATTGAATTTTTAAGGCAATGTGATGTTAACAGAAATAGGATAGAAAGACATTGTTAAGATTTCTTTGTTTTTCTGGGGGTATTTCTGTCAGCTTCTCATGCTAATTTTTCGAGAACCACTCACTTGGAAACGAATTGAAATCTACAAGTTCCTATTTCTTGAATATGTTTCAAGAAGCTTTGTACAGCAATTCAAAAGCTATTAGGAAAAGATTGACTTTGCTTTGATGAACTTCAATTCCCAATTAATCATGTATTACCTAAAATCTTTTATTTCTGTCTGTCTGTCCGGCGCAATTGTTGTGATTTGTAAAAATAGAAATTATTTTTATTTTGTAGAAATTATTTCTATAAGTGCCGTGCTGGCGTGGTCGTGCGGTCTCGGCGGCGGCTAGCCGTGGCGTCCAGTGCGCCAGTTCCTGGGTTCGAATCCCGGCAAGGGCATGGCTGTTTCAATTTCCTTTCCTGTGTGTCAGCCTCTTCTTCGCTTTCTCTTCGATCTGACGTCATTCCGTAATGGCGTCCTGAGGGTTAGCTCTGGGAAAGCACCTCAGTATCTTCTCCCCTTGAAATTCTCGGAACAGAGATTCTGTTCCGCCCAGATCCGGCCTGGCGGCTGGCATCTGGCTCCCTAGACCCACACTTGGTGGAACAGGGCATACAGGCTATGGCTATGTATTTCTATAAGTCGCAACGGGAATCAAACCTGCAAACTTCTTATCCGAAGTTTGATTTCTTATCCATTACTCCACGGGGACTACATTCTAGTCTCTATAAAAAATACAAATAATTATGTCATAGACGCACTCGCTGTTTTAAAAGCAGTCGTGGGTTGGGAGAATCCACTTTTCCCGTGTAGCTTGTTGCCTAAAAAAATGATGTGCTTTTACTGTAAAACAGAAAATGTAGATAAAAAATACCAGAACTGAATAACAAAATGATTACATTATGTAAATTGCGTAATGAAATGGAATAAATAAATTTTCTACAATATTCAGATCTTACGAGAAACTTCGGTTCTTGTTTACTGGTGATGACAAGAAAATAAAACCATGACAAGAAAAGACAAAGAAAAAAAGGGTTCTTTGCTAGTGGCAATTCGGCTACAAACTAAACAAACGTCTATGGATTGAAATTGCTTCTTCGAGGAAAGAAATATTTACAGTTTTACATTTTAATTAAATTGAGGTAAACATAAACAAAAGCGTACCGCAATCTTTAATATCTAGAAAATCGTAAAAATTAAGATTCTTAAATTAAAAACACTAAAAGAAATTACGCGGTTGAAGGAAAAATTGATGATGAAAAATATTTTTTTTCTTCTATTTAATTTTAATTAAAATAGATTTTTTTTTCATTCTTTTATGTTTCTATATAGAAAGTTTAAGATAGGACTATTCGTGAAAAAATAAAAATAGAAAAATTTCTTAACCAGGTTGGTTCAGCCATGGGTTTTTTTTTTATCTTCAAATCTTTGAGCCTAACGGATTCGCAGATCGGGATTTGAAGCTTTGCTTTTTGTTTTCATGTTTTTATTTGTGATTTCTTTTCAAAGGAAACCCGCTGTTGGATGCGAGAGTGGTTTCACATATCATTTCTGCACTATCTGAGCATTTCATTTGGTGAGTGGGTTTGGCTGACGAGTCCACAAAAACGACGAAACGGCCGTTCAAACTCTCACCGATGAAAGATATTTTCAATTTCTGTATCAGTTCTTCCCTTGTTTGAAGTCAAATTTCTTTATTTTCTTTAAGTAAATTAATTATCTTGTTATTGCAGAAATCTTTAAATTAAAACATTTCCATCTTTTCACAAAAACTGTAACTTCATTCAAATGAAACCAGTATGCTATAAAATAAGATCTAGTACTTTCTCAACTTTCCTTAATTCAATTTATTTTTCTTTTTGTCGTGAAAAAGAATTTTTTTTTTATATTATCGCATCTATCTCACCTGTATTGCAAGTTGTCTCTGTTTGCTCCATACATCTGGGATAATGATGAAACAGAAACAATCTGTCATACAACGCTAAAACTTGATTAGAAATTTCAGTTTTTTAGAACCAAGATCCTTTTTGAATTTGGTTTCTATTGGTTCAGCATCTATTTTCCAAAAGCCATTTTATCATAGCAGCCTGTGATCACGAAAATTCAGTTATTGTTTCTCCTAATAACTAATATTTTTGAAGATGTTTTGCTGTAGATTATAGATAAAAAAGATCTATAGCTTTTGGTGCTTACTGAACTAAGAGGTAGGTCAATTTGTTTTGTCTATTTCTGTACCATTTTTTTACCGATACCACAGTATCTGAAAGAAAAGTGCTTTAATTAAGTAGTACATTCTTCTCCTGAGTTCATCATTTTTCTGTCTTCTCCAATTTTGGTAATCTTTTACGAAACGACTTTTCATTCCTATTTTTATTAATATCCGTCAATAAATAATTCTTGTAAGTTTTTGCTATCTTCTAATGATGTTCGAAAGTTGCCATTCTAATCATACCTTCAGAAGATAAAACAAGCTTATTTAAGGTAAGAATCATTCAAAAATTTGTGAAAAATCGTTAACAGCATTGCTTATATTATCTTGTAATTACAAGTAAATAAACTATAATTATAACTGACATAAAGACGTTCTCAAATTTTACATTTAAAAACCGAAATGTCAGTTATACTGCTTTAGGTTATTTTAAATGAGAAATTTCTGAAACGTTCTAAACTCAATTTAATTTACTTAGAGTTGTTATCATCATTAAATATTTATTGTTTTGGCACTGGGAGGCAGAGCGGTAGACAACAGATCTCCCTGAAGTGATCGAATAATGTTAAAGCATTGAGGAAATCCTAAGTTTTTAAACCATCCTTACTGGTTAGATCATGGAAATAAGATGATGAAATAAGATAACTGTTAGATAATGGATTATACTCTAATATCTAATCTTAAAGTAAATTACAACTTTAAGATAAATAAACACGAATGCTTTTGTTTCTCTGGCTGTTCGATTTTCCAATTCTTACTATGTACGTCCTGCTTAACATTGACTTAACATAAAACTGACGGAGGCTATACTACGCCAGGAAGAAGCTAATGTAAGGAACTATTTAAAGAAACGAGCTAAAAGACAAAGAAGATATGAGGACGCGATAAGGAATGGGCAAAAGAAAGTATTCATTATTCATCACCGTAGTTCGTGCTAGTATTGCATAGTTAGTGCTAGAAGCTAGACCTCCAAGTCAAAAAGATATGATATTCTGTGGATGTTGTGACGTAATCTTATCTATGCTCTTAAGCAATAGTACTAACTCTTCATTTTTGTCCTCGTCCTTTTGTTTTTGAAAATCGGAAATCGTCTTTGAGAGTCAGCCTACAAATCCAACTTACTCTACTGAAAGCAGATAAATACATTGTTATTTTAAAATTGCTATAAAAGCAACAACAATTATCTAATACATAAAACATTAATTTTTTTATAATTATTGTGGTCATAATTCGTTATTCAGATGTCTAGGAAAACTTTAAAAAATATTATTTTTTTTGCTTATTTTGTGTTGTTTCTTATCTCCTTTCAAAAAAAAAAAAAGAAAAAAACAGAAATCGAAAATGCTTCATACCGCTACAGCAGTAGCCACTGTGGTGCTTTATGTTGATTTTAATCAGTAAAATGTTACAATCTTCATCTCCATTCGAGGAAAAAGAAATCATTTTCTTTTTAGTAAATAAACATCCTCTTCATCAAAAATTTATTACAAAGTATATTTATTCAACAATAAATAAACAAATACATAGCAATAACTGTTGTTATTCATGAATAAGTGATTGTCAGAACTAATACTGTTAATAATGAGTAAGGAATTGTTTTTAACTACGTCCAGGAGAGTGTATATGGTATGTGACATCTCTGTTACTATATCATTGTTTAGAAAAACTTGAAAAAGGAAAGAAGAAAGACTTCCCGAAAATTTGTTGAATAAATATATTTTGTAATATATTTTTGGTGAAGATGATGTTTATTTACTCAGATGCAACTAAGTAGAAAGGATATTTGAAAGAAGTATGTACTTGAATCATTTTTTTATAATGTTTGCAACCTACTGTTAATGTAATCCGTAAGTCGTTATAATTATTTTAATAAAAATATTAAGTTAATTTAGAGTTTGGTGATTTCAAATTTCTTATTTCTTTTAATAGAAATAAATTAAAGATGTTCAGTAATTTTGTAAAGTGTAATTGTTTTCTATATTATTTAATGATAAAATCATCATCATTTATCGTTATTAATATTGCAAAACATTTGAACATCATCGACTTCATATTCTATATAATTTACAAAAGTATAAATTATATAAAAAGGATAGATTTATAAAGAAAAGATTTGTAAAGAATTAAGATTTTTTTTAAAAACCTTCAATCTTTTTAACTGTTTGCTACCATTCCCACAAAACAAAACTTACTTAGGGATTCAAAGGTTTTTCGAAGTTACTTTTATTTTTTGTTCACAAGAACTCAACACTAACTTTGAAATGTGGGAAACATGTAATAGATATATTTTCTAATGGGAATCCTAAGCGTCAACTTATGAGAATTATTCTAAGTGAAATCAGTGATTCCCAAGATTAATAGGTGTATCATTTCTATATTTATCTTGCCACATCCGCAAGCTCTTTCTTTGGGGAGTCTCCTATCTGGGTCTCCTTGTGCTCTCCATCAAATAAATGGGTCTCTCTTCTCCGTTTTGTGGATTATTCAATTTGGACCAAACTTCCTCGGCGCCTACGATGACTTTATTAATGTATGAGGCACATGTCTGTGATATGTTGTTATTCATTTCAGCACAGCCCATCATGGAAAAAGGTCTCGGCTACTCCCTCTAGTCAGGGATTCTGTCAAGACTCTTCTATCTTGATGGTCCAGATAAGAACATACCGTATTTTTAAAGTTCACTTCCAAAAGAACGAACGCCGTTGGTGCTCAGATTTTTTTTCTTTTTTTTTTTCCTCCCTCTAGATTTCTTTCCGTATCTCGTCGTTTTTAACAACCTGTCGTGTTTCCAACAAAGAACGGCTGTTCTTTCTTATTTCGTGAGAGTAAATAATTCCAGAGACACAAGAAAGAAAGACAGTCATTTTCTGCTATCCAATATTGAAGATATGTTTCTGATTCTTTTAAGTTTTAGAAAGATTGAAAAAAATACGGAACGTTGTTATCTGGAAAATTATAATTGAAAAGTATTTCTTATGAGAGAAATTATTATAATTTATAATTAAAATTTTGTATTATTTTGGCAATTAAAAATTGTTATGAGAGTTTTTGCAAGCCTTTATTTCAATCTGGCTATGAAAATTTCAGTCTAATATGAGAGAAGAATAAAAAAAAAGTAAATATAATTTTTGCTAAAGCATAAATTTAAGGGCGACCCATAATAATACAAAAATTAAAAAAAATAATAAAAAAGGAAGTACATAAACATAAGGAAAATTTAAAAAAAGTTAGGAAAAAAATTTAAAAAAAGTTAACAAAATAAGAAAAAAAAATCCACGCGGATATTGAGAAAAAAATTTTAAAAGAAAAAAAAAAAAACAACAACAACAGTGCATACAGAGATTCGATCTGACAAAGTTCAGCATGAGGTCCATATCTTACCAATCGAGCTATAAATGAGAACAGAATGAGATGGTTGAAATTCTGTTATTTAAGCTAATAGCCGAAATCTAATGAAAGCATAGCCCCATTTTAACGCAGGACAAGGATAGGAAATCAGAGACGAGAATTCACTTCCCGTCGAGGATGCACCTGAGAGAATAAGTCCCGGGGAAAACGGCCGAAACACAAAAGAAGAAAGAAATATCCATGCCACGACCGGGATTCGAACCCAGGTGCCGGCACACTGGCCACACACGGCAGACCGCTGTCTAGACCGCTCGGCCAAGCCGGCATGGCATACAGTTTTCTACTTTTTTTAAAAAAAATATTTTGTTTCTATTTAAAAAATTTATGCCAGACATCGTAATTGTCATTAGTTTCTTTATTTTATTTTAATTTTGAAAAAAAAAATCAATTGATATTCTGCAAAATGATAATTCCCGTTTTGTTGAACGGTAGCTTTGGACGTTGTTTTTATTAAAATTAATAATTTAAAATTAACATCTTTTGAAAAATACGAAACTACAAAGATTTCATTTATCTTTTTCAAAATCTCAGGTATTTATTTGCTATAGTGTTTTAGATATGGTAAATTATTGAGGACTCGAATATCGAAAAAAAGCCTTTTGGGAGCCTTTAGCTTCTATTTGAAATTTGAAAGTGGAATATTATCTCTTTCATTGTCCGAACAGCTCGAAAACGCTTAATGAGTCTTTGAATCCATTATCCAACTGAAGATAAGATTACGACTGTTTTAGTTCTCACAATCTCCATCTATCAAAAAACAAGAATAAAAAGATATTTGTATGGGCATCATGCTAAAACGACTGATTCAATGCTAGAAATACTGGATAAGATTTTTCTTTCCGGATTTTCAGAGATCTGATTTTTCCAAAAGTACTTCTGTATCTGAGAATATGGAAATCACCAAGCCTTGTAATATTAGACCATATTAATTAGTTATTAGTTAGTTCAGCAGATAATCCTTAAAGAAATGTAGCTAATTAACTACATGCATATTGATAAATTAAAATTGTTTGTTTGTTTGTTTGTTTGTTTTTAAATATTTAAACAACAGGTTGCGGGAACCTATTTTCTTATTTTTGTGTTTTATTGTTTTTTTTCTCATTTTTTCAGGTCTCATATGTTTACAAAATTATTAGAAAAAAATATTTTTTTAAATAACTATAGGCTTTTAAATAATTCAGGATTAAAGTAAATTGAATAATTTTAGAACAGTACCTCTGCAACATACTTTACATAAATAAACACATACACACGAGTAATTTTCTTTAAATTCTACTGTTTTGTTTAACATTATAGCATTTGATTAATAAAACATTTGATTATATAAATTATATGTCTTCTCAATAAGGTCTTCTCAATTTTTCATAATAGTTCAATAGACACACGTAGAAGTAGAAGAACAGTTTGTAAAATGGACAAAGGATTTGATTTTTATTACAGTTTTAATACTACTTAAAATGATCCATGACAGTATTTTACAACTTTATTTAGGCTTCTAGTTTTCTTTCATTTTGATCAAATATGAGAAATTCTGGTCATTGTAAAATTAAGTGAATCAATTATTACTGAGTATGAAATTTGCCGGCCCCAGAATTATTATTAATACCCGTCATAAGAATATAAATCACAAAAAAAAGTATTATCATTTAACTTTTGGAGTGAAAATGGATGATCTTTCTTCATAAATAATGTCTCAGGAAGGATATAATCTATCTAAATGTTTAGGTAAAATTGACTTGCATAGTAAATGATCGAATTAAATATTGATTTACTTTATATAAGTAATAAAGTAAAAGATTAGTTTTCTTTTTACATAAATAAGCAATTTTTATAGAAATAAAATTCATAGTGAAAAGTTATAGAGATATCTAGTTATTTTCAAAATTATCTCTCTAACATTAGGTTGTCATTTTTATTTATTACGATTCAATAATATTTATATAAACAATACGATGTTATTACATAGATACAATAGTGTCATTTCAAATTTCTATGTTACAACAAAGATATTAAGATAATAAGAATGGAGTTCTCCTTAGCAAGGAAATTTCGAGATAAAAATAGTTTTATAGAAATAATGAGAAGCAACAGTGAGAACCGCCTAAGGAGAAACAGAGTGGTTCAGGGTTTCAAAGGGCGTTCGAAAGGACTGCATCCTTTCACCATATTTGTTCAATCTGTATGCTGAACATATTATGCAAAACTCCGGATTCAATCATATTCGAAATGGTTTCAAGATTGAAGGAAGAAATATTAATAATCTGCGATATGCCGACGATACAATCCTAATTGCAGGATGTGTAGATGATCTCAAAGCAATGATTGCTAAGATCAAGGAAGAAAGTGCTTCAGCCGGATTAGAGTTGAATGTGAAAATGACGAAAATTATGTCAACGGGAACCCTACAAAATCTCAGGATTTGTAATGAAGAACTTGAGACGATGAAAGATTTTATTTTCCTGGGATCACTGATAAGCCAAGATGGAAATTATAGCCCTGAAATAGAAGACGGCTACTCCTGGGGAGGAAAGCAATGATGAGCTTGAGCAAAATAATAAAGAGCAAGGATGTTTCACTGACAACCAAGATACGAATCATCAAAGCTATGGTCTTTCCTGTAACCATGTATGGGTGTGAAAGTTGGACAGTCAAGAAAAATGATCATCGAAAAATTGATTCCTTTGAACTCTAGTGTTGGCGAAGGCTTTTACGTATTCCGTGGACTGCTAGAAGAACAAATCAGTCAATTTTAGAAGAAATCAAACCAGAACTGTCATTGGAATCATCTATGCTGAGGCTGAGGCTTGCATTCTTCGGCCACATAATGAGGAGAGATGACTCCCTGGAAAAAACTACCATGCTTGGGATGGTTGAGGGACAAAGATAAAGAGGAAGACCGAGAAGAAGGTGGTTGGATGTTATCAAGAATGATACAAATTTGAGTTTCCATGATTTAAAGAATGCCACAAATGATCGTGAAAATTAGAGGAAGTTTGTCCACCGGATCACCAAGAGTCGGACTCAACTGAATGGATAATACAACAAAAATAGAAATAATGACTATAAGAAACATTATTATGTTATTACTATTACTTATGATTCCATCGACTGAAAGATCAAATGAATTTATTCCCGCTGAACAATTTTATATAAAAATATCTGTTCAAGAAGAAAAATATACTTAAATAAATGTTTACAATCGTGCGTTAAGACATAATACCGATAGTTCAGTTGTTAATAAAATGGCAATAAACAAGTATATTTTTAGTCATGTTTATGTAATTTGGTTGAAACTTCTGTCTTTTTCTCATTTGTCAGCAACTATTCAATTTTGTTTTTGAAGAGGCTAATAACTGAAAAAGTATTTTTTTCTTGAAGAAAAAACTTTTATTTATTTAAATTTCGAAACGCAACTTATTCTCACAATCTTCATGAATTAATTGGACATTTTTATAAAGCACTTGACCTAGAGGAAAATGTTATAAAATAGTTAAAAACTAAACGAAAAATAAATCATGACTGTAATTTAACAAAATTGAAATGACTAAAACAGATCACCTACTCCTAAAAAAAAAAGAAAAAAAACCCACCTTGTTAATGCTTACTTTCTTTATGAGACTTGCCAGAAACTTTTCTCATTTCTCGCCTCTTTTTTTTTTTCCCAGCCCTGTTTCCATTTCGTATTTCACTCGCTGTTGTATTCAAGTGGTGCCTCCCAACGGTCCATCATCGCTTTCCGTGGGAAGGAATTCTTCCTGATCTCGCAACAGAACGATCAGGTTTTTTTGCTTCTCCACGATCAGATATTACTCATTATTTCTGGTCTTAGAGGTGGACTCATTTTCTCGCGTAACTGTAGCAGGCTGGTCTTTGCTAGTAATTGGGTCCATTCGGGAGGTTAACATGGCGCTCTAGGGTATATATTGGATTCCACATGCCCAGAATTTCCAACCTTACACTGAAAATTAGACCCTCCCCTTTCTCTTTTTCGAGGACACTTGATAAAAAAAAAAAGAGGAGGAAGCAGAACTTTATGCATCGAAATATTCTGTTTGTATTTTTCTTCAGGCATGAAAGTTGTTATTTCTTTTCATTTTTTTATTCCCCAGATTGTAATAGCATTAGAAGACATCGTTGGGCTTCGTAAAGCAGGGCTTTTCAGTTATGTGGTTTCAATTGTTATTCTTGGGTTCCTGCCAACCTAGTATTCTCAATGAAAACTTCCCAGGGTTTCTGTCGCTTAGTCGTAAAGCACAATACTAAAAGTAGCAATAAATAGAGAAATGAAATCACCCTTTATATTCAGCTATGTGGAAATATTCCACCTTAAAATTCAATCACTTGCTCAGAATAGATGAGGAATTTCTTCTACTTTCCTTACTTTTTCGTTTACTGCCAACATAACATTATCGAATTTCTGTTTTGTTCGAAAAAAAACGAAAAAAACCGATAATGTGAACTAAAATGGTTTTTCAGTAACTCAGTATCGATATCTCTTCTATACAGTAAACTATCGATTGTCTTTTAATATCATTCGTCTGTGAAGTTCTTACACAACATAAAAATTTATTTTCAGTAAAGAAAATGAGTTATATTGAATTCAGAATAAAAGTCAGCAGGCTAGAATTCAAAGGAATAAAACAGGGTGCAGAATTTATAGCCTTTAACACATTTTTATTGCTGTGTATTTATCATTTGAACTTATTTTATAACTTGGTGTCCTGCTTTCAATGTGGACACTGCCTTTCTGTGACTGAGGAAAATATTTTATTTAAAATAGTTACTAATTCACACAGAAAATCAAATAAATATTTGTAAGCTATAAAAATTTTTTCAAATAGTTATGCTTCATTGTAATTTTGTTGATACTTTAAAAATTTATCAAAAATGTTATCAGATTTATCAAATCATCATCAGATTATCAAAATGTTATCAAATTTATGAAGTGATCAAATATTCCATTTCAGATAAATGTATAACTGTTGACTAAATAATTCAATGATTATATAAATCCTGTAAGCTTACAATGGAAGCTGGAATGGTATAAAGTTGATGGCAAAACGTTCTATAGAATGAAAAATCAGTATAACTGTAAAGTTTTTATTTCTATTGGTTTATTGCATAAGATTAGTAAAACTCATTATTTTTATTATTCGTAATTATCAATCTACCCAGCCATTCTTAAAACTAGCTGTTAGTTGTGATGCAAATCGCTCTTTGCCGAATTGATTAATCTGTCTTTGTCGAATTGATAAATCTACAGTTAAAATATTTTGATAGCATATGTACTACTTTACATATGTATTTGTTTAATGAGTCGTAGAAGCTAATAATAATAACTGATGAATTCTAGGTGAAAAATTTGACCCTCTCGGCTATCAAAACAGTTAAAACATTTTACCAATGTACATTTCGCTCTAAGTTATTTATGTTTCAGTGTTCTGAACCTTATGTAAACTGGCCCATTATGTCAAATGCAATACCAAAATATAGGTAGATCAAGATAACACCACTATACTCATATAACACGAAGTTTGATGTAGATCGACCTTTAATTCACAATCACAAACACACAAGCACGCACACTAAAGTGACTAAAAAATATTCACTTTGTGAATTTCCATTAAATCAGAATATGTATATTTAGTACGATTAATATCTATTTTCCACAACAGCTTTATGTAATTAAATATGTTTCCTTAACATCTTAAAACGGAAAACCTTATTTGATAAATCTTCTCAATGTTCAATGCAATGTACCGTCTAATGTTTTGAAAACATCTCATTAAGAAATCGTGATCAACCTAACAAGATCAAGAGCTACAGATCCGCTTAAAAGGATTGCATTTGACAAACAACATGACGAATGATTTACTTTATAATTCAATTACTTTAATTTTATGTTTATATAAAAACACTGTTGGTAATCGAAATTTGTCATTGCCAATTTAAACTATAATTAGCAATTATTTCTATATTTTACGATATTCACTAGTAGTTTATAAAACAGTTTATTGGTGTGCATTGAAGCTGGAAAAGTAAACTATTTACAAAAAAAATTATAATAATAAAAAAGTGCACGATAGACTAAGATATCTTCTGAGATCAAGCTTCGAGTTTAAGAATTTAATTATTAATATTATTGTATATTTATAATTAATAAGTAATATTAGTAGTAGTAGTAGTGTTATTCGGGAAACCACCCCAGTATCTTTCCCTTGTAATTCTAGGGAGTCTGCTAGGGGTTCGCCGTCTTGGGAACACTAGCGCTCCCTGGAGCACGGATGCTTCGGCAACGAAGCTCGCACTTCGGTGCGAACCGACCACACACACACAGTAGTGTTATTAAATATTTAAGTTTAAATATTTAATTATTAGAATAAGTAATATATATATAGATACTTTAAAATGAATTTCTAAAGAAATTTAAACATTCATAAGAATGAATACGTTTCAGTTCTCAATCTGAAAAATTTACCAAAATGTTTTCTTTTCAAAAATGATCTTTATAAAATTAAGCAGCCATTTAATACTGGCATTAAGGTTTCTGTTTATAGAGACCTTCAATCCAGACATCCTGTTTACTGTGAATTTTCATTGCCTCTTCAGTATATTGACAATGAGATAAATAATAAATTATTCTCTCGTTTCTTTTACGTTTATTATATTGATATATTGTCTTTTCACTTTTGAAATGATTATAATCAGTAGCTTTCTACAAGGATTTCTGAAAAAAAAATACATAAACGAAATCAAAATCTGAATTAAATATATTATTACTTGAGTTTTGATTTTCAATTTTCCTAATATATAACATTTTGTTTAAGAATTTCCGTGAAGTCTTTAATTCTTTACTCTTTAACTTCTCAGATTTTCCATTGTGAAACTTTGCATTGAAATCAATTAGTTAATATAAATAGATTGTAATAAGTGTAGGCAGGCTTCATGCATAGCAATCATAAGTATTGATTTTACTACATAAATAACGAATTGTTTTTCATATAAAATTTAATGAAAATGACTTTAGTCCTGGAGCGTTTCAACTGTTTGTCATTGTGTGACATATCTCCGACCTTCAAACATTGAAGCTGATGACGTATTATGCTTAAATGTGGTAGATGTTTTTAGAAAGTTTCAATAAGATAATCTTGCTTAAGACAAGCTTCCATTACCATAGTAAAATAACTTACTGTAAAACGAATCCATTGTAAAATGTTATTAAATATGCTGAAATCCAAACTTGTATTTTGGGAACTACATTGATATTTCTTTTCATGTATATTCAAATTTCAACATTTTCCAACATTTTAAAATTATCATAAAAGTTGAAAATTAATGAATTCATTTTAAACAGTTATAATGCATGTTGGAAATTACATTCTTTTTAAATGTGTTTCTTGAGAAAACCCCAGACCCAGACTTACTAGGAGCCTTTTATCATAATTTTAAAAATAAACACCAGCTAATTCATTTTCTATCAACCTTATATAATAACACATTATATTGCTAATACTACGGAATTATGAAGGCACTTCAACTGTGGCAAATTAAGATAAAAATTGCATTTACATTGAAGTAACATCTTCTTAGAATGGAATGTTAACTCATTCCATGTTAACTTAAAACACACGTAAAACATCTTCCACCATCTTCTTAGAATGTTCAGTAAATTAACGACATCCCAATCTGACGCATTCTTTAGGTAATATTAAAGTTCACCAAGTTTATTTTAAATTATTTGAAATGATGTTTCCTTATTGTAGTGAAATATAAAGCTGAAATAAAGTTAGTAATTAGTTAAAGAAAAATCTTAGTAAATTAATTTAAAAGCCTTTTATAAATGAATGCAATTTATTCTTTTCTATATATTAAAATTGAACTTGCGTAAATTTGTAGTCTAAAATCGCTATGTGGTAATTGGAAGTAATTAATCACTATATTTAAAGAGCTGATTTTTTTTTATTATAAATTACTGGTTTCTGGCTGTGCATACAAATTCCTCAATAGACTTTAGTTCAACATCCGTTCTTGACTTTTCCCAGTACAAATCTTGTCACACGTGATTGATGTAAGCGTAGGACTGATGCTTTGGCTCCTGTTGCCATGACTACAGTCAACCCAGCTGTGACAGTTGTTCTCCTTCTTGCCGGTTATTGCGGTTGTTGTCCGTTGAAATTTTGACAAGAGCTTTCATTCTTTTCCTACGAAAAGCAGAACAATGGGTATCAACGTTTGGAAGTTAGTGCTTTTTCTCCGCCAAATTATTGTATTTTCTCGCAAGCGAAACGCTGCAAATTTGAATTGGCGTTCAGTCTTTCATTTCAACTAGACAGAAATCGAGGACATTAATGAATGTTTTCGGGCCGATGGAGTTACAATCTGAAGTTTTAAATGAAATGGCATTAAAGAGCTTGATTAACATTTTTATTAATAATTCAAAATAATGAAAGTCACCTACACTGCTGTAACGCCGAAGGATAATGAAAAAGTACAGTGAAACGTTTTGTATAATCAGTTCTTCATGCCAATTTATTGAGAGTCTGCAAAAGCAGAAAGGCGAAAATGTTTTATTTACACTGTATTCCATTCTTTCTTCCTTGAAGTGAAGATTTAACTTTCTACCTCTGCAGACTGAA
The DNA here is from genome assembly GCA_023159025.1 of Thereuonema tuberculata. Lineage (NCBI taxonomy): Eukaryota > Metazoa > Arthropoda > Chilopoda > Scutigeromorpha > Scutigeridae > Thereuonema > Thereuonema tuberculata. The sequence continues at coordinate 24,836,380 of JAFIDM010005346.1, read as the reverse complement.
AGTTTATTTAAGTGCGATGTTGTAGTTCATACATATTTGATCTGTCAGATGATGCCCGACTATAAACTGACTAATTTGTAACTATATCCATCTACTACATCTGTTTCACTTACATTTAGAGAACAGAGCAAACTTCGTATTCTAGTTTGTCTCTAAAAATGGTAATGATTTCTTTTTGCTTTACAATAATGTTGAATACAAAATAAGTTAAGCATATCGTTAACTTTCATTAATAATTTTAAACGAAATCATCTTTATGTTATGTTAATTTACGGAAAACCCTATTTAAACCACTGGTGATCAAATCCATTGATGACAGTTAACTAATTAATAACTTTCAAAAAATTGTATACGTAGACGAAATATAAAAATTAAGTATAGCACATTATCATATCTTATCCAATTATACGAAAAAATATTTAAAAAACATATTAATAAATGTGTAGCAGAATTACAAAGCCTTAAGGATGGTGATGTTACTATAGAACTTCTTTTTAAACATGTTCTTCTTTAGAAACTTTTACTGGGAGATTTAATTAACATAGTGAGGCTAAAATAACAAGAGCTTTTGTATTTCAAGGGTGGAAGGTGGGGACGGGTCAGTGAAAGCTATCTTGTCAGTGATTCTGTGATATAACAGCGAGAAATCCGAATCTTTAATTTCAACTTTCCATTCCATTGAATAATCTAATACTCTGCAATTTTAAAATATAGAAGTGTAAAGGCTATGAAGTATATCTAAAACAGTGGTGCACTTATTCATTGGCTAACGCACTTACAGTTCTCATGACAATATAAATACGAAATATATATGTGCTTTTTCTTCGCCAAATTGTTGTAAATTTGAATTGTCGCGAACGAAAAGATAATGAAAAGATTTGATAGACTGAAGATACATTTTCAAGCTTACTTGTTATTAATAAACATAACAATTGTATATTGATCATATCTGACTGAGAAAACATCTCGTCATAATTAGGAAATAGGAATTAAAACTAGGGTTGCAAATTTTGTTTCCACAAATTTTAAGAGTTCCACTTTGAATTGTAATAGGAAATATTGGAGCTAAGAAATTAGAGATTGTAATATCAACTTCAGCCATTTTCTTACAATGGATTTCTGGAGGGAGAAGGGGAACTTTGGCTCGTTCTATTTCCTGACTAATCGAAATTGCAAAGAGAAATTTAGTTTGCTAGATTGCTTCTTGGGAATTTTGTAAGTAATAATGCTGAAATTGCATTGAAAAATTAGAAAAATCAAAAATATGAGACGCCTTAGCATAAGGCAAACACGAAAAACAGAATCGACGATGTCACGTTCGTTTGTAGACAAAGCGTCAATAATCTCTCATCCCAGAGGAAAAAAGAAGAATATTACTGTCTGAAACAACACACATTTTGTAAATGAGAACATTCAAAAACTACGAACAAATTTATCACAACGTTTGAAATGATCTTTTTGACTATTTTTAATAATGAAAAGTTTTTGTGTTTTTATAAAACATCTTTAATGATAAACTATAGTATACCAGCAATAAACCAGATAGCAACCTTATCGGCAAGTCAGTGGTTCTGTGACAAATGAAGTGGAGAACTATATGGACAATTTATATGAAAGTGATCATTGACTTAACGATATTGATGTTGCAGTAGTTAATCAATTAGCTTACGTATAACGATTAATTAATAGCGCTAGATCAACTAATGCAAACATTATACATTACCCTGAAAGTTCCGCTGCTCTGTTTGTATTTCTCTTTGTTGGACTATGACACAGTATTTTGGTGTACTTTAATTAATCAAATGGAACTTTGTTTATTTTACGTATGTTAGAGTTACCATACGCTTCTATTAAATTAATTTTACGATTGAAAGGAATATTTTAAATCATCGCTACATTATCGATTCATAACAAAATAAATAACAAAAATATTACATTTTTCCTAATACTAATCTATAAAAATTATTATCAATTTGTTTATAATTTGTAAAATAAGTAAAATATTTATTTTGACTTTAAAATTTCTGCCCAGAATACTGTCACCAATTGAAAAATTGGTACATATGTTGTGAAAAGTGACCTATTTTTGTAATTGCTTATGTTAGAGCGAATTGAACATCTGCAGAATAAAATTGCAAATAAAACTTATAATTTCTTCTTTTTATTTAGCCATGATACTTATACTTGATTATTTTAATGTTCTGATACATTTTGTATGAAACTTAGGCTTAAAGGAATTACAATTTTTTATTACAATGTACGTTGTAATAGTTCTAATACGGAAAATTAAAATTTATTTATAATTATAACTTACGGTAATATGTTACTTTATATCTTTTGGTAATATGCTTTATTATGTTATACCTTTTGGTAATATGGCTTACCGAAATGTTTTTTTGTTATAATTTAAATGTGAGCGATATTTTTATTTGTTGTTCGGATTTTTGATAAATATTCATTCCACACTATAAAGTTGAATTTATAATTACATAATTGTTATTCCATTATATTTAATAAAAAATACTTCGTAAATTGTTTATTATATAGTCATACATATTGCCCTCGGTTACGTGAAGTCTAGCATTTACACAAAACCTGATTTTTATTATTAATACGTTTTTATTAGCTCGCTTTCTTGTCTGT
>JAFIDM010005346.1:24799729-24833727 GCA_023159025.1 Thereuonema tuberculata | reverse complement strand
GAATATTTTTCCATCCTCCTTCCTTCGTTTTCCTTCCTGCTGAGTCGTGATGGCTGTTAGTTCATTTCCGATATATCCGAGTCCTTTCATGATTGCATGCTGAGATCGGTAAATTTCAGATATTAAGGATCGTGTGAAAGTGGTCGTTAAGGATCTTGATGAATCTCAAGAACATATGGAAGGCATTCATGGACAATAAGGCTAAGACGCTGTTCTAATTAGAAGACACCCACTTTAAGTACTGTCGTTGCAATCGGATAAATTTGCTGCGTGTCATTTGTAAACGTGCCCGAAACTTCTTTAAAGCCGCTGGCTTCCGTAGATTTGTTATTCCAGCAGGATTTACAATGATCACCCCAACTTTTAATTAACCTTGTCACATATATTCAATGGATTTCCCTAACTTTAAATTTATTTGTGCTACAACGAAACACTTATTAAAATTGTTAAGCTCTTTAAATAAGGTATAATGTGTTTTAAATTAGAACAAAACTTGTATAATTTTATACAGTATCACACATATTGCATTTCTGAACTAAACAACAAAGGTAAGGAATGTGAATTGAATCTACGTCAAATTCATAATTTACCAGTATATTTGTTATCTAAAGTATTATTCATTTTAAAAATTAAAAAAAAAATCAATTTTCCGAAATAGAAAATAAACAAATGTAAATTTTTTTTAAAAAAAACTTCAAGAAGATAAATATGTTACTAGAATGTTTTTATCTTAGTATAGGAAGCTGTTATTATTTCATTCTCATAACAAACATTCGGATTCTTTACCTTTCCTTTCAGGTTTTAAGCTTTAATGATGTTTCTTAATTAAATTGCATGTTTTCACTTATAAATTCTATTTAATTGTTGACTACCAACGTTTATGAAATCCAGGTGCATGTAATTGGGTTGAAATGTATACCTTACCACAGATTGCCTGTAAGAAAATTGGAAATACCGTTAGTTATTTACAAAAAATACCAAAAAATTGGTTAAAATAACAATAAAGGTAATAAAAGTAACATTAAGCTGTAAAACATGTCTAAATAGAATTAGCAAAATATTCAATTATTGAAAATATTAATTCCAGTAATATCTTCTATGGTTACTACAAACCACAAGAAGGAGGTTTGGGTTTTTTGTTTTTGTTTTATTTTTCCAGTCGTCATCTAGTGTTGAACCGTTTATTCCAGTCATTACCTTGATATTAATATTTATGTAATCATTTAATATTTGTCATTTAATATTTCATTCAAAACTTATGTAACGCGTTGTTTTGTTTTCTTCTGTGAATTCATGCTGTACCTATTTGCCCATCTTCCGCACTTTGCCAAATTCTTCCAGGTGGTGTAAAATTGTTGTGTGAGATACTCTAATTTTCTCAAGTTCTATCGTGAACTTTGATGTGGGTCAAACTCAATCAGTTCTTTCACCTTCTCGGATGAGACCACTTTTTTTGGCGTCCTGTAGGAGCATTCTTTACATTGCAATCTCCAACACGGAATATTGGGAACTAACGTTACACTGTCCGTTCGGTGACATGTGATACACTGAAAACACTACATATGTTTCTCTTAGCTTCAGTTGCTGCGAAGTCTCGTAAGAACTCATAAAGCAGCACGTGTCGAATATCCAACGTCTCCATATTTTGATTCAACTCACAAACAGGACGCCGAATACAGAAAGAACCTCATAACCAGCAGATACCAAAGACAGTAAGGGTGATCCTTCAACCGACAAAACTACACACCTAAAGCATGCTTTAATTAATTCCGTTGAAATGGTGAGCTTTGTAGGTCAATCATGTGAAGCATTCTTAACAGTACTCAACAAAGGATCTTTTTCATGTTGACAAACATAAACACGACAGGTGGGCAAAAAGACTACGTTTTTCGAATAAGGCATAAACCTAGAAATCAACCACTTTCTTGTAATTTTTGGTAACGCGGAGATTTACATTGATAAGAAAGTTAGCTGCGAAGACTTGTTCAAATACTTTTTCCTCACGCTTTAATGCTATTACTACGAAAATAAATTGCTATTATCAGACTGTGATATTATCTTTTGATATGTAAACGTCGTCATTAAAAATGGGCACATAATTTTTTGCTTAATAAAGTATGTAATTACGAACTTCAACAAGTCTTTTTTCAGAGAACAAATTCACTTAATAGAAGTTAATAAATCGTGTTTTGAATTATATTAATTATATCCGTTTTTACCGGAAATAATTAGTGAAAATGACAGGAAGCGAAACAAACTACAGAATTAATTGGAATAAAGAATGATTCAAAAATAGCTTAAGGGAAAAGCAGAAAGCTTAATTGAATATTAATAGCTATTTTGAGCACATTTAATATTGATTAAATTAACATAAAAAACAGTTTATGATTTTTGAACTTCATCTGTATTTATTTATTTTATAAATGTTGCGTATAGAAGTTTCGTTATTTTCAATTAATTTTTAATTAAAAAGAATGAACTTGGAATGTAGATATTATTAATTGAATAATATTAATAGAATTAATATTATAGAATTTTTTTTTAAAAAAAAGTATGTTTTAAGATTTCTCTGAAATATGCTGTATTTACAAAAAAAAATCAAGGAAATACGTTTAACTACATTATTTTTTTTGTATACCAGTCACAACGATTTATGCTATAATTTTTGTTATAGATGTTATTAGTTGTTTGGTTTCATGGTGTTATAAGTACAAGTATGTAAAGAGAAAGTTAAATGAGAAATATATATGATTGAATTTTCTTACACTGTACAATGCCACTATATCTCAGAAATATAATATTTGATGCCACTCTTGGAAGTTTTTCAAATCTTCAACAATGTTACAGGCTCCAGAAAGTAAATGATATACTAAAAATATTGTAATAGAACTAGAAAATTAAACTGTCTAATAAATTCTGTATAAGACACAATGATTTACCTTTCGTTTCCTGGCAAGACTTGATAAATCTCTATTTCGTAATTTACTGAAAATACCATAAGAAAATTTTTGATGTTTTTACAAGGAAGGTCTCTATTTTCAGCAAAGTTTCACTAAAGATATACAAATTATGGTTAGGTTTAAAGTCTTAATATTGTCTTAAAATAAAGAGATAATTCAAGGTTTAATATGTAAATATAACTAAAGAGTAAAGGGTACAGTAATAATTCAATTTTTATTTATATAATTTTAGCATTAAGATTCTTTTAACTTTGTAAATGTTTTAGGTCATTTAAAATTCGTCAAACGATTAGAGAAGTTTTCAGTATTTCAGAAACATAGATGGACAGCACTTTTTTATCCTTTGCCAGCAACATATTCCCTTTTTTTAAATTTTAAGGTATTTTTAAAGTATTTAAATTTATGGAAATTTAAATGCTTTAAAAATGATATTCTCCTTAGAAACGCTTGATTTTTAAATATTTTTCAGTCTCTAGAAATAGGATTTCAATGAAAAGTTGAACAAAGACAAAGAAGTATTAAGCTTTTCTAGAGAAACTTAATTTTATAATAAATATTCATTTTTAAATATTTGTTTTTGTTTTGCAAAGTAGATTTTATCTTTTTTATTTATTATTGAGCCTATATATTGAAAATCCTATACCATAAATCTTAAAATTCGGATTGGCAATTTACTTTAGAATAAAGAACAATATAATAATTTGAAATTTCAATTTTTGTTGCATTAAAATAATATTTCTTTATTTTTTCTTTGTAGACTCGGCTGTTCTGACAGATACCCGAGGACCAGTGTTCATCTACGAGCCACCTAACCAAGTGGATTTTTCGAATAATACTGGGGCGAGGATCGAATGTACGGCTCACGGGGTTCCTCCGCCTACGGTCCACTGGCTACGCGCCGACGGCACTAACGTGGACGAAATCGCCGGTTTGCAAAAAGTGCTGTCGAATGGTACGCTCCTCTTCAAGCCCTTTAGGGCCGAAGATTACCGACAAGACATCCACGCTGTCGTATACAAGTGCGTGGCCTCCAATCCAATGGGGACGATTGTCAGTAGGGATGTCAGAGTAAGAGGAGGTAAGTAATCCCAAGACGCCTAATTTGATGGAACTCATAATGTAGTGTCATATCTCAACGCTAACAAGCTGTGTTTGTCGAAATATTGATCCATCTTAGTTTGGATGATTGCGGTCTCCAGAGACGCAAAATAACTTGAGACACTGCAAAGTTGTCTTTGGGTTTCGGGTAATTAATTAACCAAACGAGAATTAAGTAAAAATAACAAGTGCAATTACAACGAAACACGGTAACAAATGATGATTTGTTTGTAGTAATTTTTGTCATCGATAGAAGCAAGAAATATATCGAAGAGTTTTGGAATAATTAAGCCTCTTTAACCTATTGTTACTTTTATGAATTCTTGAATCACTGAAATCTGTATTAGTTTAATAAATATACAATCATGAAGAACAATAACTGAATAGTTTTACAGCATAAGGCGGCTTTTTTTTATGAAAGCTGGAAGAAATAGAAATTCAAAATTTTAATAACATTCATTAAAGTCACTTGTAATTCATTTTCAACAACAAATTCATGGTTTCTGTCACTTAACACTGATCAATCCAATATCCAAAGGAAAAAGCATTTAGGAAATGGAAAAATAGCAATTCACTCTTAATACTCAAAAAAGCAAAGATATATGCTGGAACTGGAACTTTTAATAGTTACAATAAAATAGCATTGCCCTTGAAATCCTTCAGTAAAGAATCAGTTTTTTTACTTTTAAAATTTTACTCAAAATATGTAGAATTGTGTGCTGAAATCTGTGCTTTAAAATTTCCAATGGAAAGTATGTAAAAAGCAGTAACTTATTGTATATATAGTATAACACTAGGTAAATTTATTATTATTTAAGGTTATTTAGTATCTGGAAGACCGAGCTTCGTTCGGTAAAATAAAACGAGCACTGTAGACCATTACTGAACCCCCTTCGGGGAAATGGTTAGGTCCGCAGTGAATAGAGGAGATATTGATAGAAAAAAGTTCAAAAATTCTTAAGTAAAATTAGTATTTTATTTCAGGGAAAAATTAAATTATTATTTTATTACATGTAAAAACGCACTGAACACGAATTTATTAAGAATAAACTAAAACGAAAGTAAAGTAATAATCAAAGTCCCAAGTCAGTCATTTACCGTTCAATGAATATTCCAGAAATCGAGAACTAATTAAATCGCTTTATCGTACCCGAAAACGGTAGATTCAGCCCATTTCTTCAAACTCCTTAGGCCCGTTTTCACGATAAAATATGTAAGAATTGCTCTCTTTATACTATTTGATTTGATGTAGTGTTATACTCTTCAGTGAGATACTTCTTTTCTTCTAATACACTAAAGAACAGACAAAAGTGATAATTAAAATTTGTTTCTGAATTTCTTTGACGAAATTTACAACTAAATAAACATTAAACAGCACCTTTGATTTTCTCTATGAAATGCCTTCAAGTTTCTCGCAATGCTTTTATTTCAAATTTTGACCTATCATTTTGTGAAAATCAGTTGTCATCAACAACTTGAAGCAGTGGCGAATATAGAATATATTTTTTTTGGGGGGGGAGGGGCCAAGATAAATGTAAGGTGAGGCTAAGTAATTTTAAGTAGACACCCCATTATACTTTATATCAGTTTTGCTGCTCATATTCAGAGGGTAATTTACGCTGAATGCTGAATTATTTTATTAATCAGGTTACTTATTCAGATTACGGTAATTCTTGTTTTCTTTATATTATTATTTCGGGAGGGGCCTAGGCCCCCTTGCCCCCCCCCCCCCCCCTCGCTCCTGACTTGAATTGCAGTGGATTAAAACAAATTGTGGCGTTAACGGCCATTGCTATTTTTAAAGTTTTTGATTGTAGATTATTTCGCATCATTGGGGCAAATTTTCTGACTATTAGTCTTTTCTGGGCCATCAGCCGTCGTTTCCCTAACGAACAAATGGTCTCGAATCAAAGAGAATAAAAGCGCAATCCAAAATTAGTCAAGCATTTGACTCCCCCATTGAAAGTTAAAAATATTTATCATTGTGTTAATTATAGGATAGAACAGGACGTTAAAGCGTTTTGGGGAGCTATTTTTATAAAATATTATTTATAGTCACAATAAATGATAAAATAAAAATTTGCCCATTCTATAACAGAATAACAAGAATTTGCTTGTGAATAGAAAATTTACATTCTGTTTGTAAAATTTGAAATTATCGCAGGCTTTTAATATTTTAGCTAATATAATTTTATTTTAATTCACAAAGTTTTCTTCAACCCTAGAGTTTTCTAGATCCTATTATCCCTAATGAATGAGATACCGTATTCTGAAATTTACTCTGAAAATTAAATGTTTGATAGTTCCTCCTGCGAAATTGAGCTATTATTTATATTGCAATAATTTGTAACTTTATTTTAAAGAATTACTTAAAATTATGAATTACAATGCTTGTAATTCTCTTGTAAATAATACAGACTAAGTTTCATAGATCTTGCTTAATTCTATCAGGTTTTAGTAATCATCGTCAAATTTGCAATTATACAAAGAAAAACAAAAACAAATAGACATTGGAGGCCATCTTTCAAAACTTTCTGTCGGATTGACATTTTTATCAATTTTTAATACTATTCTTCTTGCTTATCATATTCGTGATTTGCAGTTGTTCCAACATCAGTTTTTTTTTTTTTGCAAAGATTCAATCCTCAGTGCAATTCTGAGCCCTTTCGGATGATTCGTTCACTTATCGTTTCTATAGCGTACATTACAAGCATAACTATTTTTTGCGATTATTTGGTCTTGGAAACTCCAAAACGTTTTGAATGAGCTCAACTGTGAGAATGTAAAAAAAAAATGAATAAATAAACTTAATAGAAAAAAAAATATTTGAAATAATTTTGACTACGTTTTTAACAATATGAACTGCAGTAATTAAGCTTTCAAAAAAAATTTCAATATAAAAAAAAAAAAAAAAAATATACTTTATGGTTAATGTAAGCCTAAATAGCTGTTTAAATGTAAATTTTCTAATTTCCTCTTACTTTGCAATTACCAGTTTATCTTAAAGCTTCCATGTAGGCTTTATGAAAAGTAAAAAGGAAGTAGCCTCTAATTTGAACACTACATTTATTTAAAGAAAGAACAAAATCCCAGAATAAGGTAAAAGATTGTTAAGTGATTTCAATGAGTAAATTCATTACATTTATAGGCATTAGATTTATAGTTTTTCAAAACTACAGGCTTCTATTACAAGTTGTCTTCTCTGATATGTTAGACCAACCAGAACCTGTCATTTGCTTAGCCCAGTCATTAGATGTGATTTTAAAGTAATTTAAATTGTAAAACTATTATGAAACTAATCTAAATAGTTGTACATATCAGTTATATGTTCGTTGTAAGATAGTTATAATTTCCTTTAAAGATCCTGAGAAAATAGTGTATTTTAATATGTTCAATGTACCTTATATTTTTTAATACAGAAACCGTTTATGAAATCAAAAACGATTACTGTAAATTGATTACGAACTTCCAACATTTGAGGAGCTTAGTTTCAAAACCCGCCATCTCCAAAAATTGCAAATTCCGAGCCAATGGAGTTTTTGCTAAGTTCAAATCAAAATTCGCCATTTGCATACAGTTTAACTTCAAAAACAATGTATTGCGATACGATTTCAATACGAGTGTTCTTTCAAAGCCCGTCATGTCCAATGCGAATGCAATAACAAACTCCTTTTTTCCGAAAATTTATTTTTGGAGATGGCGGGTTTTGAAACTAAGCTCCTCATTTATTCTACTTAAAACTTTTAGTTATATCAAATACAGCAAATGACATCGAATGCCTTCCTGATCTAAAGAGCAACGCTGACTACTAATTGTATTTTGCACTTGCATATTTAATGAGTGATACCAGATGTTTTATTCTGAGTTCAACGACTATTATTAAATCAATATTCACGCTCTCTTTGCTATTTCTTTCTGTATTTATTTTTTTGGCTATGAAAAAAAAAATTCGTAATGTTAGTCTCAAATCTACGTAACAATACTGTGTTTCAGAAAACTTACACATTGGTGTATACGAACTAGCTCGATTTATTTGAAGTATCCATTATATGAATTTCAAATCTTGGACATCCTATTGAAAATTCACCAGCAAACATTATCTGATGATGCATGTATGCAAAAGTACCCTAAACTAAGCTGTGATACATTTAAAAAGAGGAATTTTTACATTTATAAACTTAGCTAATAAACTAAAATATATTTTCCAAGCAGATAAAATAACAGGTTGTTTTAAAAATCTAAATCAATCTACATTTTAATCAAAAAACTTGTTAAATTACAAAAGTTTCACATTTAATAAATTATCATCGGGAAAATATCTGCTAGAAAATATTTTTTCCCAGGAATTAAATCTGCTTTTGGAAATTGTTTGTGATTTTTAAAAAATAATTTACTTAAATCTTAATTTTCGAAAGATCTATTTTCTTTGAAATGATTGTATGTATAATGCATATAGGGTGTTCAAAATGGCCATCTTGAACATGAATAGATCAACATTCTGACACCAAGTGATCTCAAAACTGAAAGATGGAAGGGAACCGAAATTTTTCTTCGGGTATTATCATCCACATTCCTATGTCTGTTCTTTGCGACTTTAACCTTGATTTTTAAGTATTCCTCTAAATAGGTATACGGAAATTTTGGGGGATATCAAAAGCAATTCCTTTCAAAAATAGGGCGGCAGATAATTTTCACGACCCACGAAAAAAAAAAACAACAACCAAAAAACGATTTTAACAACTAAATATAAAAAAAAAAACCCACACTTTCATGATTATTTACAATAATCGAGACATAGCGCGGCGCTGCACTAAAATCCAAGACTGTCTCGGGTGACGTCTGGTCACCCCTATTCAAAAATGATCTAACCAATGTTCAGGAAAGTTATTGTTGTTGCTTGATGAAAAAGTGGGAATGAATTATCCCGCTCAATGGGTTTCTAAACATGTTTTTGATGCTTGGTATAGCATCTCCCGTGCTAATTTAGACCATAAACAACTATTGAATCCATTGTCTTTTGAGAGATTTCATTCAGATGTTAATGGTGATAAGGGTATTTTGCAATTAAAATAAATTTATGTTATTGTGAAAACATTGTCTATTTCTGAGCTTAAATGTGATAACGAAAGTTGCTTTGTGTATTTTGTTAATAGACTAAAAATATGTAAACTACGTATACATATTCTGAAATGCCTAGTATTTAAATAGAGAATGAAAATATTTATTACACATGAAAATAAATTATTAAAAAATAATTGTATATAACATGCGGCAAAAAAATAGCGTAAAATCTACTTAGGTTTAATAGCTAAATCTCTTTACTAGAATAAATTTTTCCTGTCTAATATTTTTATAGAGGAATTTATCTATTTTTTACAGAGGAACTCTAATGATTACATTGAATCGCAGTAAACCAAATAAATTCGTTCCTCCACAATGACTGCTAAAGTACTAAGGTTTTATATCCGATGATGGCAACACTATGGTAAAAGTAATATCACAGTGATATTATCACTAACAGAGAACTAAAGAATACTCGTAAGATTAGCTTTTTCAAGAATCAAAAATGACCGAATAGTGACTCAAATTTCAAACATGATAGTCATATGTAATTGATTACTTAAAACTTACTTTCCCCGATTGTTTCGTAAATAAAAAAAATAAATACAATCTGAACAAACAACTAATAATTACGACTTACCACCTACATCGGTTATCGAATATTCCGGACTGATAATGCTGGAATTTTATGTAAATTGGAAAGAGTATTTTATACTGTACATTAACTTAGTCGTAAGCCTATTTACACCCAATTCATTTCGGAAAGATTTGTGAACTGAGAATTTCGAAATTCCTGTCAACACAGTTATAAAGATAACAGAAATTTATTAAAAAAAAAAAAAAAAGAAGAAGAAATAATCTAAAATGAAACGAAGTTTAACGTGCCCGATGTTCAAAGAATGATTAAAAGAAATAAGTAAACAAAAGAAGGCACAACGTTACAAGCTAGGATACGAAGTCTTTTCTTTTACAAAATATCTTTTAAGAATATAATTCAATTGTTTTGATTCGGTAATGGGGATTTGTGAAAAGAAAATAGAATTAGAAAATGAATGTCTAGACAAAAGAATGTCTATCTCCATGACGACAGAGGATTTTATTAAATTAAGATGTCAGAACTTAAAAGATCAGAAAAAGTGATTATGTACTTAGTAACTTTCGTTTTCTCGAAACATGATTTCAGGATATTCATAATTAACTTTTCCAAAATTGCCGAAGAGATAGAAAAATATTTGATCTTCAAGGAATGAATATTACTTTATATTAAAGTAGTATTCATTACTTTAATATTAAGAATTTATAATAAGAACGATCAGACTACACTGAATAAAATGATTTATAAAAATACAAAAAAGAATAAAATTGATTGTTTCGAAAGCCTGTCTTTCGGCTTCCTTCATCAGACTGCAATGAATACAAACTACTCATTGTAAGAAAGCCAAAAGACAGGCTTTCGAAACTGTTAGGTTTTTTTTTCTTGTATTTATATAAATTATTTCATTCACAGTGCAGTCTGGTCGTTCTTATTATTTTCACATCTGCATGTTAAACAGCTTCAATTAATAAAGAATTTATATTACAAGTGTAATCAGATTTAGGAAAGCTGGTAATTATAAGGTAAGTTTCATTTGGGTACCGCGGTAAAAACACTTCGAATGATTACATAAATTAAGGAACCACCCTTAGGAATTATTGTATCACCCTTTATAAACAAAAAAAATATACCTTCTAAAAATTAAGATAAGCAATGCCACATTTAATTTTTTTTAAAGAGTTGTAAGGTAATTTCCTACTTTATGTTCGTAAAATTATTAGTTTGGCCTGGTATTGTTAACATATTTATAAGCGTAATTTCGTTAATGACATGTAGCTATGTGAAACGAACAATTAACTAATAAAAAGTAGAATGCTTATTTCAAAATAGTTTTGCACGAACTTTAACTAGAAAAACTAACCCTCATCTGGCTAACTGCGATCTTGAGATAACATGGTACCCGAATGGCCGGCGGCCGTGATGACTTAGTGTATACTGTTATCTCAGATCACAGTTAGCTAGATGAGGGTTAGTTTTCCAAGGAAAACATCGTGCAAAACCATTTTGAAATAAGCATTCTACTTTTTACAAGTTAATTGTTCGTTTCACATTATTTGCATGTCATTAACGAAATTACGCTTATAAATATTTTAACAATACCAGGTGAAACTAATGATTTTACGAACATAAAACAGGAAATTACCGAGTTCTCCATCCTATCCATTCATAGTATGGAGGCAGGTCCATATCCTATGGAATTCCCGTGAAACTCCCAGAAACACCTGGGGGAAAGATACTGAGGTGGTCTCGCGTGGCCTTATCGAGTTCTAATCTTTTAATATTTTGTGATATCATATACTGTATATATCAGGGGTGCTCAACACGCGGCCCGTCAGTATATTTGCTACTGCTCGATATTGTCAAATTTAAAATTAAATTTGAGCCTTTACATTGCTGCCAACAGATACATTGAAAAACGTCATAACTTGCAATAGCAACTGTCTCAGCCTTAACTATTGGGATGTTACTATGAAACACAACTAGCGCATTATTTGATAATTTGAAATTTATGTAAATTGTATTTATAATTAATTATTATTGTAAAGGACATTTTCAAATCATTAATTAGAAAGACATTGATGTAAATTACATGTAGTATTTATAATTATTATTATAAATGATTAACAAATCTTATTAAACATCATCCATCAGAAAATAAATGTCATAAACTACATTTATTAACTGAAAAAAACGAATTTTCAAGGAGATAAAATTCACCATTTCAGCCTTTTACAGCCTTTTTCTTTAATCAGCAAGGAATAGTAAGGATTGGGTGGTTGGAATATGGTATGCTGCGGCCCTCTTATCAAAACTTTTATAAAAATATTGGCACTCAGACTACCTAAGGTTCTGCACTCCTGGTACATATAATGTATATACGTTATATAAGCCTGACATCCTGAGAACTGTAGCTGTACCTGATTATCAAGATCAGGAGATTTAATTGGCGAAGGCATAAATGAATTTGTTTGCTATTCAGGCAATTTGAACATGATTCGGAATAATTATTTATTTTTGAAATGAAACTCTTACTTACGAAGTAGATGATTAATTCACCATCAACGTGAATACCATTAAATTAATCATTCTTCCTATTTATTTATTTTAAATCAAAAAGAACATATACAGCCTGTAGTTTAAAAATAATGAGATTGTTGGATTCACCCACGACAGGAACTCCGTTGTGTGTTCATTCTTACATCTGTGCGTGAATCACCAAGCCACATTGCATGCCGCCGATTTTCCACAGTCCAAATTACCCATTTGTGGCAGCATTGAAGGGGATCTTTAAGATTTTTCTTCGAAGTCCGCGGTTTTCGAAATGGCATTCTACTGTGAATGCCTGTATTGAACAATTGTTCAAGGACATACAGGTGTTTATATGAGTAGTGAAGATTATAACGAGTTTGTAGACACTCAGCTAGAAATTTTGATGCAAAAAATATTTTATCAGCTTATTACGTTACGTTATTCTTTCTTTTAAAAACTTTATTGGAATGTTTGAAAGATGATAGCCTATAATAAAGTCACACAATATGTAAGTGAAAGGACAGGAAAAACTTCCCAACGGTTATTCAGCATTCCACTTTATTAACGTCTTAAATCCAAGATGGAAAAACTCATTTTATAGATTTTTATTGAAATCTAGATATAAGAAATCTCATGCATTAAATGACATCCATATACAGACCATCTATAAGAGTACTAAACAG
This sequence comes from Thereuonema tuberculata, assembly GCA_023159025.1. Lineage (NCBI taxonomy): Eukaryota > Metazoa > Arthropoda > Chilopoda > Scutigeromorpha > Scutigeridae > Thereuonema > Thereuonema tuberculata. Next base: position 24,820,801 of record JAFIDM010005346.1, on the reverse strand, counting down.
TACTGAGATCATATATAAGAAGTGCTAAAGAATAATATACTCTCAAAAATGTGGAGTATAGTTTGGTCCTGAAGGAGGAGTGAGACATGATACTATATAGATCCTTTTTTTTTTTGAGAGATTTCCTCACTTTTTTTGAGGGATTTGAGTATTAATAATAACACACTGACGTAATTGTTTGGTATCTCTTATTTTGATTATAATCTAGAGAGTATTGGCATTGTGATAGTATTATATAGATCATTTCTTTGAGAGATTTCCTCACTCCGGGATGAGATTATCTCGATATTTCGGCCCAGTGCCTCGGGCCTTCTTCGGGAGATATATATACATATATCAATTATATCAAGGTGGGCGTTGTTAGTTTCTCGGATAAGTTTCTCATGTTGTTTATTCCCAGCAATGTGAATAACAGGAGAAACTTATCCGAGAAACTAAAAACGGAAGTTGTTAGATTTGCGCTCACCATGATGTAATTACATCTCCCGAAGAAGGCCAGAGGCACCGGGCCGAAATATCGAGATAATCTCATCCCGAAGTGGGGAAATCTCTCAGACAAAAAAAGAATCTATATAGTATCATGTCCCACTCCTCCTCCAGAACCAAATCTAGCGAGTTAATTGAACTTTAAACTTAAAATCTTATTGACTGTCTCGGTTTAATTTTCTTATTGCCTCCATGGTTAATTTTAAGAATTGATTCCTGAACACTTTGATACATTGGTGGTAGGTTCTCTTTGTACGAAAATGGCTTGTCTTTAGTCTATAATGCGACTTTGATGCAAAGGTTTTGGAACGCCCGCCATTACCAATGGGTGGGTTTCAAAGAGCTGTTTATGTAAATTGAGCTTTACGAGGAAACGTGCGAAATTAATTACCGAAATGGTGTTTGGTGGCAGGGCAAACAAAAGCAACTCAATAAAGAGGAAACTTCAGCGTGGCATAGCATTATGGGAGGAAGAGGAGGAAGCGGCACTGCTCCAAAATGAGTGAACCGACCTTGCCTGAATGCAAGTCTTTGTCCAGAAGTAGGATCGCGCTCTTTATTACGATTATATTGAATGTGAGGCGAGCATAACCGCGCGCTTTATGTGTTGGAATCTACCTTTTCTCTTGCCATAAAATTGAGCGATGCTTCGCAAATGATGCTGCCACCCGCTCCTAATTACCCGGTTCCATCCTTCCTGCAAAGGCGGCCTAGGTGGGAGGCTAGCATCGATCCCAGCGAGCCCTCCCGGCTTTTCCTCCGCCCTACTTGGGAGCCGTGACTGGATAGTGTCAACGCTGAAAGACAGCCTCACTTTCACACTTCTCTTGCTGTCGTGGTTTTAATTTCCTGCGTTCTCCTTTAGGTAGTTAATTTGTCCCTTAACTAAACTGGGTGAAAGGTGTGTTTTAAGAATTTCGCTGCCTGTCGGGGATGGAGATGTAAAGTAACGATGATCCCTTCGTAGTTGTGGTTAATGTTCGCCTGCGTGAATGTTACGATAGCATATGGTTCTCGTCATTTCGTTCTTTACGCTTAGTCTGCAAAGTAAATGGCTATAAATTGTGAACCCAAGAAGGAGTTTCTGTTTCATAGTCTGATAACAAATCTACGTTCGACCGACGAGCACAAATAAATCTTAAGTAATGAGTAATAATAAATGTGGGTATATTACGCCTCAAGAACCAATACTAGAATTAGACGGGGCAATTCCCAAAACAATAAGAGAGTTCCCGAAATAATACAACACAGCTGCTCAAAGCGAAGCAACTTGCATGGCCTTTTCGGCGCAAGACACGAGCCAATTCATTTTAATAAAGCATCCTGAACGGAACAGCTGGGAAAGTTTCTGAACCGCTGCAAGGCTTGTGTTTAATTCATCAATAGACGCTGTGTAAGTTCTAATTGAATGCTAGACAACCGGCCTGACCTTGGACACGTTTTTTTTTTTTTCGTTTTTCCTTTCTGCGAGCGAGATAGTTGTTTGACATGGGTTGCCGAGCTATCTATTTTAATTATTATTGATTACCTTTTCGAACCATTCCATCAGAATGGCACTGGAGGGGTAAATGGCAGCACAGCGAAAGGCAAGCATCATTAATGTTGCGGGTCTGTTGTGCCAGATGGAGGCTCTTAAATGTCTTATGAAGAGATTTCTCCCTCTTAACATTTTCTGATCCCCCATCTGACGGTTTTTGGTCATGAATTACAGGCTCCACGCGTTAAGGTCGTCAAGGGAAATCTATATTTTGCACAAGAATAACAGCTAGGAATCTAATTTATCATCGTTCATCAAGTTACTACACAGCAAGATTGTTTTTATATTTTACAGAAAAAAAAAGGATTCTAATGACGGAAGCAGATTTTGATTATATTTTTTTTTGATTAATTTAAACTTTTAAAAACATCTTTCAACGTTCCTAAAATCGCATATAGGAACGAAAACATAATCATCAATTTAATTCCAAACTGGTTACCTAATTGTAAATATTTAATTAGTTTTCATTAAGTTTTTTTGTTTATATAAGTAGCTGCTTTATCTAAAATGTTAAATTAATAACATTACAGTAAAATCTGATTTATAAGCATACAAGTAGCAAAAATAAAAATTAACATTAATTAGATCGTTTTTGTGAAAACTTTTCAGCAGTGATACAATTTATGACAGCATTGTGATGATATCTATTGTTCAAATTTCTTCAAAACTGATGGGAAGAAGATATTTTATCATCCTTAATTTTCCTTTTAGATAAATTCAAGAAAAATATCAATTCCGTTCACTACTATAGATCTTGAAATTCTAATTTTGATACTCTATTTCGTAAACTTCGTAGAGTGTAAAATATTGTGGGTAGGTAAACTTTAATTCTACAATAACAAAAAATGAGAAGCCAATAGTGAGTAAGTTGTAAATCGGTTTCAGAAGGAACACGCTAGTTTAAAATATCTATGGATTTGAAAGAATACATTTACGAATTCAGTTTATATTTAGTTCTCTTTCAATATACGTAGCCTAGAGATACTTTACAATCTTCGTAATACAATGGTTAGTTTATAACTGTTTTCAACTTAGTAATTACTCATATGATTATAAGTTTATCTACTTGGATGAGCGAAATAACAGAATTGAAAAGGTTCTAGCTTTTTATTGGTTAATTTACGAGCAGTCTCTTTCACATTATTAGTGTTTCGATTGAAAAATTATTTAAATCAGATTTATTTTAATATTAATATACCGTTCTTTATAAACATTTGAGTTGTAATTGATCATCATAGACAAAAGAGAATCAAAGCTCTTGGATATCTCACATCATTTGATATCAGAATTAATGATTTAAATCTGAAAAAAAGGAAGTTTTATTAGCAATATTCTTTTTAATATTCTTTTTACTATTTGGTAAAGAGAATTGGTATTCTTAGAAAAATTATCTCCAAGGAAATCCTTCTATAACCATTTCTATATCTTCATTATCATCTAAAACTCGAAAATAAACACAAACTCCATCAGCATGCCTTCAATATTTCGTCCTTTATTTCGAGGACTTTCTCAAGATCCCACATCTTTAAATTAAATAACGAAAATTACAAAAAACATAAATGGAAGGAGAAAAACTTATTTCTCATCCCTAACAAAACAAAATATAGCAAAATCTGTGTTTATTTTCGAGTTTTAGAAATCTTTCTATCTTTAAATAAATAAAATAAGCAATACAGCAATAAAGTATATTGAAATTGGTTATTAATACGCTTTGTTTAAAATTACTTTTGTATGATAATGCATAAAAAGAGATTACAATATTAAAATCTCTGATAGAATAAGAATTCTGAAATTTTGTTTCAATTTCATATAAGAATTTGCAAAAAAAAATAATAACATAATATTTTAATATTCACTAACAAAACTTCTTTAAAGTTAAACAAAACATAAACTGATATCAATCCCTCTGTATGAGAATTGGAATATTCCGCGAATTGTTACTATGGTAACTGCTTCAGTTTCAGAGCTACAGACGTCCGATAAAAATATTGGAAAAAACAAGAAATCAAAAGATTTAATTAAAACCTTAAAAATTAAATTAAATAAACTTCTTTTAATGACTTATTTACGTTTAGGTATTACAAAAAAGAAAAATGAAAATAAAAAGTGAAAATAAAAAAAAGTAAAAATTAAAAAGTAAATATAATTGGATTTTCGAATTTGAAGATACATAGAAATTATAATTACTTAAATTAATTAAGCAAAGAAAATTAAAAGTAACCTTTATTCTTTAATAAAAAAAGAAAATTCACTGTTAATTTGAATTAAAATGCGCAAATGAAATCTCCGAACTAAGCTTTTTTATGAACTTACCCTTCAATTGTTGCAGAGATAAGAAAAATCTAAAATTTATGAAGTACAAGCAGAAGTAGATAGTGACTTGCATCACAATAACCATAGAGCTTTATGGTTAATATTGGTCGTAAAAGAACTACCAGTATTCTGTAAAAAACAGAATAAGATATTTTCGAAGTGCCATAATCCTTACGATTGTTGAGAAAGTTACATGATAGGTGAAGTCCACTAAGCGATGAAGCAGCTACAAAAATGAATCAAGCAAAAAAATGCAAATTTGTAATTGATATTAAAGACACAGGAGTAAGATGTTTCCCCCCAGCTAATTCAGCTGATGACTGAAATGAATGTGTACTATTTAATCTACGATTCCATTACTCATAATTTTCATAGTTTAATTTTATTATTTAATTTTAGAGCAATAAGATATTTTTAAAAGCCTAAATTTTATATATAATTTTTCCAATTATATATAAAAAAACCACATCTGATGGGAAGCCTATAAATTAAAAACTTTATATAACTTTATATAAAAGAAGTTCCGCTTCTTTTTGAAGCATTATCAAAAATATAATAAAGGGAAAAAATATAATGAAGGGATCTTATACTGCAGGCATAATGTGAATGAAAGCAATGGGAATAACTATTACACATATGTATATATCAGACACACAAAAACATCTAATAACAACACGTTATTTTCTTGAAATTGTGATGTAATATATATTCCGTGGTATATACATTGTGTAATATGTTATAACTATTTCCAATGTTTTTATTCATATTATTTATACAGAATAAGATTCCTTTATTATATTAATACGAAAGGAATTAATAGCATTAGATATTTTTGATAATGCTTGAAAAAAGAAACAAAACATGTTATCTTATATAAAAATTTTAATCTATACCATGAGATGTGGTTATTTTAGATATAAAATCAGATATTTATTAAATTTATATTTTTAGCATATTTTTCTCTAGACCTCCTCCTTAATATCGTATTTTTATGAATCCGTTGCTCGTCATTTCAATATCTGCATGTAAAACCAGAACGATAATCGATTTTAAAGTATTGTTTGTGGTAGCTAAAAAAATATCTCCAGCATTAAATTAGACAACTTCGATCATTGCAATGACTTACAAAACTGTAACTATTGTTCTTTCACATTACTCATTTATAGTTTCCTTGCTGCCTTTATTTATAGTCCACTAAATGACCATCCTGAAAAGTGATAGGAAACATGGAAAGGGTAGTACTTCGATGACCAGGTGATAGTTTAACATATTTCGATAAGATCATCTTGAAAATTTATTAAGAGAGATGTACATAAATCTTAAAACAAATAGTTAGTTAGTTACATATCGTTCAGTACATCAGTTTTATAACGGATATACAGTTCGACTACTTGTTAGCTGTATCTTGGATGTCATAAAATTTTCGATGAGAATTGTTTCTAGTTGATTTTTATCTGAAAACACTGCTAAATGGTAATCCTTAAATTTATCCTGGTATAATTCTTATCTTCTTTATTCTCCATAACAATATTTCAAAGACCTAATCAGTCTCCTTTCTCAAGTTATCAGAAAACAAATACGGTACATCATTTGTTTTTCCGAAAATAATTCAATCATGAAATTTGCAACTAGCCATGTGCATGATAACAATCATAGAACGTATAACCTTCTATATGACGTATGATACCCATTTCATTTTTGTAACTAAACAATTTTTCTATAATTTATCTTTGAAGAAACCAAATTCTAAATTTACAAAATCAAAATCACCTGTTTTAAAGTTTCAAGTTCATCAATTTACTATCCAATTTCTGTAAAATCATGTTCGTTTCTTAAATCATCCAAAATATCTTGAATCCAACAATACTAAAGAAGATAAGAATTATATCAGGATAACTGTATTTATTTTATTCATGATGATTTTAATCCTTAAATTTCTTTATTAAACTCGAATCCAGTCCGAGCTTTCATATAAGATGTAAGTAATGGCTGTTGAAACCATACATTTACGATATGTGAAGGAACCAAATAAACAATATCGAGGAGTTTCATTAAACTTATATTTGTATTTTTATTATAAATTAAAGAACAAAAAAGTAAAAGCTTAAACAGAAAGTAATTTCATTAATACAAATTGCGTTTTCAACAATATCTTACACATTCTGAAAAATGCTCAATTAAATCTAGAGGGTAACAAGCCAAACTAATTCAGAGACTACTAGAGTTACTGAAAGGTGTTTATGTAAGGGCTTGTTAGGTTAAGACATGACTTAGCACATTTCGTAAGCATGTTAATATTCATTTTCCTACATCTATCCCAAATCGCTGTTTTGGTGGTTGGACTTTCTTATTGATGTATACTTAATGAACAAAGCATTAGCAGAATCTAAAAATTGCCTTTGGAAAAAATCTTTGAAAGTTCCCTTAAAGCAAGAGTTCCTAGCGTTGTTGAACGATACATTTAGTTTACTTGGGTTTGTTAGCCAACTAAAGTTTCCCATGCAAACAAAAAAAAGAAATATCTCTCTTAAGGTTTATCGCTTTTTTTCTCAAAGTGGAAAAGAATGCAATTTTATATTCTAACCACATGCTACCTCTACACATTAGTCCCTTAACTCGTAAAAGACCTGGAAATATAAGCTTAGTTCGCATCTGTCTCCCCACGCCTGTTCATTATTGGATGCCTAGTTTTTATCTTCCTGACCAATAACTTTTCTTAAGAGAAGTTAGTGTCAAGGGCCTTATAGAGAATTTGTGAAAAGTTTCAAGTGAATGGGGGTTTCGGAATGACTGAGGTTCTCGTTTGTTTTTCAGGAACTCACTCGTAATTCCAAATGTCAACAATATTTTTCCACGGAAATTCTCATGCAGCAGGTCTACTAAATTACATCACACAAATGACACTGAGTCTTTAGCACTTAGATAAACAGAAAAGCACTTGAAATATGCAATTAAAATTGAATTCGACTGAAAGAACAACAGTATAAAGCACTTTGATTCCAGTTTGTTTTATTTTTTTATGTTATAGATACTAAAATTGAAGAGTGCTCAGAATTTTCGTGCCTTTCCCCAGATCATTTGTATTCGTGCAAATGTTGTTTGACTTTCACGTTTAGAGGGAGAATAATTCAAATTCAGTTCTGCAGGAAAAAAACACAATAAAAACATAAAACATGTTTCATATTTGTCTTTTGCAGTGTTTCTCTGAATGGTTGGGTGTTATTTATAGTATTTAGTGCAGCAGTAGCTGACATATTTTTGTAATATGTTAAAAAAATAAGTGGAGTTCACATCTGTCGCATTCTTGACTATCTTTTTCTCTTTACAACACATGAACTGAATAAATAGCCATATCGAAGTGGTTTTTTTATTTTTTACTTCGAAACCAAAAGCGAAAGAGAAAGTTGTATCGTTTCACCATCAGCATTCAAAACAGAAATTTTTGTTTTCTGAAATGCCCTGAAAGCTTGACTTTGCCATTACTTTAGTTGAGGGAGAATGGAGATTAAAGGGAAATGTGAATGGAAAGCGAACATATTTAACTTGTATACGTTCATATAAAACCAATTCTTTTATAATACTAGTTCTTGTATTATTTGTTACTATTTTTCATTTTATTTATTCAAATATAAGAATTATATTTGATAAAGTTACTTCCGAGTTACCACAGGGATATGGACAGAAGCTATGAATTATGTTTCTTAATTGACCCAAATCAATTAATAAGCATAATTAATATAATAGAAATAATACAAAATGTTATATAATTATTATAATATAACAGAATCCACTATTAAACGTTTTTCGTAATTTGGATGGTGTAATGCATCATTTGACCAAACGACTCTTTTGTCACTTTTATATAAGAAATTTATCATAATATCTGAATAATTTGTTAAGGGATAATATTACTTTCGAAAAGTTTTAACAAAGTTTTAAATTTCAAAATGAATTACTACTTAACAAATATCCATACTTCTGTTTCGTTTATTAAATCCGTTCCTTCCAATATTAGTTTTGTACAATCCTAGCAGCCACTGGCTAAAAAGGGTGTACGTTCGGCCAAATATCCACGGATGTTGCTGCAGGGACACTGCGACAACTACAAGGAATTCCATTTTGTCTTTTCTCAGTTCAACGACCTACTTTGCATACAGTTCGAGCGAAGAAACTCTATTAATTCCGGTCAAAAATCCACCACCTTCAGGCTGCTGCTTTCAAACTGAGGAATTTAGCTAAAAAGAAATAAAAAGGAAACAAAGTGGAGCTCTCTTAGGCCTTACATCCAACAGAGTGGTGATATCTAAAAGAAAAAAACAACAACATTAATATTTGGTATAATTCAACAGAACAAACATTTTTTATGAATAACTGATTTCTCAAGGTTGATGATTTTATAGTAAATCTATACTAGAATCTTCCTAAAATTAAAAGATCAGAACTTACATACGTTACTCTGAAACGGACGGATATAAAAGAAATCATCAACAAAGCATAATATAGAAAAATAAGAAAAAAGACTACATCTTTAGAAAATATATTTTTTTTATTATTTTTTTTATTGGGCATAGGGCAGTGGGCACACCCCATGTGGGCTTTTATCCTTCTGGATTTATCGCACTAATCCTACAAAGGTCAGAAATTGTGAAATTTTTTTGTTTCCATTTGAAATTTTCACAATTCTTCAGTCCCATGGACGGCGGAAGAAGAAGAAGAAGCAAGCCGATGCCGGGATTCGGACCCAGGTGCCGGCGCATCAGCCTAGTGGGAGATCGCCGTCTAATCCACTAGACCAGGCCGGTAGAAAATATACTTTGACATTCACTTTTTTAAAGATTTTCACTTTTCTTATTAAAGAAGATTAATCATTAAAAGCATTAATCTTATGTTCATAGAAATGAATGATCAGTAGCTACAAAGAAACTGAGAATATATCATCGTAAAGTGTTTATCTAACATTGGACGCTGATTACATAACATCATATTGGTTTTATTCTATTTAGGCATTCGTTTGAGTGTAATTCGTATGCTAACTGTTGTGTTGAAGATTTTTATTCTAAATAAAATTAATTTCATTTCATTTTATTAATTCTCTTTAGCTAAGAATCAATTCAAGCTTTAAATTATCACTAAGAAATTGTTTCTGTCATTCAGTGAGTCTTGCTCATCTAAACTGTTCTTGAATCCGAAGAAATTTTGGAACCATAGATTTAATTAAACGGCTATTGATAAACACTTCTCATACTTAGTTTAGGCTAGTTTATTTTCGATTAAAGACAAATCTTATATATTCAAAAAACTTCCTTTTTATATGGTACCATGAAAATTAATAGAAATAATGTCAAACAAGTAATTTTGTTTGATAGCATTCTTTCAGCAATTCTTTTTTCTATTACTCTTAAAAAATTGCTGGATAAAGATTTTGTTGTTGTTGTAACGAACTAAACATGTTCTTCTTTTCCTTTCCTTCTTTCTTAAGATTATCTTTGTATTCATTTATTTTCATCGTTCTTTTTTATATATCCTTATTTTCTTTTTTGGTTTGTTTTTTTGATTTCAATCTCGGCCGTCTTGGTAACAACCCGTCCATCGCTGATTGCCGGATCCGAGAAAGAGGATGGCAATTAAGGTATTATCCGGGAATGCGGTCATTTCACGCTCGGTTAGCTACTGGTGGGAGGTGGATAGGGCGGAACGCCACAACGAACTCCCCCCGGTCTCTTGTATACGTCTGGTGGTCAATCGGCTGCGAGGAATGGCCATTGAATATCTCTTGTGCGTCTGATCAGACGTCTTTAAGGCATTGCCCGGTCCCTTTTGTCTTTCAGCGTACTGTCATCCCTTCGTAAGATTGACTTGCCCCTTTCTTTTTCTTACACTTCAGTTAATCTTAGACTCAAAAACCTCCGTAATCGCACTTTGCCCCCTCCTATCCTTTTTCTTTCTTTCTTGCTTGCTAGTACTCCATCTGTTCTGCCATGTTTTTCTTTTCTCTTCGTCACTTTGGAAACGTTGTCAAGATCTTTCTACTTCATTTTTTTTTTGTAAGTTGTCAAGATATTGCTTGAAGTTTTGAGATTTCCTAAAGGCTTAGAAATGTAGGTGTGGCTTTAGTTGAAATTTTTTTTCTTTTAGGATTGATATATTCTAAATGCAGCTTTTTCATTTTACGAAGAATTCAGTATATTTTTGTTAGAATGTACTGAATTCACATAATACAAAAATTAAAAATAGACAATTAAAAAACTTAACATCAATTTCATACATAATTGTCTTATAAGTATATTATTTATATTTGTATACGTTTTTATTACATTTACAGTTTAAAAAATTCCAGAAACTGCTCAAAATCATTACAGAAATCATGATTAACGAATTGGAAAATTCATTATACATTAGCAGAAACGAAAGAATGTTTCATAGGTATTTAAATTAAGAATTACTTTAAATTCTTAACCCTCAAGCTGTTGTGAATTAGATAATTAAATATTGTTATTTTTACAAATTTAAGTAATGAAATATCCTAAGATACACAAAATCATCCACAGCTCTTTGGTGACGTTTCATCAATAAGAATTGAAAAAGAAGTCTGATAAATAGAACTGTAGTTGGTGACTATTAAACATCAAGATTTCTTAGGCTTCTAACAATGCAGTAATGAAGAATTCTATTTACTGCTGAATTGTAATGATCAATTTGTGCTGTAGACAAGTTCATTTATAACAAGCCGATTCTAATGAGTTCTCGCCTTTGGCAAGCATGGTTTGAAAATAAAGTTTTTATAAGCAGAATTGCTGTTAAAGCGGTAATGAACACTGAGATTGCAGTAAATGGGCTCAGAGAAAGATCTGTGGAATCATTTTAATAGCAAGGGCCGAATAGAGTGTCTTTGCAGAACTTCTTTAAACACTTGTTTTATGAAACCCGAAACTTGATTGTCTAAATCTTAAGAAAAACATTGCCCATAAATTTAAATCTTAAAAGAATTTTCGAATCATATGTTAGAAATTTTTAGAAAGTAACAATATGGTAAAAATCTCAATGTGAAAGTTTATTTTCTATAGTATTTAATCTTACAGATAACTAACGACTGCGAATCCTGTAAATTTTATCGTTGATTTTTAAAATCAAAATTGGTATATGTCTTAAATATTTTGATGGCTAATATATTTCAAAATTTTTATGCTTTTATACTGTATGTTTTGGAAACTTTTTAAATTGTGACATCACACTCTTCATCATTTGAAGAAGTAAAGAATAAATTTGGTGATTGGAACAAAAAACAGGAACTGAAAATGTCAAAACAAAATACAATGGATTAGTTTTCCATTATCTCTCCGTCATTAATCATTTAAGCTCAAATCCTGCCATGTATATTGATTTTTTTTTATATGAGAAACTTTCAAAGTTATATTATTTCATGAGTTAGTTTCCATTTTTTTACTACATTTTTTTTAAAAATTCCAATATTCTTATGCTAAGTAATAAGGTAAAACATTTTAACCGCAAATTAAAAATGTTGAAATTTAAGAACTAGATTTTTATTTCATATTTCATAAATTGATTCTTGATCTTCATTTTTTTACTGAAATTTTACGTTATTTTATTATATTCGTAAAGTAATTTCCAGTGCAAAGTTTATCTTTTTTGTTTAAAAATTAAGTGCTTAATGATTAATGAATAAAAGTGAAAAATCCAAAAACAAGTATTATTTAAAACGACGTGCATAACTTAAAGCAAAACAAGAAGTTGCATTCTGCATCACTATGTTTATTCTTCTCTAAATTCTATCAATTTTAGTGGAAATAAATCATTCTTTATTTGAAGAAATGGGAAATATACAGTATATATTTCCCACACGAACATTCGGTGTTTCTAAGGAAAAAAAAAATAAAATGTTACTTCCTATAGAAAGTTGTGCTTTTAATCTGTAAAGGATTTTTTTTATATAAATTATAACAAAATTTCCAAATTCTTCTTTCAACTTCTTCCTTTTCATCTTTGTTTATTAATCAAAAAGAAAACACCACATCTCCATAACATGTAGTTTATTTAAAAACTTTTCGGAATTTTCGGGATTATGATACGTCATCCCTTCTTCAAGCGAAATGTAACAATAAATTAGTTTTTTGGAATAACCAACAATGCAAACTAGTGATAAACATGAACACTATGTTGAAATAATTTACAATTGTTTTAACAATATGAAATAGCAATTATGCTTTTACATTACTTTACAATTTTTGAAAAAACAAATAATCCAAATGAATTAACAACATGACACATAGATACATCAATTCTTGTTTACAATAAGATAACTCAGATATTTTGAATCCTGTAATTTAACTAACAATCCAATAATCAAAAAACATTTCAATAATGAAATTCATCAATATTAACCACTTTTTTTACATCTTTTTTAATTAAGTCTTTTACTAATATAATCGTAGAAGGGTCTACTTTAGCCCCTTCATATCTATTAAAATTACTTCCTTTTGTACATTTTATTATACAACTTAATATTTTTCTTAGACTTAAATCTGTTTCCTTATATAAAATTTTGACATAGTCCTTCATAACATGCTCTTTATTAATACAATGTTCTGCAATATCTGAGGCGTCCTTATTGGCATTTTTTAAGGCAGTGCCGTGCTCAGACATGCGCTCTGCCATAGTTCTTTTAGTCTCCCCTACATAAAATTCCCCACATGTTCTACAATCCACCCTATATACTACTCCCATTTCATATTGCCCATCCCATTCATTTATTTTTTTACATAACAAATTTTTAATTTTGTATTGGTATTTGAACCCAACATCTATACTAAAAGACTTACAAATATTTCTCAAAATCATGCTATTATTATTCATATATGGAATAAAAACTTTATTTGTAAATTTTCCAATCTCTTTTATTTTAAAAGTATTATAATCATTAATTTGTTTTTTAATGAACCTTTCTGAGTAATCATTTATCTTTAATAACTTAGTCATATCATCAATTTTTTTCAAATAAGTATCTTGCTTACTTGTATTTCTATCAATTCTCCTTATAAAATTTTCAACCACATTCTTTTTTATACCTATTCCATGTCCCGATCGAAAATTCAAAATATGGTCACTCTGACAATTTTTTCTGTAATGTTCCATTATAATCCTTTTATTTACATTTATTAATTTGAGATCTAGGAAATGTAACTCATTATTTTCTTCAATTTCTTTTTTAAATTTAATATCTGTACTTCTTTTGTTTAAGTTTTCAAAAAATATGTCAAACTGACGCAATGTCTCAAACCAAATTATCAGAATATCATCAACATAACGATAATATTCGAACCTATTTTTATTCTGTTTTTCCTTTAATAATTTATTTTCAAAGTGATTTAAAAATAAATCACATAAACGTCCCGACAGTGGAGACCCCATAGGGAAGCCTTTATTTTGTTTGAAAAATCTTTTATCATGTTTGAAATATGTGTTTTGAGTGACAAATTCAACTAATTCCATAAAGGTATCCCTATTTAGATTATATTTTAATAAAATTTCTCTATTCTTAAATACATGTTTATCTAAAATTAACATAGTTTCTTCAACCGGAACGTTGTTGAACATATTATCTATATCTAAAGACGCCAAATGGAACTTCCTCTTATTTCAACACAGTGTTCATGTTTATCACTAGTTTGCATTGTTGGTTATTCCAAAAAAGTAATTTATTGTTAGATTTCGCTTGACGAAGGGATGACGTATCATAATCCCGAAAATTCCGAAAAGTTTTTAAATAAACTACATGTTATGGAGATGTGGTGTTTTCTTTTTGATAAATTATAACAGTTTTAGAAATAAAGATGAGGTCTAATTGACTGAAAATCATTTAAGAACTAAAATTTACTTGGATGTGTATGAGGAGTGGGCTGTGGTAATTGGATGTTTAAGTAATATACTCGTGTATAAGAGATTCTCCTAAACCATCTAAGCTTGACTCTATAAAGGTTCCTTGAGTCTTCGTCAGGAGATATTGAATGTTATATAGAGTTTCAAAGCAACAGCCTAAACTCCATGCATCTCAAAAATCTCCTGACAAGAGTTCAAGAAACCAAACCGAAATATTAAATCAACCTTATTCGGAGCTGGAAAACCCCTCACTGAAGAGAATATTACTTAAATATCGAAGTTATTTTTTTTTGAAGATTAAGGAATACATAATAGACTTGTAATTGTAGAGATGTAGTTTTAACATTCTTAATTTTGATTTATTATATCTTTTTTAAATGCAGATGTTATGTGCTTTTTTTTTTCTTTTCGATTTAGTCATTTTTCATAGTTAAGTTATATATTCTACTTAATTTGTTTTCCGATTGTGCCAATTACAGTCGAAATGTAGTATTGGGTTGTTTCACAATTATTGGCCGATTCTGGCAAGAGTAACTTGCAGAGTCAGAAAAAAACGACACATCGTAGTAGGAAATTACCAATCGCTCTTGCAAAGTGAATGTGTTCAGTCCACATGTTGAAAAAGTTATTTCAGTCAGATCAAAGCAGTTTGTGACGTCAGGTAGCAACGCGATGTGAGATTAGTGATTTTGCACGAATTCAAACTTGGACGTAATGTATCCGAAACGGTTACTAATGTCAATAAAGCGTGGGGTGCTGGCACAACGAGTGACAGAACTGATTATAGTGTTTTTTCAAAGTTCCGTGCCGGTGATGTCGACGTCGACCATACGCCAGGAGCCGATCGTCCGGTTGCTCGTGACACGGTACAGTTAAAGCAGAAAGTGGAAGAAAAAAACAACATCCACCGTACGTGAGTTCAGTGCCGAACTTACCATATCACCAGCAACAGTTTCAGACACCTGGCAGCTATGGACAAGGTTAAATAACTGGATACCTCAGTTCTACACTAACTTGCCGAACAGTAGCAGACGGCGCGGCGTCTGGAAACTTGCATTGCACTTCTAACACGTGAGGCTAGCATCCCCTTTCTGCATCGGATCCTTACGGTTGATAAAAAATGGGTTCTTTATGTTAACGGAATACGAACAGCGCAGTGGTTCAGTAAAGGGAACCACCGAAACAAATGTCCAAATCCGACATGCACCCACCAGAGATTCTGATCTCTGTGAGGTGGACTGCCAAGACTGTGGGTACATTTTGAGATTTTGCCGCGTGGCCAAACAATCACAACTGTCGTGTACTGCCGTCAGATGGACGAATGTCACCAGAAATTATGCAACAAATAATCATATCTCGTTAATCCTTTGGGTCCAATACTCCTGCGTGATGGAGCATCACCACATGTGTCTCTTGGAACCATGAATAAAGAATCAACTTTTTGGGGTACGAGGTCCTCCCTCACCCTCCGCGATTCAACAGACTTAGCTCCCTCAGACTTACATGTTTCGCGATTTTGACAACTTCTTGAGGGGGAAACGGTTCACTAACCAGGATGCGACTCATTCCGTTAGCGATTTCTTAGACCACTGTGAAGCATCACCACCATGGCATTTTTGTACTGAAAATACGTTGGGCACAGTGCATTGCTGCCTAAGGCAGATATTTTTCTGAATAAAATGTACTTCTTCGTCTGTTACTGCTGATTTTTTTATTTGTGTCATAATCGGCCAATAATTATGAAACAACTCAATAATAATATCGTAACACATTAAAAATAATGTAGATCATTAAAGTCAATATTGTAATTCTGTAAAAACTACAAAGAAAAACCTGCAGTTAAATTTTAAAGCACATGCATGATAATATCGAATTATTAAAAGTATTTTTACGATATCTAAGAGCCAATTTAAAATTCAGCATCAGAGGTAAATTGATAACGTTGCGAAATAATTTTAAAGATTTATGATTTTGTTTTTGTATTTCACTTAAGAGTAGTAAATACATTAAATGTAGGAAGACACGATTGTCTGTTCTCTATTTTTGAAAGTGAAAGTAAAAGATGCTAAGCTCTGCTATTAAATACAGCCTTAATAGCATAGATCAGACCAGATGCAGTTTAAACAAAGTAATTGGATCTCTGTTTAATAAATGGAAAGTATTTAATTTCTTCAGCACTGTCGAGGGAATAAAAACAGAAAACCCACTGCATTGTTGAAATAATGATGTAACGTTTGATTAGAATTGTAAACGTGTATCTTGTGGAATCCTAGCAGCGCTGAGGTTAATTCATTCCAGAGGGTCCAATAAAGAAGTGAAACAATGTTCTTAATTAAGTTGCTACTATATATTGTACTTTTCGAGTCAGCGCCCAATGTCAGCACGAGAGCACTGAGTAATTGACTGGATTTGTACCATTTTCTGTTTTTCATCAAGGGATTTTTTTCCCTTCACTAAATACAGTCTTAGTGATGGCTAATCTTTATGAAAATTCACATTATTTAAAATTTAGAATTAAATAATAGAATCTGTGATTGATGAAGCAATAATTTTAGTTCCAGAACAAATTTCTAAATTTTCTCTTCCAAAATTCAATGTAAATCCTTAAGATAGAAAGTAGGAAAACAAAAATTATATTCAAATTACACATCTTCAGACTTCTCTATACATGATGTTACATTGATTGATTAATTTTTCTGATCATGATGTTATTTTCATGAATACTGGAAGAGAATACATGGAAGTTTTTTAGAAATCCGTAATTTCCCTACAAAATATTATAGATTAATTGGACTTAATTTGGTAATATTCATCGTATAAATCTTAAGAATATCCAGTATATAAATTCCTTGTGCAGTCTGAAAATGTACAAATGTAAGCTATACAGGGATTTTTTAACTATTCTATTTATATGGCTTGTGTGGCTGGAAAGGAAAGAAGAAAATGCAGCGTCAGCCATGTCCCGTAGATGTCTGCTGTCCTTCATTGCTTGCATCTGTTGGTAGATATTATACCTCGCTAATTGTGAACTACCAAAATTTTGTGATTTTGCCAAAATCATAATGTTAGGATAACAATTCTATTTCGCATAATTTTTTTTTCTGCTGATGTTTTACAATTCACGAATTTTCTTGACATCACAAGCATTTTTTTAATGTAAGAAAAGGTAAAGTAAAATATAAATTTTAATTCAGTTGCAATTTATGCTTAAAGACTTAAGAATGAATTTTTCGGAGATAAATAAGTAAAAAAAAAAAAATAATAAGGAGATGAAATGTAATTTAATTTCAAATTAATTACTAAAAATAAAATATTCAATAACGATCAATAACTTTGCTGTTATAATTTTTTGTTCAATTTTAGATGATTTTAAAGTTTTGTAACATATCTTCGAAAATATAATTATAATTATATACATATAAAACTAAATACATGAGGGATTCTAAGAATACACACTTCTACATTTATTATTCTTAAGACATATTTCTTAGGACTTTCGAATTTATTTATCGAGCTTTATTAAAAAAAATAATAAAAAACAAAAAGAAAATGTTCGAGAAAATTAACTTTGAATAGAAAATAATTATAACTTTGGCTTCACGCGAGCACTTGTTACAAATTCTCTAAAGACGCCAAAACTTCTTCATCTACTATCTAATTATCAGTTTTTTTAATGTATTTTTATGTTTCTTTTTTTTTTCATTATCTCCCTTCATTTATGTTTTTCATCTTTATTAATTAATTTCTTTGAACGTCATTACCCTTTTTTCTCATTCATTTTTTTCTTTCTTTCTTTCCTAATCAACTATGGCTTTTTTTTTAATCTTACCTTTTCTTAAACCTCTTTTTCAACGTCAGTTATAAATCTTTGTCCAGAGAAATAATTAATTGCATTCTGTCTTCTGTGATCGCTCCCCATTCTTTTTTTTTTTCTGCAACACCCTCACCTTGTTTTTTCTCTGATTCAGTTTGTGGATCTTTCGCTCTCCGTTACATCGCGAGATTATTAATAGCCTCACGCAACATTGCAGTTTTCTGTAATCGTTGCCACACGTTTATACCTCTTTTCGTGATGTCAGAATTCAAACAAGTACCAGATTGTCATCACCTGAAAGAAGCCTTATCACCTTCATCGCTTGTGTTTTGAAATGTAGGTTTCGTGCTAGTATGGCTTCTGCAGCCAGCATTTCTTAAACGGCAGATCTAAAAAAACAAAAAACGAATTGCCGATGTAAATGTCAGAAGATAATTTGCCATGACAAAAAATTTAAACAAAAATACCACCCAAAAAAAATAAAGTATTGCGATAATCGTTTTTTAGTTGGTCCTTAACTTATCACGAAGGCCATAAACCCTGTAGGGAAGGAAGAAATCGTACAATATTTGTATATTTAAATGGAGAATCGTACCAATTAAATTGGTGTGCTTAAGTCACGACAGTGAATAAATGTGTATTCATCTTACATTAATCATGAGCAATATGGTTTGGTTATTCCTGATATGAACTTTGAAAGTAATTTTGCCGAAAGGAATTCTGATAAAATGAAAATTGTCGAAAAAGTTGGTGGGAGATCAAACATCTGCTTGCAGGAAATTGAGAAAGCTGGTAATAAATAATACACCAGGTTATTCAAGTGTTATAAAGATACAAAATAAATTTTATTCATTTAATTTGCAAGATAAAAATGAATGACTAACAAGACATTAGAATAGATGTCTTCATTAGTTGCAAGATCTCCTGTAATAAAAATAATAAGAATAAAAAACATCCTGAGAATCGTTCTAGAAAAAAAATTCTAGAAATGTGACCTCTCACTTGAGGATGGTGTATTGAAATTAGCTTGAAGATAATTAACAGATGATAATCTATTATCACTATTTTTCATTTTTTATGTTTTTTGAAATGTTTTAACAGTGTACTACATTGTTTTGTTTCCTATCATATTGCTATTGCAAAAAATATACTATTGCAAAATAAAGTTTTCATTGCTTGAAATAGATTTAATGTACAATTCTTAGTTATTATCTTAAAAAATTTGTTTGTTTTTTTTTAATTAAACCTCAAATTCGTGCGCATAAAATTAATTATCGCTCCTTATAAGTTTTTAAAGAGCCTTTAAAATATTCAAAAAACAAAAAAATCGTTGTTTCTTTGATATAATCAGAAGCTCAGGAAATGACATTTCAGGTTAAAATGTAATTTGCATAAAACTTATGTATTAGTGAAAGCAATTAAAGTACGTGGTTTCCTTCTTTGTATACAAGTTAGAATAAATGTCTTAATATGCTTTTTTTGAAATCTTCCGAATTTATGCTACTTAGAGCAATGAAGCACAGAAATTGTTTCATAATTTTGACATAATTATTTTATTTGATTTTAATGTACTTTTGTGTTTCTTGAAAATTTTTGAATAATTTATATACGTATTTGAATACATAATACTTCTTAAATATCTTCTTTAATCACAACTATATTTCCTTTACTTCAACAGAAAATTTCTTCTGGTTGAATAATTGAGGACAAGAAATGTCTTTCTTCCTCAACTGAATTAGTTATGATACATTTTAAGAAATGTTTACAACACAACATGTACAAACAATACATAAACCGTCCTTGTTTACAATATAGAATCTAAAAGATCATTACACTACTTCTAAAACACAAGTCGTTCGTGTTTATAGAAATACATAAAAGGAATATTTACACTGGAATATTTCATCTCACTTTAATCTTTATTTATGTATAAGCTCTAAAAGAAAATTTCTAGAAAGTTACACAAATTTAAGCATGTAGTCTTATCATTCTAAACTGACAAATCTGTTCAAATAAGATTGCATTATTTATTGCATCTGGTAATGCAACTAACAAACTAATAATTGTAAGGTAGTATATTTTCGAAGATTTTTGATTTTTTTTTAACATATATTTCTAAGCCATAAACCATTTTTTCACTAATAAAACTGCTTTAGATTGAAATTTTTCAATGAATAATTCAGTTGACTTTTTATTTAAAAAAAGACGTCAAATTATTTACTTCTCTTATTTTAAACATTTATTCAGCTTCCAGTTTCAACCTAAAAAGGTTAGACATTGATATTTGTTTTAAATAATGCAGCTGTCAAATTAAATCAAACTTCGTAAATTAATGAACTTTCGGTAATTTGTCATCTTTTATCATTTCTCTGAGAGATAAAAACAAAAATTTTGATTTCTTTTGATGTACAAACCAGTCTTCTTTGTTAGTGGTTCAGTTTTTTATCGATTCAATATCCTGGGATAACTAGGGTTGTCATAGCAGTCGAAAATTTATTAATTCAATTCGAATGCCAACAGTGGAAGAATATTGGCAAACTGTAAGGTGTTAAAAATGCTAAAAACAGCATCAAAGAGTTGCATTCAAATAGTAAAATATTACTGAGTATTAAATTTTATGAACTTCAGTTCCAAAGGAACCATTTATTTTCCAAATCAAGTTATTCAAATGGTTTACTATTGTTGGTATTCCAAAGAAATTTTGAAAACTGTCAAGTCTTCAATGTTAACATTGTCTTGCCAAACGATTCGTTTTTTCAATATTATCATCGTAGCTTTACCCTGGAATTGATCTTTTAGTCTCTTTCTTCGTTTCTTCCTCTTTTTTCATTTTACTTCCCTGCAACATGGTCTTCGGCACTACCATAGCAAAGGCTATTGGGAGGCTTCGATTTTCCTCCTGGGGGGCAGAGCTACTCCCAGTCCGGTGATTTCACTGAGAACGCTAGCCATTCTGCTACTACTTGCTACTGAAAGACTGAATCGAAATGGCATTTTTTAATGGCAATAAACCGCACTGGCGAGCACC
>JAFIDM010005346.1:24786522-24797132 GCA_023159025.1 Thereuonema tuberculata | reverse complement strand
ATGAACGATCTACGAACAACAACTGCAGCTTTTCATAATCGGTCGCTTAAAGAAACTCATTTTATAAATCTTTAGTTAATTTCAGTTAAATTTCATAAGATTCTTCAATTCGTTTGTACACAGTTTCAAAGAAAAGACAGTTTCGAGTATTTTACAACATTCAGTTATTTGAAATTTTTTATTGTTAACAAATTTGTCTAGCAATTTTCTGAACTATCTTTATACTGTAGCATTATAAATAGCTTACAACATTTTTATATTTCATATATTAATATTTCCAAGAATTTCGAAAGATTGGTGATGAGTGTACTTAATTTTATATCCAATTGCGTTATTGAGGAAATGCTTAATTAAAATATTTTTAAAGTTTTGTCTTATAACGATTTAGAAATTTTATGTATAACTAAAATAGCAAAAGATATTTCAATCAATAATTGTTTATATTAGCAATGATACTTATTTTTATTTAATAAAATTATAAAACAAAAATTCGTAATTTTCTTTATACTACAAATATTTACTTCAATATACTTCAATTCAATTCACTTAAATATTTCAATTACTTAAATTTATATTGTGCGTTAAGTAACTACTGTTAATATAATCTTCTGAAAAATATGAAGTACAGAAATAAAACCACTCCTTAAAAGACCAGCAAAATTATTTAGTTTTATATTCGATCATGTTTTGAAAGAGAAAGGGAGATGTTTCTCTTTTCTCTTTATTTTCCTGTATTAAGTTTTATCCTGAAGAAGACCCGTCATTGGGCTGAAATATAGATATGACGTTTTCTAAGATTAAGGAGTGGTTTTATTTCTGTACTTTATATTTTTCAGAAGATTATA
Source organism: Thereuonema tuberculata (assembly GCA_023159025.1). Lineage (NCBI taxonomy): Eukaryota > Metazoa > Arthropoda > Chilopoda > Scutigeromorpha > Scutigeridae > Thereuonema > Thereuonema tuberculata. The sequence continues at coordinate 24,796,287 of JAFIDM010005346.1, read as the reverse complement.
ATATTATCGTGAGGATGAGATACTGTTAATATAATTTAAACCTTTACTAGTTAATTATGTTAGTTTTAATAAATGCTAAAGTTCGCTTATCAGTCAGAAATTCAACATATCTAGATCTAATATAAGTTTACACATCTTATTTGTAAATTTTAATTAAATAATATTAGAAGAAAAAAATTTTGAAACTCAAAATTATAAAGAAACAAGATACGTAATAGTGCTTTTATAGTAGTTTCTACTTTAACTAAAGAAAAGAAAAATCTATACTTATTATAAATGCATCTCTGAAGTAGTAACTTTATATTAACTAACAAAAATGGGAAACTTTTTTTAAAACAATATTCATAAAGATAAATTTAATACAGCCTTCTAAATTTTCAAGTCATTAAATAACAATATCTAAAATATTCATCATTACAAAAATTCTAGAACTTGCTGTAAATGGTTGGGATATTAGGAATTAATGCTTCAGTTCATAATAAAAAATCACTAATAAGTTAAACATGACTATCAAATGAAGAGGATATTTGGAAACGACTGCTTTTCTTCTTGTATTATGTTGTGTTAGAGTTGGCTACAGAAAGTGATTGTTTTTAAATTTAGATATTACCTTCACCATTGCATTTACACTGTGGAATTTATGCAGTAATACCGAAATTTTATTTGATATATTCCTATGCATGGACGAATATTCAATCAATGATATTGTCCTTGTCATTTCCCGGTAAAAATTTATGTATTGATTCAATATCTTAATTCGCTTTTCTAGGCCAACTGTTTCAAGCCTTTTAATTTTCTATATTGACTTCAAATAGTTCTTTCGGAGTTTGAATGTTTGCTGAAATTGTAAAATTTCGAGGAAAACTAAGTTGTTGGAGGAATAGCGTTCGAATTATCAATTCCCTTATTGACTTTTCCAATCGGAAATGTCCCAAAATGGTATGAAGTACGGAAGGATGAATTCAGATGGATTGTAAAATTGAAAAGACTTTTCTTAGTCCACGGCAAAAAGACGCAGTTTCTAAGATGCTCTTGTTGAACCTAGGATTTTCTCGGAGTAACCTGGTAAACTGCAGTGAAATCAAATTTTCTTGTGGCGGTGTGGAACTCGTGGCTGGTCAATTTAATATAAAGAGGGTCAAGTCGATTTATTGAGAGGCCGTTTTTTTTAGTGACTTTTCTTCCCAAATTGCAGAACATTCTTGATTGCTTGATAAAATATTGAAGAGTTCTATCTTCGTTCATAATAAAGTTTCTCGAAAAGTGCATCTATTATTCAGTTTCTTCAATTTAAAGTAAACATTAAAAGTTTTGGTAGTAGATCTTTATATAAGTAGTGAAGTATTTTCACATTTTTTTAATGTTACGTTTTCTTTTTTCCTATTAAAATTAATTTCAAAAATAAGTTAAGTTTCTGTAAATAAAAAGAAGGAATTTTTGAAAATTATTTGTCAAACTTTGAAACATTTTTCAAGTATTTTTATGAAAATTAGTTTCATTGTTCATTATTTTTAAATTAAAAATAACATTATATATATATATAATATATATATAAATATGTTAATATATATGTTAATATAAAAATAACATTACTTTTATATTAAAAATTTCATATTTTATTTTTGTATATGAAGATTTCTCTTCAAAGTGGTTCAAATTGAACAATATTTATAAACATTGGAATTTCCGATTCAAGTGGTTCTACAGAAGTTATTCAGCAGAAAAAACAGCCTATAATAATAAAGCAATACTGCAAAAAACGAATAAGTGATTAGTTATTCAATAAGAATTTTAATGAATAACACAAATCATGTAACTAACAAGTAAGCATTTGTTATTTACACCATAATTTCTACATTTTCCTATATAAACTCTGTATTCATTACTGTATCTTGATTAGTTTTCTTGTTAGTAATATTTATATAATGTTAATTATTAGCTTTATTACCATAATTTATAAATAAACGATATCGCCTTTCTTGAGCAGAGCCAGAACTTTCTGCATGTTTCCTTTACTTTGACTATGAAAAAATACTTTCAAACATACTACGGCATGTGTTTTTTAGAGACAAAAGCCGTCATTGTAACGATAAACTTGATTTGTTTTTATTCGTTAAAGTTATATACAGGGTGTCCCAGGAGGAAAGATCAATATTTTGGGAGATGATAGTATGAGCCATTTTAAGCAAAAACATCCCTATGAACGAGTATTCAATTCCGAATGGTTTCCGAGGTAATTGAAATTAGGCGTTCAATATAGTTGAAATTGTCACTGCTCCTGATGGCCATTGTTTTCCTTCTCTTTTATCGCGTGGCGCTAAGATCTCCAGACCTAATCCCCTTGGATTTCTGTTATGGGGTTGGATGAAGAGTCAAGTTTACAGACGTAAAGTGAATACATAAGACGAATTGCTAGTTCACATAATGGATGCTTTTGCGATCATAAAGGACGCCTCGATGAACTCAGACAAGCAACACGCCATGTTGTTCTCACAAGAGTTGAGAAATGCATTGATGTTGGCGGTGGAATTTTTGAGACTTTATTATAAATTATAAGATATGTGTAACTTCGCCAATAAATATTAGAAACAGTACGTGGTTTCTTTTTTAAATGTGTTTTCTTTCGGAGGGGACCACAGCCGAGTACGGAATTGGTTTTCCTTATCCCTTGTCAGCATTTCATCTGGTGAGTGGGTTTGGCTGACGAGAGCACAAAAAGGACGAAACGGCCGTCGCAAACTTTCACCGATGAAAGCTCGGATATAATTCATTTCTTTATGCTTTTACAGTTCGTAATATCTCTTTGTTATCATTCGTTTTGAAACTGTACATCCGAAACTTTGTCCTACTCTATCTTGGAAACTCTTCGGAGTAGGACACTCGTTCATAGGACCTTGTTTTGCTTAAAATGACCGATGCCATCACCTCGCAAAATATTGACCTTTCCTCCTGGGACACCCTGTATATCTATATATATATATTTCTTTTAGCAGGAATACAACATTTCTGTTTTCATATTCTTATTTCTATCGTAGCAGCTGTTTAATTGATTTAGGAAAATGCAATGTCTAAACATATAACAATACATACTGTTTGGATCATAAATAAGTGTATCTAAGGCCACTTTCATGGTTTATATTTATATTCAAATGTATGAGAATTGATTAAAGAAAAGCAAAATTTTGAATTCGAAAAACTAAACATAACATAACAAAATCTTGACATATTATGCATCTATAGTAAAAATAAATGGACAATTAGTTTTGTATGCTATATATATAAAGAGAAATGCTGTTCCTTTTAATTAGGTTTTGTTTCCTAAACGAAAAATGATTTTTTTTTAAATTTGCAATGGTTAGGATACATTTCATAAACAATTAAAAAAAGTACTACTGAAAGTAAAAAAAAATAAAAAAAATAAAGTAAAATTAATAATGTTTCTGATTCCTTTTGTGCTTTTAGGATAGTATCTACAAGGATATTTATTTTTAAATTCTGCAAGGCATTTTTACATTCGTTCTATAGTTGATAAAGAACGATAGTACGACAAAGTTTTAACTAACTTTGTTTGAAATTTTCAGCAGATATTTAAATAGCATGTTGACCTTTTAAAGTATAAAGTTAAAAATATTAAATCTTTCTCATACATATTTATGCGTTCACGTATTTATTTAACACACTGACTCTAAAATATTTAAGATATTTTCTTTCTTTTTTGAGTTTCTTCAAATACATATTCAATATTGAACATTTTTTGAGCAACAAAATCCAGTATAATATACATTATTTCAACACATTCAGAATATTTTTATTTTATAAGTTATATATTATAACTTACTAATTACATAAAAAATGAAGGTAAAAATATTTTTCATATTCATATACAAAGGAGGGAAAAAACCTTAATTGTTTTCTGTTTCAGCAGTTTTATTCTTATTCGAATTGAATATAAGATATATGCTTCAAATAAGACCCGGTTCCCAAATAAGGTTCATCCTTCATTTTATTAATTAAACGTTGACAATTTCACAAGATTAGTTAAGTTTCGAACAGGTTCTGGCTTCTAGCGCCTCACCAAAAATTAGGTCCGTTGGAGTGAACTATTCCACCATGTTTGTTGCAGTTGAACTGTAAAAGTCGTCCGAAGCTTTTATCCTTACTACTTCAACTTAATTTGATAAATCGTCCGCATTTTTTTGGCAACTTAATATACATAAACATGTTTAAAGTCATTTTAAAGCCTTATATGATAACTGATGTTCCAAATATGTTTCTCTTATTATGAGCCTCTTAATAACATTCTGTAAGTAGATATATATAATGAGAAAAAAAAAATATAAAAAAAGGCATCAAAGCTAGTTTCAAATTTACCATTTTGTAAACCTAATTATTAATCTGTAGCTTAATATTTAGTCAGGACTTTTTGGAAATTTAGTACTGACAAATATTTTGGTTATGTTATTTGCGACATTTATATTACTAAATATCTGATGGGGAAATCTTTTGATCTAACCCTTTGGTGAAGAGTTTTAAGATTTTTCAACTTACATTGAATGGGTTACAAGGTGAAGTAGGGAAAGCTTTAAAGTTTCCTTTTTCTGGGTTAGGAAACGGCTGAGCTTTTGTTAGAGGGATTTGAGGAAGTGAAATGTGAAGAAAGTTTTAAGATTTTGATTTTCTGGGTTAGGAAATGATCTATAGATGGGAAAACTTTACGGGATGAGGAGATAGAGTGAAAAGGAAGCGTAGGTGTGGGCGTAGTAGAAGCAGCCGACTTCTATGGATGACGCTCTTCTGTTTACCAAGTTATACGACACACGAGTTGCAATCATTTGATAAATCCGTGTTTGGTCCTTACGCGGTCACCTCAGTAACACTTTACCTCACCGTTGGACTGGAAGTACGTCTGGTCTAGAAGACTCCGCACTTACTCCATGGCCTCCCTGATTACCCGATATCACTCCATGTGACTTTTTCCTCTGTGATTATCTTAAAGATAAAGTTTACGTGTCCCCTTTACCACAATGATTTATCAGAGATTCAACGAAGAATCGTGGCTGCAGTTGCTACCATCGATATTGATGTGTAGTAACGTAATGTAGTAAGAGCTAGATTACAGAAATGATGTATGTCGACTCCAACAGAGCAGGCTATCTCGAACATCTTTAAGCTATGTTAAAAACTTGATTACATACTCTTTTCACTGCCACGCTCTTATCCCTGTGGGCTAGTTTGCCTGTGAGCCACAGATCTCCGAAACCCGGAGGGAATTCTGAAAAACCCTGTATTTTATTTGATTTAAATACAATTATATAATCATAATATTTTATTTGGTTTAAATGTAATTATCCTAATTTAATTAATTTCTGTTTTGTTTTTTTTCTATTTACATATGGACTTTATTTGGAACACGGGGCGTCAAATGAGGCTCTTTAGTTACATTTTGAAAACTGTCTTATTACAGAAAGAATTTCAAATGCCACTAATTCTAAATTCACTTTTTCATAACAGCACACCTTAAACTAACTTTTAAAACAGTTTTTAGAATTTCTACTCTTGCAATAAAAATATTAAAAAAATCTTTTAACTTTCGGTGGGCCTTATTATTATAATAATACATTTTCTTTCTGTTTTTCTATCTTTCTGTTTACTGAAATATATAAAAAAATATATGAAAGCCTTAAGTATTGTAGCAGAAAAATGAAAATAAATTATCATATTTCATTAGTGTTCATATTATTATTATTATTAATATATTCATTATAATTCAGTGATTTGAAACATAAGGGTTACCACGGCGTATAGCAGCATTTACATTACAAATATTAATGTCATTAGCATTTTGAGAATTCTACAAAGCCTTCAATTAAAATGATTCAACGCCAGCCACATACACCACAGAGCTTTATCTTCTAATCTGTCTAACGAGGAGGTCAGTCATAGTTACTGTTATAACTTAGATGTTTCCAAAGTTTGAACAGGACGTTATTGCTGTTCGTGAAACCAAAGGATTAAATATCATGTAGGCTCACAAGAGGATCATTAAAATTGGATTATTTGTAATTATATGGTTTTGAACAACATGATGCCAATCCCTTCTGAATAACAAGTTCAGTTTTACTGGAAGATAACGAAGGTGTTTAAAATAAGAAATATTATTTTTATTTACGTGGAAAAATAAATGGATGTGGTTGTAACTTTTAAGTATTGAATAATGACTAACAAAATGAATAACAGTGATTAGTATTTAATAACACAATGAAAACATTTTCTATTAATGTCTAGGAAGTTGCTACGAGATTTTCTATGAGAGTGATTGTCAGGGGTTTCGAGCTGCCTGCGGCTCTTACAGGGACAGTCCGCGCTTCATGGCACTCAAATTTCAACACTAATAATGTCGCTGATGTTAAATGTAGGTGTAGTTGTTTATTTATAATTCTTAAAAACAAATCAATATATTTCTATGTACTTCATATTCTATCTTGTACTCCTATTAAATTAAATTAGAAAACTCCATCTACGGATAAGTGAACCAATTCCTTATTAGCAACAATTGGCTGTGTTAAAATGTTTCTGATAATAATTATAATACATTGTTACATTGTTAGTAAATATAGGTTGTGTTAAATCATTAACAATTGATTTTATAAAAACGTCTTTAATTATTGTAATATAATACGTCTGTATCGTGCAAACCAGTGAATGTAATGGAAGTTAATCTTTGTTATTTAAACGGTTTGAAAAAGCGGGAAGATGGTATTCTCCGCGAAATATCACCATTAATAAAATGAAATTTATCCGTAGATGGAGTTTTCTAATATTTCAATGTATTTTGTGATATGTTTATTGGCTATGGGAATCTGGATTTTCTTGACATTTTAGGAAAACTGCATCCATAGCAAATCCCTTTTTTAAAAATAGTATACCTCAGACTCACTGCTATCGCACTAAAATAATGAATATTTCCTTTGATCAAGAATTTATTGTTATTTTACAATCATTCTTAGAAAAGAAATCTGGAAAATGGTTAGTAAATCTATAAATGGTTAGTAAATTTTAATCATATCGTGTTGCTGTCACATGATATGTGTTTTTTGTTTTTTTTTGTTTTTTTTTTTTAAATGAAGGCGTCAATAGGGCGTCCATGTTAAAACTGAGTTTCAGGAGTAAATTGTAAGTAATTTGGTCTGTTAATTCTTTTCGGTTAATTAGAGGATGTGAGTAGTCTGGGATCAACTTTTCACAACATAGAAGCACTAAGCGTCGGAGGATGACAACGTAAATATGCGATTAACACGAGTTTAATTAACTTCGAATGCGGTTAGTCGAATTAGAATGTTTTTTTACGCAAGTCAAAGGCACAATGGGCGCCCTAACTGCCAAAGGTCTCCCAAATAAGTTTAATCTAAGATGTCTTTTTAATCATTCACAGAAAGTAAAAGTAAATTCCTTTTTAGAATGTGAGGTTTAATCTGAAATGTAGATGAAAACGCTTATGGTAGTGTCAGTAAGTAAGAAACTTTCTATCACCCAGACATATAGATATTTCTACGTTGAAATGTTGAAATTTGTAAAATTTTTGATAATTCGTGATTTGTTTCAACAACAGAAAAGAGTATTAACTTGATAATTAGCTTTACTTGGTAACTTCTCTTTGGAACAATATATTAATGCCCAAGTACACCAAACTTCAATTAACTTTGACGGCTGCATTGTGGACGTAACTAAAATTAGTGGAGGGTGCTGCTGCAGAAAAATTTTAGCCTTTGTTTTAAAATTGTGTGAAAGGAAACAAACATGTATAAAAAGAAATCTATCAAGTTTATGAATAAACTTTCTTTTAATACATGTTTGTTTTCTTTAACACAATTTTAAAGCAAAGGTTAAAATTTTTCTGCAGCAGCACCCCCCACTAATTTTAGCTACGTCCACAATGCAGCCGTTAAAGTTAACTGAAGTTTGGTGCACTTGGGCATTAATGTTATAATCTATCTAGTCACCTGAAAATTCACTCAGATTTCAGCACAGGTGGAACTATTTTTCTGTGGCAATTAATGACATAATGATGACAAAAACGGACTGGAGTTTTTTTTTTTTACTACCTGATTCTCCGACATCCGGCCTCCTGTATTCTGACGTCAACAGAAGTTCCATGAACAGTCGAGAACGCGTAACTGATGCAATGTAATACTACTCAATTAGACTTTGTCTACTCTTTGGATACTGATGTCTGTGAAATAGAGTAATGTGGTCTATAAGAAAACCTATGATGCTGAAAGTATTTTGCCGATAAATGAGAGAATATATTTTCGGCATCAGGTTTTCTTAAAGAAATGTAAAAGTGTATGTATGTATATATTTAATGAGAGATTAAAAATGTAGACAATAACTATCTGGATACAATGTATTTTACTATTCTTTTCCCAAAAGAAATCTTCAGAATTCAACCTATCAGACAGAGATATATATTTTTCTGTATCCTAAAATTATATAGAAAAGATCGGTAAAACGATGATAGTCTTTCAAAAATATAATTAGACAAAAAATTTTTTTTATCAAATCATTTTGTTTCTTGTATCCTACATTCGACTTTAACTTTTTCTTGAATCGAAAGGAGACCAAATTGATGATCTGTCTTGAATTCTTAGGAAGGTATTTCATCATTACAAAATCAGTTATCTTCATTTATTTTTGCAGTTGGAAATGCCCATTCTCTCAAATTACATCAATGAAAAGACAATAGATTTGCTCTTAAATTCTGAGATTTCTCCATATTTCTTTTTTAATAGTCTTTCCTTATTTTGTCTCCTTTTTGTTTGATGCCTTTTGAATAAATATAGATATTACACTCTGTCTTATTTTGCGGCAAACCTGCTTTTTTTCTTGGCGTTTCTAAGATTGTCAATATTCGCGGAACTTTCTTGTCCTTTAGAAACTTCCACATATTTTAAAGAATTTTTCAATTAATATTATGTCTCTGTTCGGAACTTTAAAATGTGAAAGCTCATAAGGTATTTGAAATGCATCTCCAGTTCGTTCTTCGGAATTTTCAAATCTTCTTATACTCATATAGTCTGTGGTCAAATATACAAAAATTGGCTTCCGTGGGTTAGTTGATGATACAAGTGTGGGGATGGTCTCATTCTCTTCATTATAGTGTCTAGAATGAGGTTTTGGATGATGGCCATTTCAAAAATCGTGCAGGTGCGTCGTATTGCAAAAAACAAAATGGCCGCCACACGAAATGTATTTGTGCCTCTATCACTAGAATCGTTGGTCCTACGACAAAAGTTCATAGGACCAAATTTGTTTGTCATAACATTCTCTACAAAATTTGTCCTTACCACTTTCTCGTAATTGCAACCCTTTAGCCACAAATGCTGTCCTTAATGAAAAATCAAAATGGCCGCCAGATGAAATAGGTTTTTTGCCTATACCTTGATAACCGGAAGTCCTATGAGGAAATTTTAAACAAATGTATTTAAATCACAAATAACACTTGTAATTAATATTATTTAAACAATTTTTCTAAAATATTTTTCTTTACTTTCAGGATGACAACTGATTGAATATGGAGCCAGTGTACGATGCAAAGTTGTGCCACAAGAGGAAGGCAAAAACTGAACTGTGTTTTATTTTTTCTTCAACATCTTCTGAAAATTTTGTTTCTCAGCCAACAAGTGACAGTTATGGAAAAGTAGTTGAGTGTATTGTCAAGCGTGCGAAGTATGGTGATGAAAAATGTGATTCCATAAAAAAACGTTT
>JAFIDM010005346.1:24754526-24776039 GCA_023159025.1 Thereuonema tuberculata | reverse complement strand
AAAAAATAAACAAATTATTTTAGAAACTACAGAATGACAAACGCTCCTACAAGAAGTTAATTTTTCAAATTTCAAAGAAGAACATAAAAATATTTTTATTACTAATGAAAAATCCTTTTTAAAAATATTTTGGGGTGAAATAAATATCTTTTAATCTTTGGAAAGTCTTTCTGTTGTGCAATCTGCGCCAAGAAATGCCATCAAACTTGTATTTTTTAAGATTTTTCACAAATGTCAACTAATCATGTCTTTAAAGACAGTAAATTTTCATCTGCTGCAAACAGAAGGTCACAGGAAAATTGAGTATTTCAACCGAGAAGTTTATTTTAACGTAGATTTCCTTTCTTTTCTTGCTGCTTCACTTCTACGGGTTTTTTTTCTGTTCACCCTGAAAGGAAGAAAAAAGAATAAGGATGTCGTTCAGACTTTATTTCCCGAAGCAGCGGGACAGAATAATAATGAAATTTTTATGGTTTGTTATGTCACACATGGATAACTGGCATTTCTTTTGTCGAAGAACGGGCTAATAAATCGTACAATACTTTTTTTGAAATTACAAGAATTTTAAATGGAGGTCTTTTTGTCCTAGGATTTGTAGCTTGTGATTGTTTTGTCGGCGTTTAAATGATCATATATTAAATCCTTTGGCACTGAGACATTGAAACTGCTCAAGTATTTTCTGGTTCGTTGGAAGCTGCGGGATATCATGAGTAAGGCAAAAAATTGGGGATTCACATAGATAATTCTTACTTCTCGTTTCCATCATCTCCTATACCACGTAAATAATAAAAGCTTTCTTTAATTTCTTCGATTATAAGAAAGGCTACTTCAGATCAAATAATAACATACAAATGGCAGTTCTATATGTGATTCATAATCCTAAAAATACATAAGTAATTCTCTTGAAACAATGATCCAAGCATTCAATAATAATAAGAGTAATACTTTTTTAATGAATATCAATAATTTTGTTCGTGATTCTTCACATTTTAAATTTCAGAAACATATTTTGAAACCTTTATGTATTTTTAGAGTTTCGAATTTGATATCTGTACCCTTACTTTTGTTCAAAACATTTGAAAGTGATTTAAGAAATAAATTTCATTTATTTCTACTTTTTGTGTTTTTGGAAATTACTGGAATTAGTTTGGGTTTCCATTCTTTATTAAGAAGGAAAATTCAATCAGAGACAGAAATGTCATTAAATGTTACAGAAGTTGCAACAGAAAACGTACTGAAAATGAAAAAAATAGTCTTTTTCATTTTTTTTTCGTTGAAGCATGGTAAATTATTTATATTTTTGTGGCGGCGTTTCAAAGAAAAGTTGCTTAACTCCTCCCCATCTTGTACATTTTATCACAGGTGGAAAAAAATATAACGACAATTTCATTAAATAATTTATGAATCATCAACTTTAATTGAATTAAAGTAATGTTATTGCAATAATAAAATTAATATTGCAGTACTGAAAACATAATAATAGATAAAAACATTATATTAATGAAAGGGGAGGGTTAATTAACTTTTATTTGCCACCCCTTTTTCCCTCCAATTGCTACAATATTCCTGTAAATAAGCGTGTTTAAAGGAGATACTTATTTTCTAAACAATGAATGACGAAATTTATTTAATAATTTATAATATAATAAAATTATTTTTAATTTATAAAGGTAAAATATATAACTAAAAATATATTGTAATATAATGATATCTCATATATAGTAGTATATTCATGAAATTATTTATAATATACAGGGTGATTCAAAATTCCTTGTAGAAACTTTAGAAGGTAGGTCAGGAATACATAAAAAAATAAAAAAAAAAAAAAAAACCCACCGTATTCATAGTGGAAAATATGTCCGTAAACGCCATCCGAATGTTCTAGAAGGTACAGTAAGGTTCAGAACTAAAAGACAACAAGTAAAGTAGACAACAAGTTTATTAGCCCTATGTTTACAATATGACAGTAAGGTGTACACTTTCAGATTCACAGTGGGTGCTGAAAGTTACTTCCACCAACAATAATGCATGCGCAATAGCTCATGTACTTGGATGTCGATTACTTTCAATTCGGTGTAAGACCTCTTCGTCCATGGCAGGTGTGTGCGTCAATCGTTCCCGACCACAATTATGCCTCTTTCCGTCGACTGATCCAGTTCACATTATCGCTGGTGCAAACGCATAATCATGTGATGATTGGGCACACGTCTGTTAGGGAACCGTTTACGATACAATAGTATAGCGGATCGTAAGTTTTCATTCACTGCCCGATAGGCTAGGTGCGTATCTGCCGTCTCAGCATTAGTGAAGCGATACATCCTATCGTACAAAGACAACGTCTCAAATGACGATGGTTCACACTACCCAACTAATCTTCTGACAAACGGTGCCCTCTACCGTTTGCGAACATACGATCCACTATGAATAGGTCTGTTTTTGTACTCCTGACCTACCTTTAAAGTTTGTACAGGAAATTTTGAATGACCCTGTATAAATAAATATCTGATGTATTTTCTTTCTAATTATTTCTTTAGAACGTTAAACACAGAAAACAAATTTAGATTTTAATAGAAAACGTAACGAAAAACCAAATAATATTTTTGGCATGAAATGAATAACGTGACGAACTTGTTTTGTTTTTGGCTAGCTCTACTTTTAACACTATCTAAGTGGTCTTTTAACCTTTCAACAGGATTCCTTCACCATTATTACAGAGACCAAGTCATTTCTACATTCTCTTTTGATTTTCTTTAAATTTATCCTGGAGGTTTATTGTTATGTTGCAGAATAATCATGAATTTTCCCAAAGGTTTCCAATACTTCAAAGGCAATTTTAAATGGAAATCTTAAAACAGAAATAGTAATAATAAAAAAGAATCCTGGAAGCCTCCAAAATTTGAATAATCATTCTGAAGCAGCTCTGATTAGGCAAACGTGACGGTTTGGCTAATTACCATGACAGGATTGCCACAAATTGAATTTATGAATTGACTTAAGCCAATCTGAATTCAGCAGTTTTCAAACAACGTAGTTGATTGAATCTCGGAAGACTTTTTTTGTCTGTTTGATTTTCTTTCATCGTTTTGTTTGGAAATAATTTGAGCCTTCTGGAATTCTGAATGAAAAAAAAAAAATGTTATTAAATTTGCTGCGGGAAAATCTACATTTTCCAAGGGCTATTCGAAGAGTTTTAAGTAATTTTCAAAATTTGTAGTGATGTTTTAAATTTAATACCTTTCTAAATCAAATTTCTTTAATGTTAAATTGAATTTGCAACACCCTATGTCTAGACTGTATTATAAATTACTTCTTATACATTTTAAGGAAAATAATTTCTTTCTAATTATTATCACTATTCGAGTTACGTAACTTTAGGAGTACATTTTCGTTTGATTTTAATATTTTTTTATATAATGCTGCAAAAGTGAATGATATATAGACATTAACATAGACTTTTAAATTTTGAAAGAAGTCTCTAAAATTATTTTAGCCAACTAAATAGCAACGAGATTTTCTAGTTACGATAACTAGTGTCTCACTAATTTCGAACAGAAGAAATCAAAGATCGTGCCTTTTTTTGTCTTTTTTGTTGTCATTAAAGTCATTGACTGAAAATAGTGGATAAAAAAAAACAATAAACTAATATTTATTAAGAATCCAAGAAATATGTTTTACATAATTTTCTTTTTTTTTATCTTTTATAACTATAGGGGTTTCAAAATAAATAGAAAGTCTCGTTATATGTAAACTACAAAGTTTAAAGCTCTTCGGAATGTAATATTCACCGAGCGTTCCATAGTAGACATAGGGATATCAGATATCTCTGTAAAATTAATAAAAAAAGACATTATTCTTATTTTAATACACTTTAATGCTTTATCTGTCTTCATTGTTTTTATTATTTACAAAGTCTTTTTACTTAACTAACACATTTGCTGCTGTTAAATATTTGATGTGTCACAAAATTACAAAATTTGCTCTCTTGACAGTTGTTCTGTTTATCCCTAGGCCACTTTATCTAGAGCAGTTCCTCCAAAGTTTACTTCGTCAACTGCGCTAATTTTAAGAAAAGTACTTTTAGAAAATTACGAATTACATTAAGGGCAGTTTGGGCTTCTTTAAAGCTTCGTGGTTCACCGCCGTGCCTAGTATGAAGGTCTGTAATGTGTCCTGTATTTTACAAGGGGATGTAATTAAGGCTTAACTGCTTCTGGAATAATTCACGTTGGGGGAACAACTTAAGGCTCGATATCAGAGAACCCAGTGAAATACGAGCTACTGCTCATTACCTCGATGGAAACGAAAGTGTATTAAAATACAATGAAATCACTTTCAAATAGATAGCTCCCGCGAGATTGCGTTCTTGTAAATGCCAGTACGGGTATTAATAAACTGATACTCTGAAGTGTCAGACACAGGAATTTGGTTGGCAATGGCAACTATATCGACACATTGCTTTTAGAAACTGTAAACTTAAATGACATTCATTGCGAGTGGGAATGCACCCAAAAGAACCATTTCAATTAAGCAAACTGCTTCATTGTTTTGAAGCGAATTTAGATAAATATCATCTTCCAATAAAGTTACGAAAACTGCAAAGCGATAGTCCGATGTTTCCGAAGAAAACTTTTCGAAATTACATTAAAAAAATTGTACAATATTCCTGAAGGGTGAGGATGTGGTAAAAAGATATTAAAGAGTGGTTGCTGATGCTAATGTGGTGGTACTTAAGAATTATTGAGGAAAAAGCCGCTGCTCGAGGCGGCATCTATAAAAGCTTCTTATTACGATTTGGCAGCAATGAACGGCCTCTCCCTTTCCATCTAGAAATGGTCAGTAATGATTTTATTTTCTGAGTTAACGGCTCGATTTGCTCTTAACGGCTACGTAAACGTTCCACTTGGCTTACGGAGCTTTGGGGAATGTCCTCCAGTTGTACGATGCGGATGGACCAGCTAAAAGACAATGAATATCTTTAAACGAAATCCTACGCCTGACATTCCTGAAACGTAATCGAAAAGAAATTGCACTTAAACACCTATATACTATTGAGGGTTTTTCGAGCTTCAGTCTTTAAAACATCTCTTTGCCAGAGTAGCTATTAACAGGATACTAGGGACTGGTACATAAACTTGTTTCCCTTTAAATGTGTTTTGCATTCAATCATTACTAGCTTGATATATACGAATTTTCAAGCCTTGAAACAAGACTAAGAGCAGACGACTGCGAAGATCTTTGAAATCTTCTTCATTCAGTTTATATCCGGGTCAACAAAAAATGGGTTAACTGCAATTAGATCCGAAACACGCTTTTACTATATAAGATATATTATTTTTTGCTCTGAATGTAATTATTTGTTTTTCTTTCTTGAATATAAGCGAAAGTCTTTTTGAAATGCAATGTTTAATATTTGTTCATTGGTTTTTTTTGGGTTTTTTTTTTTTACACATCTTCTCTAGGAAGAATGATTTTTTTTTCTTGTTTTCACTCCTTTGAGTTCACATTCGGAGTTTTCTGCTTCAATGTTTGCAAACATCAATAATCTCTTGACTTCTCACTTATCCACTGAGGAAAGACTGAAAATCATTACTTTTCTAAAGCTGCAACAAGTTTCCTCCACACTACAATAATTCTTTCTGCTTAATACTGCCTTTAAAGTAATACATCTGAAACAGAAATCCCAGAACTGAATAAAGAGAAATGAGTTATCTGTTTTGTCAAGATTACGACGCATAAATCCTTCTTTCAATTATTTATTCTTTCAATCTTTTTCATCTAGTAAATAATACTAATAATTGGGCTCTCTAATAATAAACTAAAAATATAAAGGCCGTGATTCTAAAATTGCTTAAAAGGAAACTATTCATTCCGTGAATGTTAAGATTAACTACTATTTAATATTTGAAACTTTCCTTCTATATATTTAATATATTTGACACGATTTTTACATTTTCTTTGAAATGCTTTTGTACATATTTTAATGCTGAAGTTCATTTAATCATAAACTATACCAGGGTAAATACATTTGAAAGCATTTAAAAGCTTATATGAAAAAAAGTTATCTGGAAATCAATTCCTGGTAATAGAACCAGAAATTTTAACCATTCTTATTGAAAGAATACTTCAATATCGATTTTCTTGAAAACTATATTTAATTTTATAAAGAAAATCTAATTCACTTTTTCTTTTTGTTTATTGTTGTTCTTAGTTTACCCTAATATGATATATACTGTTAAACTAAACAGAAAAATAACTATCATCCTTAAATTAGATATTTTATAGATACAAACTATGTAAAGAAAAATGATTTATTTCTTCGTAAGGATGTTTCAAGACAAAACATCTTCAGTTTATAATAATACTGTAATAGTTTTGATAGCTTTAATAATTACAGTAGTTTCTTTTAGAATAATCAGATCCATGATTTTCTGGAACTTGTTGTAATAATAGACTATTACATAAAAGCGTTATTATTATAAAAGCGTTATTCTGTCTGTCATTGTCATGAGACTAAGTTTTTCCAATTTTATGAGCAAACTATAAGAGATAGATTGCTTATGTAAATGGATAAAATGTAGAGCTTTTTAAGACAAACAAAATGCTACAAAAATCTTTCGAAAAAAGTTTTTGGTTTCCAAGATTCGCCTTTTAAAGGGTCAATTTTTGACTTTTTCTCAATTTAAACGAAAATATAAAAGTTGGAAGAGAACATTATATTGTGAAAATTTTGATATTTGAAAGTTCTATCGAATGATATATCACCCATTCACAAACGTTTTTGCGTTTGCAAGATACATGCAAAAATGTGATTTTTCGCTTTAAATTTTCGGTGTTTGACGCCAACCCTGAATACATAATGTCTAACAGATGGATGTTGACGATCCCGTATTTTCGTGATTTCACGTAATTTACGCGAGAATAGTCTCTATTCATGTCTTCTCACAAAATATTGAAATATTTAAATGAATTACAATACGGGGAAATGTATGAGACTTGTACTACATTTTAATATAGTTTCAATAAATTGAAAACAGTCAATAAATAAACAATAAATTCATTATGTAGCATTTTCCTAGTGACAGACATTAAAAATACTAACTTCCTTTAGACCTGCTGAAGAGGCTAATGGCGAGATCTCGTGTTTTTCGTAATTCTCGCACAAACGTGATCCTCAACATCCATCTGTTAGACATTATCAGTTATCCGGAGAAGCCACAACGGGCTGGGAAGTCGTATATTCTCCAACGATCTCAACATTAATTTGCTAAATAAATAAAGTTTGTTTTTTGAATGCTCTATATGGAAGGGTTCCGGAGCGAAGCGACGGTACCCGGCTAGTGTTAAAGATTTCTACAATAATTTTATATTAAGAATTTTTAAAATTTCTTAAATATAAATAAGCTTATCTTTTTAGATTTAACTTCTTTTTTTATTTGTTATATTTTTCACATGAATTTGTTTCAAAAGTAATAATTGGGTGATTTTTACTATCTTTTTAGTTTATTTGAAGTCTAGGTTACTTTGTTATCCAAGTCATTTCTTTCACTTTTTATTTGTTTATTCTTGTTTTGCGCTGTAGGAGAGGTTAACATAATATTATCTGCAATTCTGTATTTAGTGTATTAATCGAAGTAGATACATTCATGAAATTTGGTATTTCAGATTCTTACACACGGTCAAAGCTATTTGGTTATTTTTGATATTCAATTCTTTTCTTGAAAATTAATCATAAAATAAAAATTCTATTCATTTACTTAGTATTTCTAACAATCTTTAAAACAAAACAATAGCCTGTATTTTCTTTTTTGTTATCTTTGACTGGCATCAAATTTGACCAAGTGATTAGGATTAACCAGTAACACTAAGAACAAGAAACTACAAAGTTTTCAAAATAATGAAAACATTTTTTGGCAGTCTAAAATGAATGCGTCGATGCTTCTTATCACAGCTTTTATATGTTTGGTTTAAATACATTAGAATTTTTTATAATTTAAAGTTAATTTTTCTGAACTTTATCCTTTGAAAAGTCCAAGGCTGGGTATTTCAAAATAAAAAATAATAAATGTAGTGAGATTTTAGGAGACGGTCTATCAAATCGACTGTTAAACCTGGATTTCAATTCAATTTTCGGATTTGCTTGGATAATTATCTTTCTTTTTATGTTTGATTGTTGCTTTCCCTTGATTTAATATAGACGACTTGCTGTGGTTTATTCTTGGGCGATTATTGAATGAAGTATTTCATAATAAATTATCTATTATAAAAAGCGAAGGCATAAGACAAAGAGTCTGGATATTGAGTAAAAAACAAATTTTATATGGAATATGCCATTTATTTATTTATTCATTTATTGCAGCAAAAAGTGCAAAAATTGGAAAAAAAATTCTTTAGAAAATCGCTGATGTATTCGTTTATGTAATAAGAATGGTTTTTAGTGGAAATAAGAACTCCTAGAATTTTCATAAAGAATAATTTGCATTAAAATATTATGAATTCTGAATTTATTATGAATTTATGAATAGATGGCGAATTCTGGATATGCGAAAACACCCGAAAATATTTCTATGGAAAGTCAATACAGTTTATATTAGATTCTTAACGTAAGAACCGCCTTTTCACGTTTCGTTTCAAAATTTTACTATCATTTATGATCTATTTCTTCAGCAAGCTAACAATACACGGAATTGTTGTGACTGTCTGGAGTAGCCGAGTTTGATGCCTTTGGAGGTGGACGATTTCTTTTAGATCTTTCTCATGTAAATTGGCTAAAGCCACTCAACCCTTTGTAAATAAGAATTCCCGGTATTTTCTGTTATTCTAGGGCAAACATCAGACGGACCTTCTAGTTTAGTCACGCTACTTGAAGGCTGTTTGAAAGTCTCACCTTAGACCTGCATTGCCTTACTAATTCGAACTTTTAATCGTTTGTAGTTTATTTTAAAATTCGATTTTGAATCTCTTCTAATATATGACGACGGTATGTAATTTGGATCATAACGATCAGGTAATGGTGATGTCTAATGATAAGCTATGCTCAAAACATTCTTTATTTAGCATTTTTATTTTAATAATGATGTTTGGCGCAAATCTTTTTCGTGACCTACAATTAAGACATGTAAATCATTACAAAATTCATTAGAATATATACTGTTCCATCATAATTATTTTGCACATTCATCTTTTTTAATATTCATATAAAAGATTTTCAGTTTCTTCATTATTATGAAATTATAAAATACCAATATATTATTAGAAAAATAATCTGTTACAACTTTAACGTTCTTCGTAAGTAATACTTAAAAATTGTTGCAACGAATTTCACTTTTTAAATGTTAAGTGTCTTTTTCAATGTAAACCAATAGAATGTAATGTGAATCTATAGAAGCTGAAACTCAACTGAAAGTGAAATCCTCTTAAAACTCTACGAAAAGGAGATGTATCTATGGGAATAATGGAGGTACGTTTTGGAGACTGTTATATTCGACTACTTGTAAAATTGTTTTATGACAAGTCCTGGTCTGCTCTGCTGTCATCTACAACTACCGAGAACTAAAAAAAATTAAAGGCCAGAGTTCCTCTCAAAAACAATGAGGCAACATCACCGAATTTAATTAAAAGAGATTTTTCCTCGTACTTTTTGTTTCTATCCCTAAAGGAAAATGCATTTTTTTTTCTTTTTTATTCTTCTCCGATTTAACTTCACAATATTACTTTATTAAAATTGTAGAACGAAGATTACCGAAAGTTTTTCGGAAACGGATCTTCTCAAGTAATCTTAACTTGTAAAATTAAATTTAGCGTAAAACACGTTTTCAGGGAGATGCTAATAATGAAACCAGAATTTTAATGAGAGTAACCGTCAATATTCTTTTTCGTCAAAAAACATTGCACAAAACGGAAATGCACTTTATGTAAAACAACGTATGATTAAAATGTAATTTGTATTTAATTTCGCTTTCTTTTAATAGTAAGATCGTGAAATCGATGTTGAAGTTTGCAAACTTTTCTCGTAAAGCAGTATTTATTTTTAAGGAATTATTTTGGAAATAAAAAAGTTTTATTAAGCTAAAGATTAAGCTGATGTTAGAAATAGCGTTGAACGTTGTTTTTCTTTCATCTGTATCAAAACAAATATTTTTTATCTTTTGAATACAATACAAAAGTTACAACTACTCTTCTAGCCATCCCGAGCTTTAAAAGATTTAAACTAATTAATGAGAAGCAATTGATTCATTATGCTTTTACATTAATATAGGGTGGTTTACGATTTTACTCAATAGGGAAGCTTTTTTTTCCATTTTACTATGAAATGTGTGTACATTTACACCTAAGCAATCTCCAAATTCGAGAAAATAAACACTGTATAAAGAGTTTTTACAATGATGTCTTTCCTTCAACAACAAAAACAAAATAAAAAATAAAAAAAGCAAGTAAATAAGGATATTTTATTGAATTTATTGTAACTACTTCCCACCAACTTGGCTTTTGGTACAAAAAGTTATAGAATGCTAAAAACTGTTTATTCCTTTAGGATCTATTTTTAGGTTGTTATTTCAGACTAATTGCAAAATTCTGGACTGTAATATTATCGTGATTTTCAGTTGAATACCAAAGATTAAAAGCATTGTGCCCCCGAGAGAACATATTGGCTTATTAGCATTATTTAATATTCTTAAATCAATATTTTCAGTTTTGGCTTAAACGTACTGATTTCAGAAATATTCATATAATACCGCCTCAGAATCGTAATTTAACATTTATAGCCTCAGCCTGTAATCACCATTATTGTCCCCAACCCGTCGGCTATCGTCAACATCAACCTATAATTTCCCATCATCGATAATGAAGTTCATCTAGTGGTTGGTACTCTACGATGACATTGATCGATCCCTGCCAGTTTGAGGCTTGGAATAAATACAACCATACGATTTGCTCTTAGATTGAAAATGAAATATCCATAATTCATTGGTGGCGATGATGTTACATTAGTAGCTGCAATTATTAATGAGATACCGTTCATATGGAAAGAATTCTCATCTCATTTAGTTTGCAAAGTTTACACAAATTGCTTATTAAACTTTACAAGTTATTGTTGGAAAGTTTTATTTTAAAATTTTTATTATTAATCATATGTAGGTTTGTTTTTAGAATTTACTAAACGTTTCAGTATTGCGGGCTTGACTGATGGTTTAGTACTAATTTTATGGCATTGAAAAATTAACTGTGCTTTTGCATACATTATGAAACGCAGTAGTGTTTCGTAAAATTAATTCTATAATGCATGTTGTAAATCTAGTTGTTGTAGAAGTTGTTGACATCATTCTCATGTGATGTTGATCATATAAATATTTTATTTTTAAACAGGAAAATAATTTAAATCCTTTTTTTGAATATGAATTGCATTAACTGTTGGGATTGAATTTATTGATAATACAGCCTGTAATCAAAGAACCATTAAATCAATATTGACAGATCCTTTTCAAGTAAATGTTGAATTGATTTTGAGTAGATACACATTTTTTAGTTGCAAGAAAATCCTAGCATTGGACTTAAAGACGAAAATACGTAAAAAAAACATCTTTTTATACAAATATGTTGCTCCATCTTATCTATATTTCTTCGTCTCTGAATACACTCGTTTCAATACTGAATAAGATGAAAAAAAAAACTTTATTAAAGTCAAGTTGTCACCAATAGAAATTCGGAATACATGTTTCTTTCTTGCTAGAATCGGCAGCTACAGTTACCTGTTAAAGAACAGTCTGAAGCTCTTAAGTCGTTTTTCTTTAACCAAGTGAATCTGGCTGTCAAAGAAAAGCAGCTCTATCAGAATTCCATTGATATCAACAACAATAATATGGTTGTGGAAATTTCCATTTCTTCTCTATGTTTGAGCAATGAAATATACTTATTCAGTAATAATAAAGTAATCTCTAAAGTATTTCTCAGTTGATCTTTCAATATTATCTTCTATCTCATTAACACGTAAAAATATTAAATAAAAACTATTAATATAGACTAATAATAATGTATTAAAATTTAAGAATTCATGAGGACAGCTACTTCGCACCTTTTAGATCTCCTCGGCCAAGATTTCTGAACACAAATCTACCAAATGTATATTGTAATGTATAGTGGTTTCAATGTGAAAAAGATATTTTTCTTTTGATTATTTGGTGTTGAATCTTTTCTGCGATTTTTATGTTCGAATTACTTGTATTTATGCAAATTTTCATGTATACATTGAAATTAACTAAAAAGACGCCGCCACACAAAATAAAAGCTAAAAATTTCCATACTCCTCACGCATCTTTCTCCTAGTGTTCATAATATATAAATAACAACTTCTTCTTACCTTTTCACCATAATAAAAGAAAATACGACTTCAAATAGCGGCAATTTTCGGAATTGTTATTTCGTCATTCCTTTTTCAAGCCTAAAAACTGAAAAACTATAGATAATGGGATTCACATGATGATATAACAACGATACAATATGTTACAAATAACAAATAAACTCAAACATATGCCTTATATTACATATGACATTGTTATCCAACAAAGATTAATTGTATCAAGAAAGATACAATTACAAAGCCAATTCATCAAACAATACTTTATTGACTGATTGTTTAAAAGAAAAATTTGACGACTTAGCAGCTAAAGTCATGAACCTAGGATCTATAACACCAGAACATTCAATAAAATTAGGCCATCGCATTAGCCAGATAGTTCAAATTCTTCACACAGAGAGTGATTCCAAACTTCGTAAAATAGTTGAGAGTATCATTATTAGGAATACTAACGGGAAAAATATCAACAGGAACGATGAGGTTGAGTTAGATCCTAGGTTTATGACTTTAGCTGATAAGTCGTCAAATTTTTCTTTTAAACAATCAATATAGTATTGTTTGATGAATTGGCTTCGTATCTTTCTTGATACAATTAATCTTTGTTGAATAACAATGTCATATGTAATATAAGGCATACGTTTGAGTTTATTTGTTATTTGTAACATTTGTATCGTTTGTTCTATCATCATGTGAATCCCATTGTCTATAGTTTTTCAGTTTTTAGGCTCGAAAAAGAAATGACGAAATAAAAATTCCGAAAATTTGCCGCTATTTGAAGTCGGATTTTCTTTTATTATGGTGAAAAGGTAAGAAGAAGTTATTTATATAAACGCTAAAAATGTTAACACGTTAAACAGTACTGGGGACTGTTACGCCTTTGCAATAGTTGAGAAATGCGAAACTAGCCGTCTGTACCTTTTAATGTGTTAAACTTATTTAGCTTTTATTTCGTATCGGCGACTTTGTATTGATATTTGTAAAAAGTTTTTCTTTCTTTTATATTATGCTTTCATAATTCATGCTCACTTCGCAGAACTTTAAAGATTATCAATTGTTGTCAGAATTCCTATATTGAACCGTCAAAGTAAAATTTATCCAAACCACTTTGATTTGTAAGTTCCGAAGTGTTGTTATGATGATTGATGGTTCAAGAACCAAATTTGATTTGTTACATTAACAGCAACGCTTGATTTCTGGTTATTCGGTATAATTAATGTTTTAATTCAAATGAAACAATGCATTGTTTGGCTTTATCAGTATCTTTTTTTCTTTGTGGTGTAAAGAAAAATGTTATCGCCGATTTCGTCTATACAAGTAATTAATGAATCATTATGAAACATAGCATTTGCTCTTATTGCTCTAGTGCTATTAGCTTTAGGCATTATTTCACGCAATCTTTTCCTTGAACCACTCGTGTGTCAGTTGCATGTGTGACATTTAAGATAGATAACTACTGTTGACATACACTATCTGGCGAGGTTGTGTTCAAAGAATGGCTCTCCATAGAGTTGCTGAAAGCATCGTTAAGCTCACGAACAGTTTTCATTCTTAAAACAACGGCAAGATTTGTGGCTGTGAGGCGCGAAGAATGTCTTTATCCGAGCTACGGCAGTAACTTTTTCCTCATCAGCAATTATTTCCGAGTCTTCTACGTCTATCTAAATTGCCTCGACGTTACAAAGAATTAAGCGAAATACAATGGACCGCTGATGAAATGCGCTGCAGGCTCCTGGGCTAACAATAAGCTATCCAGCTCTAAAAAGGAAAGACGATTCGCTGGCACTTTGTTGGTGTCTCTAGGACCTGATACGGACTCTTTTACAGAAGGATCCGAGAAGCGAGAGGAAGACGGGTTGGGCTCTTTGTCCTGGAAGGTGCCGAGAGTCATCGCGGGACGAGCGAGAATTACACCGCCCACCATCTGACACGGCTTGCTGCGCCCCCCCCCCCCGACCACTTAGAAACGGCGCTGTCTAATGACATCATTATCCGTTTCTGACTCGTGGTCCGCCACCATCTATCTAGCTTAAGCAAGCATCACAAACATAAGCTAAAAAAACTGAATTGTCCTCATCTATTTTTTACGACGCGTTATTTTATGGCATGTCTAAGCCTCGCGACCGGATTTTAACAAGGGAAAAAATAAATGTACGTTGTCTTCTATTTTTCTAATAGTTAACCTTAAATAATCATAATAATAAACAGAGTAACGATAAATATAAACAGAGTAACCTCCGGTATCCAAAGAATCGTTATAATAAACTGAAGAAAACATTCATACGCGAAGAAAAATAATGAAACATAAAGATTCCTTATGTTGCTAATTTAAGCTTCCATATTTTTTTAAATATTCAACAAACTATAAATAAGTTTGTGATTTAATGATGCCATGAAATTGATGTCCATTAATTAATTATTACTGCATCAGTCTCGAAATGCACTAAAAATCAGTTGAATTTCGATTAACTGCAACATACATGTTGAAAGTTCAACTGGACTGGAACAGACCCTTTGGGGCGCCAGAGGTTAGGCTCCTGACAAACAACCTACGGGCCGAAGTTGGGGTCGAGGGGCCGCCCGACGTCCGCTCGCCTTTAACTCCCGGACCCGGTACCCACTTTTAAGATCCGTTTGGAGGAGAATGAGCGTGGAAAAATTTCCATCCTCCACCGAGGCCGGGAATCGAACCCGCTTCCTCCAACCCGCAGCCAAGCGCCCTAACCACTTAGCCACCGGGCCCACAATATATATACACTTATATATTTTTATATATATTTAATGATCATTTAATTATTGGAAAATGAACAAATTGATGTTGTCATCAATTAAGGATTAAATTAAGGATTCTCTTTAAGAATTATATGAATAATAATAATAATAATAATAATAATAATAATAATAGTAATATCATTGAGTAGTATAAAAATTGTTGCATAGTCTATAAATAAATACTACATTTATTCATCAACTGAGAAATATGTTACGAATTAATATTTATTTATAGATACTTCTTAGAAATACTTAATTTATAAATTAATTATTGAAAATTTACAGAAATTCGATTTTCTTATTGTAGATGAAACTAGATTTAAAAATTCTGTATTGTATAAAGCCTAAACATGGTCGATGTTCACATGTTTACCTACATGTAACAAAGGTATCTTGATATAACAGAAGGAATTAAAAGAATACAGTGCGGAGCCAAGTAGTCAGTATAACATAAATAATGTAAAAGTAAATGCCAATCCTAAACATAAAGTTTATTATTAATTACACAAAGTTTTTATTGTCAAATTTTAATAATGCTAATAAAAGTGTTTGGCTATTGCAAATACGTATTATGCATTGCAAAATGGATTGAGATAAATAAACCATGTACTATTTCTATTGTGTGGCGTTTTTGCCTTAAAAGAATATTAGTAATTTACTAACCTAAAGTACTACAATATCCTAATGATATTGTAGGTATCACATGTAATGTATAAGTTGATACGCAGAGTCGTACCATTCAACTGAGC
Organism: Thereuonema tuberculata; assembly: GCA_023159025.1. Classification (NCBI taxonomy): domain Eukaryota; kingdom Metazoa; phylum Arthropoda; class Chilopoda; order Scutigeromorpha; family Scutigeridae; genus Thereuonema; species Thereuonema tuberculata. The sequence goes on along the minus strand of JAFIDM010005346.1, from coordinate 24,760,169 downwards.
GTGTTGTGGTTGTCCACAGTGCCGAATTGGTCATTTGGTGCGAGAAAGCTTTTGCACGAAGACATTTCAGAGAATTATTTGAAATACAGTAGTGATCATCAGAACCAAGCTTTTGTCAACAATTTTTTCCTTGATGAAAAGAAACGTTTGACGATATAGTTATTCAACAGTGATAGTAATATTATTTATACATTGAAGAATATTAAAAATTAATTTGCAAAGCAGAAGATCTTTTTCTTTCTGCTTTATTCAAATAAATATGAAATACTCAAATAAGTATGAAAAAAATCTAGATATCATTTTAATAGAGAAAAAGAAACTTTGGTTCATTCATGTTAATTTGTGAAGATTAAACTTCTCAAAATACTATGATTTAGAAATTAGAACCGATCGTTTATGGTAAAAGATATTACATGATCAATTCCAGATCCATGGATAGGATTTGATTTGCTCTAACATTCCAGACAACTATGACTGCGCACTGTTAAACTATAAAAAATAACTATTGTTATTTACGGGTTAAAAAAATTTCAGTTAGTTTTTAATGTAAATTTTCAAATTCTTAAAAATTTTAAAAGAGGCTTATATAATTGTCAGTATTAAATATAATTTACATAACATAAGGTACAGTGTCCATCCGTAGGTCTCATTTTCAACTCTGCTCCCATCATTTGCAGAATTTTGCAATAGGGGAAAACTTTAAAAGTGCTTCAGGTGAAACTGACGTTTTCTAAAATATTTCCTCCGGTAATTAGGGTCCCGGGATGTTGAAGGCTTGCAACGCCCTACCAGAATCTCATTACTATTTATTCCTCTCTTTTTTTATCCTTTTTTGATGGGTCATTAACTTTAGTCCCATTTATACACAAATATTGGTACATAAAAAATTAATTAGATTTTCTTCTCAATCAAATAATCAGTTAACTTAGAAATTTAGATATGAGCAGTATTTATTAGGATATGACTATGTACGAAATCAGTTTTAATGTCTCATTAATATTTTAATTAAACATTAAAAAAATATTTTGACCTTTAAAGGTTTATTGTTTTTGCTGGTATTTACAATCACTGTTGATTCCAGATGTGATTCTTTAGTGTTGCTGAAAAACTCAATTTACTTTCGCAGTGACTTTTTTATTTCTTGCTTTTTTTCGTTCTTTGACGAAAATTAAATGAGTGCAAAGTTCGCTTGAAACGTTCTATTCTATATTATTATCTTTAATTTGTTGCAGTTTTAGAAAATTTTATATCTTTTGCACTGTATCCAAAACATGATTTTGGAATTATCATTTTATTCTAAACATTTTATTCCTAATAAAAATATAAGTGATTTTGAAAGGAAATATTTCAAAAAACCAAATTGCAGATAAAAAAAGATAAATTATATTGTCTGAGTGTAAAAATAGAAAATTTTACACTTTTACTTTATCGTTACTTTTTAAAAGAATTATTTAATATTTTTCAAGGTTTTAGACGGGCATTGTAATGACAAAACAATCGAAAGACAACTCATTAACTTTTTGCAGCTTCTGCTAATGGAGAAACATATTTTGGACAAATTAGTTTACACAGAAGAACCACAAGTTGTTGTTGTACAGCTGTTGATGTTGCAGGTTGTTGTTGCCACCTGATTGTTTGTTGTTTGATAAACAGCGGGAAATGAGTAGAAACAAAAGACTTTAATTTGTACGGGGAAGAAAAATAGGAAGGTCTTAAAGTTCTCAACTTTTAGAAATTAAAGCATTTCTGAGATAGGTTACAAACATTTTGCAGTTTTACATTGAAGGTAGATAGATATTCTGTCATTACAAGAGTATTTAATAACTGTGATAATATTTTTGAGGAAACAATAATTTATTTCATTGCAATAATTTCAAAATCGTTTTTTCTTTAGATTTTTAATACATTAAAATATATAATTTAGTTTAAGCTAATTAAAGTAATACTTTACCTCTTATAGATAAAAAAAAAGGTTTATTTCTTTGAAAAATGCTGAAACTAATTATTATTTTTAATAATGGCGTTATCAAGATTTCGTGAAGGATTTAAAAATTGCCATTGTGAAACAAATTTTTTAAAAAAAAACAACAGTTAATTTTGTTAAAACAATATAAAATAAGATAGTGAAATGGCAAAAGAGGTCTTGAAAAATAAATATTTGATAACTTTTATTATATCTTTCTAATAAATAATATGCTTCTAGTATCTTTTGAAACTTATAAAGCTTTTTAAGAAAATATCTTGTACTTAATTTTCTTTTCAGTCAAATCAAATGTGAAATGATTAAATATATTTTTTTCAATATATTTCTAAAAATTACAAAATATGTATGAAATTTATATACTTTTTCTTTAATTAATTAATTCAATTGAAGATTCAATTTAGCGAAGTTTATCTATTTTAAAGTCTTTAACAAGAAAATCTCCAGAAGACTTCAAAAAATCAAGGCGGGAACTTCTTTCCTGGAATGTTGTAGAAAATTTTATCACCGAACGTCAGAGAAAGGGTTGAATTGAAAGCACCTACGTTTCATTTCCTCTTATTGCTTAATCTATTGGCTGGAGTGTAGAACGCTATGTTTTAGAGTAAAGAGTACGGGCTCATCTAAGTTCCAACTGCTGCATACTTGAATTGGAGAGCGATCGTGACATAGATAAGGCGAAAACGGTAACTTCAGCGGAAGATAAAGCTGTGGTTCACGTCTAGAGACGTCTTTTTTTTCCTCCTTCTTCCCTCCTTCCGTCTTTTAGAGTCGTAATTCCGACTGAGACCTTGGTGCGATGAGATGGGGCTTTCATGGCAGCTATGGATGGAGATAAAGGGTTACAGAGATCAACCGAGCGGCGTATATCTCCGGTATTACCGCCGGCCGGATCGCCAGTGGCCAAATGGTCTTTAATCGTTTCAGGCGACCATATCTACCGTGAGACGGGAAGGCTCAGAGATATACAGGAGGAAAATGCTACATTGCCTTCGAATTCCGGGCACTGCTGATGTCAGATAGGAGAAAATCGAGGATTTTGCAGAAGAGGCAACAAAACGTAAATAGCGAAACATTTGGCGTGTGCTGCATTTCCGTGATTGCACAGGAATGGGAATTCATGGTTTCAACAGGAAACAATGCCCCTGCACTGCTTTCTACTGGTAAAAGAAACAGCAGTGGGGTTAAAGAAAGACGAAAAAGAAAGAGTAAAGAAAAAATATTACAACCTATTTAAGTAACTCTGTTATTTTGACTTTAAATAGATTTTAATATCTCATTTCAATATTTGTATAGCGAAAATTCCTATTTTAAATTACCATAGACTGGATTAAAACAAACTTGAGTTGGAGTTTACTTTTCAGTTAACATCATTTTAAGCCAATTGAGCCTATGAAAAAGGAAAATTGTGATTTTAAAATAAATGAATGACACTAATCTTGGACATAAAAATATAAATCTTATCAATTACTACATTATTTATATGTTGATCTATTGTATACATTGTAATACTTTTTTAAACTTGTATTCTAAATCGTTGTACTCTAATCTAAATAATTCCTTTATAAAATCAATAGAATTTGATGCCCTGTCATTATAATATCATTCAACTATATCAAAATTCTACAAGTTTAGAATTTTATTGGGTAGGCGACTTTTTGAGTTTTAGTTAGTGATACAAAAATATATGTTTAAAGTAATCCCCGGCCTATAAATTTCATCTTAAAAATTTTATAGTTCAGCCGTTACGAATATACATAAATCGAATACACATATACATTTTGAATCTGCATAAATCGAATTTTTCGATTTGCATCTGTGTTGATAAGGTAAGAATGTGATTACATCTTAAAGGGGAATTTATATTGCGGGGAGTTTATGGCAGAAATTTACAACCTAAAGCTGTACGTTAGTTTCAAGAATGCTGACTTATCCTCAACAAGAATTTTTTAAGAAATGAGATAAATTCTAAAGTATGGGTTGCAGAGTTGAAAAGAATCTTGCACTACAGAATAAAGTTAATCACCACATTATTAAGCAACATCCTGTACCGGTATTTTTGTTTTGGGGGCATAAATTTTTATCATAAGTTTTCTTCAATGCATTAATATTGACGATCTTTTCAGATATAATTTTTTAACAATAGCATAGTAAACTTTAAGTAAGGCCTATCGTTATTTGTTAGATTTAATTCATTATCAGTGTGTTAATTAGTTGAATTTATGAAATTTTTCATTAATTTACTATTACAGGCATCTAATTCGACAAATATTTATTCTAAAAGGAGCATTTCCCCAAATAAAGCAAGAAATTTCATTTAGTTAGTGTAAATTATTAAAATGAAAGCAATTCCATGTTGTGCATAATCACTGCTCTATATTTAGACGCCCATGTAACTAATTTATTATCAGTAACATACTTGATGTAATCTGAATCATTAGAACACCCATAGCAATTTCATACTTTTAATAAACGATTTTAACAATTGATTACTAAAGAATAGCATTAAAACTATAAGTGTTTTAAGAAGTACTCTGACTTAGTTGAAAATGCTCACAATAAATTGAGTTTTAATACTATTTATATGAATTGGTGTGTATTATCATCAATAATATACAAATAAAGTCGATGCACCTGTCTCTTCTAAGAACAACGAATTTAATATCAAAATTACAACTATAGTTTCAAATACACTATGCGAGTATTCATTTGTAGGAAAATTTGTATTATGACTTGAGAAAGAAAAAGCGAAAATTTTTTCCCGAAAATTTGCTTTGTGTATTTGAAATAAATATATTTTAGATACTCATGGAAGAGGAGTGAAGTTGTTTTAATATTTTGGTATTAAATTCGTTGTTCTTAGAAGAGACACGTGCATCGGCTTTATTTGTGTTATTGAAGATGGACAGTGCACGTAAAACTACAATTACTCTATATTATCATTTTATAGTAATTTGAATAATTTTTTTTATATTATACAGAATTTCAGATAAAAAGGGTTTCAAGTAATTCTCCTTGATGATGCAGAAGTATTATTATTATATCGAAAAAAGTTTCAAACCATGGTTTTCCCCAGCTAAGATAATATGGCGGGTCAGGACCAAAACACATATTGCCAAGTGTAAAAAAAAAAAAAAGTTTGGAAGAATAGTTAGGGATGTGTGCTTGTGTCCATAAATTTCCTAACTAAGCGTGTTGTGTTGAGTACCACACAGCCTTCTATGGGCATAAGTGGTTTTATGAAGTCCTAGTGTGTTGAAGCTGTGGTGCAATGTGTGAGGCACCAGACCAGTAGCGGACAGGATGATATGTGAGTTTTCTGCATGTTCTTGCTGATAGGCACTGCAATATGAATGAGATAGGTCTGTTTGTTGACCTTATCAACAAGTGTGTTGTCAGGTCTGTTGTGATGTAGGGTGTTGTCTGTGTGAATGGGGCGATCCCAGTACAGCTTATGTGAGGTTGACTCTTGTAGGCTTTGTGATGTGTACTTGTAGTATGGGACCGTGTTCTTAATAATTGAGTGTTATTAACACAGGCTGTTGATGAACGATCGACGCTACCTGATTGTGTCGGTGGAGGTAGTCTGTTTGGGACAGAAGGGGACAGCCTGATATTATGTGGGCGATCGTCTCATGTGTTATTATTATTATTATTATTAT
>JAFIDM010005346.1:24591035-24748059 GCA_023159025.1 Thereuonema tuberculata | reverse complement strand
GGGGGGGGTTAGAGATATTTGGTTGTGTCCAGGAATTTCTTAACTAGGCGTATCACAGCCTTCTGGAATTGTGCATAATTGTTTTTAAGAAGTCCTAGTGTGTTGAGGCTGTGGTGCAGTGTGTGAAGCACTAGACCAGTGACGAACAGGCTGATGGGTACAACACGTACTCGGTCCTGCCTCCACTGCTTCTGAAGCTCGTGTGTTTAGTCGATCTTATTTACTGATCATGTCTGCGTGAGTTTTCTGTAAGTTCTTGCTGATAGACACTGCAATATCAATGGGATACGTCTGTTTATTGGCCTTATCAAGAAGTTTGAAGTTATAATTATTATTAAAATATATAAAGCAAGTATCTATCTGTAAAGTCGTACAGGCATATCAGACCAGTCTAGGCTATATTTTATTCACTTGGCTGTTACTCCTGAATATGCATTGGTAATGTTTTTTTTCTTTTCCTGTGTTTGTCTGCTTTATCTTGTTTCTCTCCTTCACCTATGGCCATGTTTGGCGTGAATTATTTCTATAATAGACCTATGGTCTGGTATTAGTGATGTGTTTCCAACTAAATAAAAAAAATACTACTTGTCAATAAAATAGAAAAATAGTATTTTCAATTTCTTCTAAAGAGGTTTTCCTGAAATTTCATTTTCACTACCATAGAATTATGGGAATAATCCTGTCTTGCTATAGTATGATTACTCTCTTAATTTCAATTTATTTATTTCTAATGACTCACAGGAATCGATAGTTACCTGCAAAAGCCACTTAAACAACATTAACAGCTAAACAGAGCAAATACATATTCGGTAATTAACATGTTAATTTTGAATCAATATTTCGCATTTATATATTAAAACATGTAGGCAAAGAAAGTTGCTACTGAGGTTTGTCGACTCTGAACTTAGATCTGTGTTAATTACAGTAGCCAATAATGAAAGTCCTACTCTATCATTAGAATTCTTGTCGATCATACTTAATCTAATTAGTTTTTTAGAAATATTTAATGTAACAAGCCCATGTAATTCACTAACATAGTGCCAGCATTTCATCTAGTAAATTTTAAAGAATAGATATGTTAATTGGAAAAAAACTTAAGTAATAATTTAAGCAATATAAGTAATGTCTATTTTAGCTTTATTTAAAAATTCTAATTGTTAATAGGTATTATAGATAAATCTATAGTTATTCTTACTTTTATGGCATTTTCTTTTTTCCAGAAAGAAATATTTAAAGCATCAGTTTCATATTATTGACATTGAACTGTTGTTTACATCACATTGAAGAACACATTGAAGGGATGATTTGCGCTCCATAGTCTTTAAAACTTAAGATACGTTGTAAACAACGCCTTAAAACATTAACTCTAACACCATGATATTCGGGACATTATAAACAGCAGGTTGAAATAATGCACTGTCAGTTGATTTTATTATTGTAATAAAATTAGTTTTATCAGATTAAATTGTAAAGAGTATCTTAAAAGGTAGAGTGAAAAGTCCTTAATTTCATGGTTAGCTTTTATTTCGAAAAAGCGGACAACAATTTGGCGCCCAATGTTCTGATTAGTCATAAAAACTTCTTTGTTTTAGAACCAGTCATTAAATTCGATTTTAAATCTAAGTTCAAATATGTTTTGTACTTCCGTTTGTCGACACTGCCAGAGAAGATTAGCAGTGAATCTTATCACATTGACCTCTGTGTTCTTACAACAGGCTGTTATCTAAGAGTTTGGAAGTATTTACAGCGCTGTCCTATGGTAATTTGAAACTAGATAATGGGTTTCTTTAAGACTCAAATGTCTTGTTACTTCAATCTGTTATCTTATCAAGTACTTAATTAACGTTTTGCCAAGCATTTTATCCTTCTCCAGTGGAATCAACAATTTTTTTGATTTTATTTAAATTACTAAGTGGTATGATCCTTCAGATTATAACGGAAACAGTATGAAAACTGACTAATAGGAAAAAAATCAAAACAAAGTAAAAAACTGATTGGTCCTTCTTTATTTAGATTTCAGGAAATTAAAGTTTGTCATTAAAAAGAAAAAACAAGCAAACAGCCATCTCTTCCATTTGGTTTTCTTTTTCTTGTACTAGTCTTTCTGGTCGATTTAAATTTACTAAGTTTAGATAATCAACTTTAACTCTTCCAAATTTCATCTTGTTTTGCAATCTATTGATTAATCTTTAGAATAAACTCAGAACCACAACTGTCTTTTATAACTTAGACCAACCTTGTGAAGTGATATAATTATTAAGATGTGCAGCAGTGTATGCATGAGCACAGCGAATAATACAGCTGGCGTACACGTGTGATATGTCCTTCTAGAATGTGCAATACATGCGGGGTTCTATTTAAGCAATAATGGTCGCCCTACCATGTTCAATACGTGAAAAGTCGGGTGTACATGCTAGACACGACAGTATCCGAACGTTTTGCTCGTGAAAATATTTTATATTAAAGTGGGCTGTGTGAGGAAGTGCTTTATCTTGCTGATAAATGGTTCCATATTGGAGATGAAATGCGACAGCCACTGCCTGCAATGCCGATTACATATTCAGCAGCTGCGTTATCCTTAATATGACCAGCTTTGACCGAGATGTCTGACCAATGACAGTACACCATCCCACCGGATGCTGGACCTGTGGGATGCTTTCGCAAGTATTGAGTGCCAATTCCTTTGTCCTGGATGGCGGCGAATACGTTTACGGTCAACGTGTTGATGAAGACAACAAGGATATTCGCTAAAAAGTACAGTACATCTCCACTGTTAGTTCCAGTTCTGTTTAAGGCAACACCACTGAAGGCAAAAAAATGTAAACGCAGTGCAGGATTAGCTCACAGTAAATTCGCAGAATTACAATAAGCTCCTGGTATGAAAACTATGGTAGCCAGTTGTTTTTCGTACTTGTGTTAGGCATTCGAAGTGCTACTCTTTTTGCAAGTGATTGCAACAACGAAATAATGCGTCACGTAATGCCATGCATCACAAATGGCGGTTCTGTCGCTCGCAATCTTCGACATCCCTATCAACGTTTGCTGGATCCTTCCTGAAATCACTGGAGATATTTGCCAACAATGCTATGGGATTGCAGCCAACACAGAGAGCTACATCTCTGTATGACAAGCCAGTTTCTGTAGGATCGTTGATTTTTCACGCTCATAGTCTGCCAACTATGGAACGGCTGACAACGTCTGCGTAACGGTATCTTTACAGGTTTAGAAAATGCAAATTCAATATTTTGTCATCCAGGGAGCTTTGGGTACCTTTATCTGTGTCCACTACTTTGCATCTATGAAATCAGTTCACATCCATCCAATTGCTTTGATCGACCCAGAAACCTTATCATGTTCTATATATTTAGATATACTATCAATTTCCGACTTTTCGTTACTTTTCCATAAATTTTTGTAGTTATTGCATACTTTTTTTCTCTAGTTTACGCCGGAGTACACCATGAACCTTCATCAAGAAAAATTAAAAACTATATTATTAAAATTTAATTTCTGTGTGTTTTTCATTTTCTGGTTCAGTCAAGTTTTGGTTCGAAATCTAGACTGAAAATAAATAAAGGGAAAAAAAAAATCTGTAAACAAGGAGAATGAAAATGTTGCTTTAATTTAAGTTCATCCAGTTAAGAGCGTCAATAATTTTCACAGGTTTTTAACAAAAAAAAAAAAGAAACATTTGTTGTAAAATATTTTACTTCAAAAACAACAGCTTTTATCAAAAAGTTTACTTTAATGATATTAAACTAAACTAAATACATTATTTGATACATAAATCCTGCTTAACTACAACAGACAATTCTTATATTTTTAAAATATATATATATATATTATAAGTGAACATATTTCGTAAATGAATTTTTGATAAGATAACAAAGTAAAGTTGTTCACATTTAATGGAAGTTGTCAATATCGAAGATTGATTTATAATTATTTGAAAGCATTTTCAAATTTTCTTTTAAGCTTTCTTTTAAATTTTAAAGAATATTAGGGTAAAAACAATTAAGATTTGGATGAATCTTGTATTAATTTCTATTTAACAGAAAAAAATTACAGATTATCAAAAATTATTATAAGTGTAGCTTTACATTTTCTTTGTAATCTTGATTTCTTATAGTTTCGTTTCTTTCAATGTTTTTCTTCTTATTAATAGAATGAAGGAATTTGAAAATTCTAGCAGATATTTTCCTTTTCCATGGCATTCTGCTCAGAACATAACGACAATGTCACTAAAGCTCATTCAAAAAAAAAAAATAATTAATGAGAACGTAATGAAAATCTCTGGATTTATATTTAAACAGATTCCCAGATAAATTAACTCTTCTGTACTTGAAGTTGACTAAGTTACGTTTATGTATTTCAGTTGCGCGTATACCTGCTGCTTCTTAATTGTTAAAAACGATATTATGATTTTCATGTCCATTTGCTTATCAATAAATTATACTTTAAAATTAAACGTGAAACCGCTCTCGTTGTTTCCACCGCTTTGAAGATTTCTGAATATTTTCGAATTTAAGTATCGAATAAGATAATATCATAAGATTTGATATTACATAGGTTTTACATGAACATTAGAGCCCTTTCCTTCAACATCTTTATGATGCCTACTACCTTCTTGATTAAAAGAAAAAACAGAAAGATTGAACCCCTGTAATCTTTGTATCGCTCTTTAGTTATGAATGGAAGGTTTTATTGATAAGATTAATCAGGATTCTGAGGCGATCATTGTAAAATTTAATGCACTTCAACTAGTTTTTGAAATGATTTGTCCAAAGTTGGTAACAATTCAAAATTACACCATTCGAAATAAGTATCCCGTTTTTGTACTCCATTATAAGAACTAGCAAATTATGAGGTTAATATGTTTCTGTAATAGTTGAGCAAAGTTTAATGTAAAAGAAGAGTGGTCAGATAATTAGAAACTACAACATGAAACAACCTAAGAGTTGTTACTGTTTTTACTGAGTAATAGCGTAAAAATACATAGATACTTAAAAAGAATCTGGTTCTAAGGCCATCCAGTATCGAGAAAGATTTTTTAAATGCTTGTTTTATTTTTTATTTTTCAGGAAGTCAGAACTACTGTTTTACACTTAAGGTCTTGTAATTTAAATGCCGTTTCTTTCTCTTTCGAGAGTTTTAATGCCTTTACAGCGACAGTTTAAATTATTTAGAAAGTGTAGGGCAGTTCGAAGTTTCCGTAGCATCCATGATAGACAATATTCCTCTTAAATTCCACATTTAGTCGTTGATCGATTTTGTTTAGTGAACTTACTATGAGTTCATTGCAATTAACTTCAGATTCAGATTATTAATTTTTAATCTATCGTTAATATATCCGCCTATTTACATCTATTTAGATAAATGTATCCATTGCTTGCTTTTATTATTATCAACTGATGCTCGTCATTTTGACCTTACCAAATATAAATAATTTGGCAAATAGATAATGTGTTGTTTGATAAATGTTATTTATCTGAATTTTGAATATTTACATAAATTTATCCAAGTGAATTACATTGCACTTTGAGTTTACAAAATTGATGGCCGAAAAGTTGGACAATTTGGACATTTTAATTTGAAAAAAACATTGGATTTAGTTTCGATTCTTCAAAGATAAAGATTTTATTTAAAGTTTGAACAATTAGGACGTAATAATTTATAATAAAGCTTCGTGCTTCATATGGCACGGAGCATGTGACGTTTTTGTTATTGTTTAGTTTAGAATTCATGGATGTTATTTAAAATATTTTTAATTTGGGAAGAAGGAAGATGGTATCTTTTCCCTTTGTAAAAAGCTTTGAAAAAGAATATCCGATAAGGAATTCGAAATATCGCAGTTTGGAGTTGTGGAGTTCAGTAATAAAGTGGAATTTATGTAAATTCTTATCAAAAGTTAAGAATTAATTTTGTTTTTGGTGACGGAAAGTTTGACAGAAATTTGACTAGTTTGGAGAGGTGATTGAATGACTAAGTGACATGGTGTTTGCTAACCACACAATTTCAAGTTTTGAAAGATTATTTTACCTCCATTTTCCTCTGATTTAACGCCCTAGCTTTAAAAAGAAAATAATGGATATCATCTGCAAGAGGTCATAATCAGTCCTAATTGCATGAAAGATTCAAATCTTTTGAACATACTTTTTTTTAAATTTTAGTTAAAAATAATAATAGCTGCATTAAAATCAGTCACTGACTTTTTGTTTCAAGAGCTCCTCTAATTATCTCCTTTAAATTAGAAACGATTTTTATCTTCATTATATATTTTCTTAATTATACAATGTTGACGTTACATTATAACTTTCCATAATTTACAGATTAAGATTTAATTCTTCTTAAATTTATAAATTTGATATTTATTAACTTGATATTTTATCAATCGTATCAGAAACAGTGGGCATCCATCTACTTATCTCGCTACCTATTTATCTATCTATCTCTTTCTATCTCTATCTATATCTCAGTTTCTATCTATTTCACTATCTGTCTATATCTACAACTCAAGATCAAACAGAGCACAAAACTGATAACGGTAAAACTAGATTCCAAAATATTGATCAAAATACATTTAGGTATACGAGCCAAAACCAGACCACCAATTAATCAACTTCAGTCTGAAATTAATTGCAATGGACCACATTAATTTCAATAAAAAAAGAAAATCTGATAAGCTGTTAAATCTGAATAGGAGGTCAACCTCGTTTCCCCTGGTAGCATGAAAGTCATTGAATACCGGAACTGACCCTTTCGGTGCAGTGGTTTGTTCATCAGATTTCCTATTCAAATTGCAAATGCTAACTCTCAGCTATATTAGGAAGTTCCTTTTTCAGAGAACTTTCAAACGAAATTTCAAACGAAATCTTTCTGTAGGAATTATTTAGAAACTCAATTATTTTTCTGTGATGACAAGAATAGATTCTTGCAGTTGCTTTGAAATTTCTCAGCAGATAATATTTAGTATTATTTTGAAATTTAATGCTGAGAAATGAAAGTAATGCATATGGGTAATACATATGTCATACGCCTTTATAGAATTTTGATGGCTAATCTATAGACTTCCTACATAGGTTTCAGGGAACACTTTCCACCTCGGCTCCCTGACATAACATCTACTGAAAAAGTTCTACTGAAAAAGCAAAAGAAGGTAGTTTGTGTTAGTAAGTATTTTAAGTATGCTGAAAGTATTTGAAGTAAAAGAACTTTAGTATGAAATCTTCCGTCAATGTTCCATATTTGTCACGGAAGTGAAACTGGTTTTACCAATTTTAGAAACTTTTAAAGGAACATGAATAAATCACATGGAAGTGAAGGAAACAAAATTAAGCAGGTTGAAAAAGAAACCAAATGTGGAACGCCTGAGCTACAACGATAAGCACTTTTTTTCCCGCGCCACATAGATCCATAAAGAAACATGGATGAATTTATTTGAACAAAAAAATTCGAAGAAAAACTTGGAATGAGCATTTCTTTCATCGAAAATTGATCGGCCGCACCGAGTGTGGTCCTGGGAAACCCAAATAGTCCCTGTTCCATCATCGGGAAATTCATTGGAGACACTGCACCGGGGAGGCCATCTTTAAATCCAAGCTCAAAGGGACCGACGGTCTCTATCGGCAAAATCTGACCGCCCACAGAGTCCAACTGCTGCAAGCGGCAATTGACAAGATAGGCGTAAAGTCTATGTGGACATGGGAGAGCGGAATAATTTTCAACTTTACCAGCTCTAGAACAGAGACAAGTGAGGAAATAATATTTCTGATTCGACAACTTCAATTTTTTTACTATTTTAATTTAATCTGATTTTGCAAATCTTTAATCTAATTTTACAAATCTTTAATTTAATTTTACAAAGTGGCAGTAGTCAAGCGTTTATGGTGCTGAGAATCATAATAATCGCATTGACATTTGCAATATTTCAGAGAACAAAAGTAAATTGCAAGATGATAAATACAATTAATTAGAATGAATTATCTATTTATCCTACAAACTATACTTACATATTAAAGAATGTGTGTGATTTTTATATTTTTTTATTTTATTTATTGACTGCTTCCTCATGTTCCCCCTCCTTTCCTATTACTTTATAAAAACTCTTATTTGTCGAATTATTTTAAAATAGGTTATTCAAAGTTATATTAGAACTATTGATACCGAATAGGTTGTTTTTGAATTGATTGTGAAATTCGTGTAATAATTAGACAGAAACTATGTAATGTATAGCAAAAGAATTACAGAAAAATGTAATTTTTATTATATTGGACTATTTTTTTAAATAAATTATAACTGAATTCAGTATTTATCAGTTGACTAATGGTAATTGAATTGAAGCAATCTCCAAACTCTAGTAGTTTATAATTTATGCTACTGATCTCGGCAAAATGAGTCTTGTCGTTATATTTCCTATCTACTTCATTCCATTTAAAAATAATTGCCTTTTTTTTTAAAGTAAAGGCAAAGCCATTAATACAAGATTTAAGTAATAACAAATTTTACATGCCTAATAATTCAACAAAATGGTAACTACGGAAGGCACAAGGAACCAAAAAAGATTTCGCACCTCGAGCTGTCCCTAGAGAGGCTGGGACGCCCGTTTCGTTCTCTTTAGGACTCATCAGCCCAGGAACGAGAGTGGGATTCTTATAGGTTCACACCTTCTGAGCCTTCTCATCGGTTAACGATTCCTAAAGAGGACAACACGGCCGTCCCAAAGGCTCCGGGGTGACAGCTGGAGCTACAAATCTTTTTGATTTCATTGTGGCTTCCATTGCTATCATTAATACGAAGTTTTACATTTGTTGTAAATATTTTATATTTTTATGTAAAAATTGTCTACATAAACAAAAATCACTGAAATTTTCAGTTTCACAATCATTGATGTTAGAATTGAGATAATTATAATTTTGAGTTTAAAATGTATTACAATCGTACGAAATCTGTATTAAATTCTAAAGATATAGAGTATTCTAAAGATATAATAATTCCTTACAATCGTTCTCTTTTAGAAAATAAAAGTACTAACATCCATGTCAACATTGTAATTTAAATAAATCGCCTTCATAAAATTAATCTTACTACGGAGAATTTCATGCAACATGTTACAATTAGTGAAATTATAATGCTCTTTCTTGAGAACGCTTTCGACAGGAAATGTGGATTTTCTACATCTTTGAACATCCGGAAATACACAATTGTAATTAAGTGACTCGTAGATCATTTCTAGCTAAGATCTCATTCATAAATCTTTCTCTTATTTACTATAATTCCTTGTGAAGGATTTTCTAAAATGATTTCTTTTTTTAATCCTTCTCATAAAAAGCATGTAAAAATTGATTGTAAAATTGATTGTATCTTAGAATTTGATGAAGCACTTGTTATGCGAGAATGTTTTGATATATAATGGTAAATGCCATGTATTGCTCTACGTTTATTATTTTGCTTTCATAACTTTTACATAAACGGGTTGGTCTCCTTAAAAGTTTAGAATAAATTTGAAATCATCGGGGGCAGTCAGTTTCACCTCATTTCAGTCCTGTAACAATTACGGACACTAATGTCTTTAGTGTAATGCCACAGGCAGTCATACAAAAATGATTGTACATTAAATTCTGTATATGCTTTTAAGAATTCTTTAAATTTTGAAAAAAGAGTTTAATAAATGAATCCACAATATTTGTTTTGCGTGGTCGCACAATAACGAAGAATTCCTTTTTATGTTTTGAAATGCATTTCTTTGAAATTAACTTTCCGCATCTGTTTCAAAATCTGTATTTTCACTATTATCCGATCCTTTTTCCGCACAACTTCAGAAAAGACTGTGTAAATTTTCTGTGAGTCACTTTGCATTTCTGAGAATTTATTTGCATCGCCTCGTCTTATCTTGTCTTATTAATCCACTCTTCGGAGAAATATAAATTTACATAGGCCTACTTTCATGTAGACGATTCAATTGACAAGCCGACTTTTACTAGAAAATAGATTGCTGAATTTCCTGCTACCACTAACTGGTTTCCTAGGCTTTAACTTTTAAATCCTACTCTATTATCTATCCTCTTGAAACTGTTGCTGGCCTATTGACAAAAATCCATGCGCAGGTGTCAACGAAATCAACTGTTGTTCCAAATAGTATCTTCATATACTTTAAAAAAACTCAATAATCTTAAAGCCTATTGTTTAATGCTTTCTTTAATAATGTATTTTTTCTTTTAAAAATACATTTCATACTTCTCCATTTTAGACTTCTTAAACCTTTCTCAAAAGAGTAATTAGAATACCATAATGTGTTTTTGGAAAACTTAAGCTTCAGATCAGAAGTCGATAGCTTTCAAGTCCAAAGACAAAATGGTTAGTTTTTCGTTTTTGGCAACGGGCTCTGCGACAACTGGCCCTATTATCTCTGAAGTCAGAATAAATTTTTCAACGTAGAACTATCCAACCAATCGAGCAATCCTGCTCAGCTGCATAATAGATTACTATTTTGGTTTAATTCTTCCCTTGGCAAAATCCCTATTGAGGCCTTTAGAAGATTCATTCATGGTAATATGATAACGTCAGGATTCATAGGATTAAAATGACAGAATCAGAGCCGCCAAGAGCTAGTAAGGGCCCAGATAATAAAACCTTCCGGGCCGTCTTCGACACATAATAACGTTTAATAGACCCTTTCAGTTTGCGACTGCAGGAGGTGATGAGAGAGACACGAAAGGAAAATGTTTTAGCTTACAAACATTGCTGCCTAATAAGTTCTCAATTTTTATATCCTGTTACATAACTGCACGAGTTGGCACACAATGATGGTGTTTATTATACCCTGAGAAATAAGAAAAATGTGTTTTTTTCATAAAAGACCTAATGATTGTCTGTATTAATTTATTAATTTTCTACTTTTTACTCCTACTGTTTTTAAATATATAAATAAAGGTAAGTGAAAAGCGGAAAACGAAAAACTGATATCTGCGGTAGAAGATAAATATGTTATTTTCTTATTTCTACTTATTTCCGGTTATTGATTAGCCACTATTATCCTTTTTTCCTTTTATGAATTCAACATTGTTTTGCTTTAATACCAAAATAGCAATCAGCAAAACTTTTAGCGATCACGTGACCTTGGATTCCGAGGAAATTTTCTCTGTCATCTTCTTGTATGTGCGCGCGCGCGCTAGTCCAGTGGGGGACAGGGAAGCCGACCATTTGATTTTATAAAATGAATTGTTTAGCATACAATGAACGGTTGATCTATGTCGACGAAAAATGGAATATGATATCCTCAATAGTATATCTAACAGTTCACACCTTATTTGTATTTCTTTGTCTTATGGTTCCCTGGATCTTCGTTTCAGGAAGATTTTCTATTCAATTTTTTTCTCTCACTTGGCTGCTCAATTCTCGGAACCCTGGGAGTTTTATCCGACATTCCATCTTCTCTCTAGTCTTGAATAGAGCTAAAAAATTAAAATATAAACGAGACATACAAATAGGTTTATTATTCAAGATTAATTAATTAATTAATTAAATTTCATAAGCGCGATTCAAACCTTTAGGAAAGCATGAGTGGAAAAAAAGCTTTAGAACAAAATAGTTTCGAAATTCATTATTTCTTTCTGCGATCTGAATATCTTAGAAGTAAATAAAGATAAAAATAATAAAAATTAACTATGAATGTCCTTTGCAATTGTTTTTCGATCTTACCTTGTTGGTATTTTATAAACTAGTTTACAGTTACATTGGTAGTTATGTCTTATTCTTGTCATTAAAATCCTGTTATTAAAATTTATAAGGCTTAAAATAGACGAATTGCACATTTATAGGTTATCAAAGACTATTATCAATTTCTCAGATTTATAAAGTTGGATATTATACATTCTAATAAATACACTTATTGAAGCAGACCCTATAGAATGATTTGCATGAAAACGCTAAAAGTTAAGTAAAATGTTAAACTGGATCATCACTGTTTTGCACAATGATTTCTGAGAAATATATTATTGAAATATCACTCTTTACTGGGTCGTGTACAAAGATTCTTCAGCATAAAGTTAAAAAGCATTAGGTTTAAAAGTCCATAAATCAAATCTCTGAGGACTATAAAATATATTTGGAAAATCGTAAAATTTGAGTCATGGAAAAAATTATTGAGGTTATTGCGGCAATTCGGTGTTTTTAATGGCACTTAACTCTATTGCATAAATAGGTCTTGGTAAAGCAGGGCTTTTCCTTTGTGTGCTGTTTGGGTTCGGTCAGGACCAGTACTGATGGAACAGATCCGAGCTTTTTGAAGACTGTTAATGTTACCGACCTGATTAGAAGGCTTTTAAAGTTGACGTCTCAAAACAATGAGCTTGAAGTCTGAAACACAGTTGTAGTGCTTTAAAAGCTCAAAATATGCAAAGCCCTTCTTCGTCCACCGATTCAGGTGACTAGATTAAGGATTGATTAGTTTGATATCTAACCAATTCAGAAAAGCTGACAAGAGAAAGAAGTGGCTTAAATGAAATGATGGAGATGTAGGCTAAGCGTTAATTGTCATGCATTAAGTTTAAAATTTTAAATCATTCATTATTAAAATATTTGCAATGCTTGGTAGTACCTCAAAATATATCAGAATTAAAGAGCGTTTTAATTATTTATTGCATCGTCTTTAATATTAAAGTTGCAATTGCCAAGGATAAGTAGACACAATCAAGGAGCCTTGTACGTTTACAGCAAATGAAATTGGTGAACTAGTGACCCGTGCGAATAATTCGCAACAAAAAAACCACCTTTGAGAAATAACAACTCGAAAGCTGTCGTGCATGTTAGCTAAACACATTGTCAATAGATGGCGCCTTCTCCATTTTTGTAAAAAGGTTTTTAAAATAAAGTTTTTAACGAAAATATTAATTTTAAACAATTTGTTCATTTTTTCGTCATTAACGGTGAACGTAATCTTCAAAATAATATATCAATTACTGATTTTGATGAAGTATTAAGGGAGATATGACGTACCGACACAAAAACACCTATGAGAAATAATATATAAAGATACTGAGAGAACAATTATTCTGTTCTATTAGGAGGCAATAAAGAATTACATTCTTCTTCTACTGTTTTTAGATATGAATTTCTGACGCATTTTCCTTAATTTCAGTGATTTCTAAAGCCTAAATAATAATGAAAATCAAAGTATAAATAAAAGAGAGAAAGAACCGATTGAACGTTAAAAACGATAAAGCTTTTGAAGCCTTTATGTTCCTCAGAGGTAGGTAGCACAGAAAGTAAGGCATCACTATCTAACAGGAGGAAATTAAAATCGACATTCCTGTGACTTAACCCTTTTAAAGGACCCATACGGAGAATCATTGGAAGAGAGACAATCAGGAATGAATGAATGATCTTGCTTTATTCATTATATTATAAATTTATTTGGTCTCAAACAAATAAATTTTGCGAATATGTTACAATCATTTTGTGAATATTTAATCATTCTAAGCTGCTCCATGAACGAGATATTTAACCAGTAGTTGAAAAAAGAGAAGCATACACAGAAGAGACAAAGCAGCATTCAAGTCATCTTCTGGATTCGAACCCAGGATATGAAATAGAATAGTAAGAACAGGCTACCCCTTAACCATTCAAGTAAAATCGAACTAGTTCTGAGCTTGTATTGAACGTTGACCTCAGTCAATAAGTTCAGACGTACATATGCTTTTGGAGAATTCTAAAAAAATAAAAAAAAATATAAATCTATAGAAAAAAGAGAGTATATAACAAGTAAAGCGTAATTTAGGACTAATGTGCAAAATTAAAATTTAAAAACATTGAAAAAGGTTTTACATTTATAGCCAAATAATAAGTATCAGACATAAATGTAAAAGAACCTATAACTTCAACTATCACCCAGTAGCCATTCTCAAGGTAGAACAAAGGCGAACATGAAAATTGATAAAAACAAACGTCAAAAGAAATAAAGTAAAGAAGACGGCAACAACTTTCTGCATTTACGTAGGAGTGATGTGAAAGTGAGGCTGGTATTGATGATAACGATTGGTGAGGGAATACAAAAAGGGGGAATGGAGATGGATAAAGAGGGAGAGAGGGGATGGATTATAAACATGCAATCGTAAATTATCATAAAAAAATGAATGATAATAAGGGATAGTAACTTCAGACTAGATTTACGTAATTAGACATGTATCTGTCTTAAACTTAAAGGCTGAACATTCTTCCATTTCTTCTTACAGAACAAGAAGAATACTAATGTTTTGCGTAATATTTAATGCTTATTAATGTGTAAAGAAGCAACTTTTTCTTTAGCAATGCAAGCATTGTAGACACCTGAAATTACGACACAATTCTTTTTTAGGATTTGGGTAAATAAATAAAATTGTCTGAACAAGGTAAATGCGAAGAGAAAGTCTGAAACTTTGATAATAACCCTTGAAAACAGAATTTCCAGAAACTATTTACTTATAAAACCCGTTTCCGACAGATTGAATGAGCTTTAGTAAATCGTAATTCTGATTTAAAACAAAACAAGAACCAGCAACGTTTAAAACAGTGACAATCCTAAAATCCTCTGCGTTCATGTTTTCAATGAAAAGGGGATTTATGTTTAATCCTATAGGAAAATAACGCAATGGATTTTGTAAAGCGATTAACAAGTTATGAGGTAATAAAGAAACTTTGATGATTACAGTAGCATACATTTTATCTTTAATTTTCTTTCCAGTGAATAAGAAATCGAGGTATTTAGCTCAAGCTTTAAAAAGTTGAAGGATTAAGCACAACCTTTATAGTATCAGAATTATTATAATAATTACAAATATAAGCCTAGAATTTAAAATTGTCTACTAATTTAAAAACTGTAATCTCTTTTATTATTCTTAATTTTTTTGGTTTCTTTAATAATTTCTATAGTGTTTATAGATCGCATTACTCACTTACATTACGAATTTGTTTATGAGCGTAGTAACGTAGCTGTCGGATATTTTTTAAGGCTTGATTTATTTATTTTTTTATCGGAGAGAACAAAATCGGTTCATGTATTTGGATTATAATTTTATTTTGACTTTTATAGAATTCGATTTTACATAGTAATATCCTTATCCATATGTTAACGATTAACTTAAAACTATGTCCAACAAAACAATTTAGATTTAGATTAGTAAAGAAAGATTTCTTTGCAACCCTTATAGCCCCACAAAAAAGTCTCCAAATATATTAATTTAAGGAGAAATTAAAGTACAGTAGATACTTTGCAAATGGAAGTCTTTTAATTGTACACCAATATACAAGCCTGCTATTATCGCTTAAAAACACAATGATTGTATAGATAAGCTGAGAGTTTACGGGTAAATTTAGTAGGTACTACTAGAGTAAGCAAACAAAGTTGGCTGTTTTATTTTCTTCCTGATTTTATCAAACCAATACATTAAATTGTGAATCATGTTATCAATAAAATGTTGAATTAGATAGAATGCTTTATAGCTAAGCTTTTATTATTCAATAACACATCTTATACAATAAAGCATTATTCATCATAGTGAAAGTATTCTTTTCTTGTTGATTTTCACAAATTTAGTTATCAAAATCTTATAATTTATATACTGTAGATTCAAGCATTTTTGATTTACTTATGATTGCATATTTGATTCCTTATTTCCACTTTTTATGTGTTAGGTCTGGGATCTAAATTCCTTATAATTATTCAGTATTTCTTTCATTCTATTTCTGGTGTTGTGGATGTTTCTGACTCTTGCTTCCAGTCTCACGCTTGTTCTACTCCGAGAGCGAAGTTTTCACGTCTTATTTCTTTGTGGTTCTTTCTGTGATGTGATATAACATAGGGCTAGGATGAGAAGTAACTTAGTTTCCAAAGATTAAAAAACAGAAAAGTTCCTGAAATTCCATGGTTACTTAAAAAAAAAAGTATGATAATCGAACGTACTGCTTAGCTAATATGAAATATAGAGTTAACCTGATCTCTAAATATAATGGAAAGCTGGTCTAGAATAAGCAATTAGTACAGACGAGTGATAAATAGTGAAAAATTTTGGCAAATACGCTATAAATATTTCGGCAAAAGTAAAATCACTGAAATCCAATGGCAGTCCTACAGTCGTCCGTCGGTACTCCGGCAAAAATATCTTAGTCACTTACGAAAGAAATGAATCAATACTAAAAGGAATCTGAGGGATTAATAGGAAATATCTTTGACATTCGTCTTGACCGAAGTCGTTCCTCTAACCTCAAGACCATCCTTTTGTGACTCTGCGCCCAACCACTATCTTTAAATAAATTAATTTCAAAATAACTAACAATATTCATCGCTGTATGACGTGAGGATGTTAAAATTATTTGTTAATTTAGCAAAAAAAAATTATTATTTTGTTGTTTTATTTTTTTTTTTTCATAGATATTGTATGAAATCAAAACGTTCGAAGTATTGAATCAAAAATGTTTCGCCAGGAATTAAAAGAATTCAGTTAGATTTTTTTCATCAATAAAAAAGTGATTAATATGAAAAGAGATTACAGTATCCTCTAGGAAAAGGGAAACAAAATCGAGCTAATGATCTATCTTTTCCTATTGCTATAAGTTTAGTAAATTCAATATAAGTAATTTATTATGTATGCTTTCTATTTTTTGAAATGTTTTAGTACAATTTGTATATATTTGTTTTTGAGTATGCATTAAAGTATTATTATGTTGGTTGAATATAAAACCTAAAATTAATTTTTTAAGACAATCACTGATTATTTGTTCATAAATCCTATATGTACAATTGCACTATTGTTATTTCAAAAGGAATGTATTATCTTCAAAAATTAAACAAAAAAAAACCACAATTAAAAATGAAATACAGAAATTCAACTGCTGGCCTCCGCCAGCCTCGACGAATTTTTCTATGCCTAATTCAATAAAAATGCCTAAATAAATATAGCAACACATTAAAAGGTTGAATTTAGTTGAAAGAATTTATCCTTTTTTAGTTTATGTTTTGGAGGTACCACATTCCTTTTGACTATATTCTATTAATTATATTTTATTCCTCCGCATTGAAACTTTGTCGTTTTACTGGTTACTAATCCCAGCTGATTAACGCTAATGAGTCTGAAATAGTTATCCTGGGATGTTACTTAGTAAAACACTGGATCTCAGCCTTTTATTTCTTGTTATTTATTTGGCATAAATATTTTTCGTAAATGCACTAACAATTATTTTAAGATGGTAACATTAACCTAAATTCACTAATAAGATGAATTGATTATCAGCGCATGAGAGGTTTCCAGCTTTCACTTATCGCACTTTTTATTATGTTATGTGCAGTCACTACCCTCCTACTTAATGGAACTTTCATTATCTATTCTTTTTTTAGAACAAAATAGGTTGCGCAATTTTGTATTAAAAATTAAGAACCTGTATATTAAGAATTAAATTTATTATTGATTAACTTATGTTTTTGGTGTGATGCTGGTATTTACAGATTATGGTATTTCTTCGGTGATGGACTGTTAAGTAACAATGAAATTGAATTTCTCATTAGAAAAATGTTTTTATAGATTTTTTACCATATTAAATCAATACTTTTCTAGTTTTTAACAAAAAAAAGAAAAAAGTCGCGATTACTTAAGAGGTCCATCATCGAATCAGTGCCATCTTGATAATCTATGTTAACTAACGTATGTGATTTCTACTTTTATTTCAGTGGTGAAGCAATTCTACGAAGTGCAGGTTTATGATGAATTTGTAATCAAGGGCAACATAGCAGTGCTCAAATGTCACGTCCCCAGTTTCGTTCGCGATCATCTGGCCATCGACGCCTGGCTCAGAGATGACGCAGTTATCACCCACTCATCTCCAGGTAATTTGGCTTTTGCTGCGAATCACTTTACAAATAGCTGTCTGGAAAATGGCGCAGCAGCAGTGCGAACCAGACACGTTCCGCAAAGATAATAACACAGAGCATGTCTCTAGTCTTCCTTAATTTGGAGACAGAAGCATGTTACCTGGGCTTCCTCTTGTACTCAGCTGGCAATTAATAACTTCGTTTGTCTGCAAACAAGAAAAACAAGAACACAAATAATAATTACTTAAACTTACAAGCTAATGCAGACAGATAACATTGGACAGAACTTAGCAGTTATGAAAATTTGCAAGGACGACACTTAAAGTTTGCTTTAATTTTTTTTTTAAGTAAATTTTTGTTTCAGCCATATTAAAAAATTCTAATGAAAGAATACTTTCAGTAATTTTAATTTTAAATCTATTAAAATATATATATTACTATTACAAATAATATAACACATTAAAGATTTCATATTAAGTCTATGTATATATACAAATATAATCTTTTTTTTAAAAGGTTTTGCAATCAGAACCCTCTTACTTCATGGAAATAACATTAACATTATGAATTCTTTTATCGAAAAAAACTAGGTGTGCGCAATTTTGTACAAAATCGTGTATATTATAATATTATTTTATATTAAATTTAATTACAGATATAATATTTCTTATTTTAAAAGACTTTTTTAACTTTAAATTCTTGATACGTAAATGCAGGTTTAACTTGAAAAATGTAGATTTAAAACTGGATAAAGCAAATTTATAAAAAATAGCATTCTTTAAGCGTAGGAATTACATTCTAAAATTAGAGTTAGTTTTATATTTAAATGCTATGCTTGTTATAAACATTTCATGAAAATTGCACAGATTTTGACTGACACTATGCAAAAGAAAATAAGATTCTTAGTTTACATTATTTTTAATTATTGCTATTGAATTGAATATTTTTATAATTTTTATGCACGTGTTGAATTTGTAAGTTAACAATGAGTTGTAAGGAAAAGCTTTCATGTAAGTATTACATGCAATCAAATGACGAATTTAAAAACAAGAGAAGATACTGTTTTACAAGTTAGGGAAGAAGCACATTTGAAATGCATGATTTTTTTTAATTAACATGATTTGGGATTTGCAATTTCTTTTTATTATAATTATATTTTTTATAATTTTTATCTTTTGAAACTATTCAAATTGGAATGGAATGCAAAACTTTAAAAAGTTTTGTAATCATAATGCTTTTGTAATTACAATATTACAAAAGATACAATGTTCAATGTATCTTTAATTACTTAAATGTTAATGACTTTACATGGTCACAGATAATTTGTTAAGCTAATATGGCTTCATTAAATTTTACTTTTTTCATTATCGCTTTGAAAGTTAAAAATTGACTAAAATTTCTAGTTTCTCTTTATATAGTCATGGTTTTTGTTTTAATTGTTCGTTGTTGTCACCAACTCTGCCATGTTAAATTATTTCTAAGGCTTCTGCAGGTGACTGCAGAATTTGTCGCCTGTGTGCTAGACGCGCCATTACCAGCGGCAGAATTAAGAGCAAATCCCACTTTTCATTATCTAAACAAGGTCCAAATGGGATTTGGGACGACTCGGACTGTTTTGGCATTTAAGACCTCTTTCATTACTGTGGAGACCAAAATCTCGTTGCTTCTGCTTCAGGGGCTCCTGGCTTCGGACAGAGAGGCGACGGCAGAAGCTGTGGATGGAATTTGAGGATCGCTGCGAAATCTCTCTTTATCGTTCTAACTTAAACCTTAATTTCGAAACAACAAGCCTTTCTTATTATTCTTTGAGGTCGGAACGACGGGTCTGCGGAAATTATTACGGGTAAAGCAACGAGAAGGCATTTGGTGAAGTGATAGCACTGATGGTTCCCCAAACCAAAAAATGTATGTGCCGTGCTAAAAGCATGTCATGGCGGTAACGTGATGAAAAATGACTCGCTCATGCAAAGTACCGTAATCTCTGGAAAGTGCATATAATGAAGTTTGGTGGCGTTTTTTTCTTGCCCCGTTTCATCATTGCTTCCGCTATTCTAGGTTGTCATAACTCATTCAGTCCACCTTCATGATTCATGACACAGCATTTATGGTAGAGATTTTTTTTTCTTTTTCTCTTTCTCTTAACGAAAACTCTCAGGCTATCGCTGAAACAACGGCATTACTTTTTTTGTGAACCCTCCCCCTCTCTCCCCCGGAAAGTGACATTCATATAACTGAAAATGTATATGCTTCGAGGAGATTGAGAAAGTGACGTGTAAAAGCTTTTTTTTTTTCTAACTCGAAAGTGGTTTGAGAAATTAGAGGCATTTACTTTACCTCGCAGAAAAATATTTCAAGCCACTTGACCTTAAAAATCTTTTTTTCTGTTCCAGAAAGCTCGATAAAAACGATGTTCCATTAATTGAAAGTTTTCAATCATAAGTTGAGAGGAAGGAGAGGTTAAAAGCTGAAGAACAATTTCCTTAAAAAAAGGAAAAATTAATAATAGCAAAATAAAAAGCTTGACTTTTTAAAGCACTTTGCACTGATTATTTTTGCAATTCTTTAAATTCCAAAGCAAAATGTATTTATTTGATGTAACCTTAATAGCTTTAATCACTTCTCAAAAATAACTAGAAATCATCACAAAGATCATATCAGCATGTTTCGATTTATATTGCATTAAATATTTTTTATATCTTTAGAATATCATCAGTATGGCCGTTTTCGGTCTCAAATCTTTTGGATTTGTTACGACGTCAGTATTTTCAATTAAATCTTTAAAATCTTCTATTTATAATGGTCTCTTTCATTTACTTTGTTTTATTATCAGGGTCATGGAAGTTACTGATCCATTAATAAATTTTGGAATGAAATTGATTACCAATTACTTTATTAAATACATAGAATTATTAAATTCATATAATTATAGTTAATAACATTAATTACCTTAGCATATTTAGATAATTATCAATGTCTGATGTTCGAACATAATACTCAGTCCTCTCTGAACAATTCTGTCTGCGCCACCTCATCCAATTATTTCTTAGAATATAACAACATAAAATAGATTTTTAATCTTGGTTTAGTTTTATTATTTAGAGTAATTATGTGAAAACTATCTATTTTCGACATTAAGAATGTATGTATCTGCTGAAGCTGTGGTGAATAGTGACATAATGAGATTTACACTACTGCCAGTTCCTATGTAGATTTTCAAAAGCACATAACTAGTGAACAATATATTCTGTGCAAGTCATTGTATTAGTGTAGCATTATTAAGTTGCCTAATTGTCAACGTGAATACAATCCTGAAAGTTGATACGTGTTCTTGTCGTCCGTGCGTGATCTGCCAAATGTCTTTATCGGAGAAGAACCACTAAAAGGTGACCTCACCACTTCTTTGCAAACAGTATCGGGAAGTTGTACTAGGACTGTCGCAAAAAATAGGCACTAATAAATACAAGCCACGTGACTAAGACCGATAAAAGAACATGTAGTTTCTGAGTAGATGCAACTTACTTACTGTGCAGTCTATTATAGACAGACGAATTTGTTAGTTTTCACTTTGTGTATAGTCCCTTCAGTCGTTGGGACTGAGAACTTGAAAAAATAGGGGTGAAAGGGTATTGTTACGGAATTAAAAAAAGGCCTTATGTGATCCTTTTTTTAGTATTTTGAGAATTCAGCTCTTCCGAAATATAATTATTTAAAGCCGATAATAACGAGGTCAAGCTCTGCCAACACTGTTGTAATCTTTCCTCCCTACCCCCACTTATCTTATACCATTTCTCCCCTATTTTTTCAAGTTCTCAGTCCCAACGCCTGAAGGGACTGCCTAGCTGACTTAGACGGACTATATCTTTCAACCCCTAACAAATCTTTTCTTCACTTTTCTTTATTATAATTTCTTTGCACATTAAACTTATATTTATTAAATGTAATCGGATCTCTTGGGAACCAATCAAATCAGGATAAATGAATAATGTTTCATCCCTCTATAAATAATTGCATAGAATGTCATTTAATTGTAGCATATATGTTAAGACCTAAACCAAGGATGATAATAAGACAGTTCGTATTTTCAAGCCAATTGGACCGAATCAAATTTATTAGAATGTTCTAAATTAGGATCTTTTTATCATTCTGAACTACTGTTCATATGTAGTAATAAAGGAGCGAATTCTCATTTGCACTGCCTGCAAATTTGGGAAGGAATAACCAAACTCTTTGCAAAGATGAAGATTTCATAAGAATAAGTATGTGATTCCAGTTTACACTACAGAAATTTCTTTTGTATAAAATGACGGAAAAATGTGTATTTGTACTTTGAATGAATATTGCGGAATCAGATATCTGAAATATCATGATATTTCTTAAATAAATTAACTAAAAATATACTAATTAATTTTTTCTTCATATCAGTTAGTTTGTAGAATTTAGATTTTACAAAAAAAATAATATTTTATAAGTAACTGATATAGTCTGTTTGAGTCAGAAACTTGGCTAATAAAGCGGCATTTTTCTTATGTAACGAATTAATCCTATCTATACTATAAAGTATCGAACATAATAGTGGATAGAAACTAACAAATAAGGGTCTCCTATTTGTCGTGTTGAGATTTTAAGTTACATAATTCGAAATTAGCAAAAAAGATTAAGTAAGACAGGTTTAATAGTAAATAAAATACAATGATCCTATTATTTCTGTAATTATTGTCGGTAATAATCCCCGAATCAGAAATTCACATTCCTTAAAAACATTTAAAAAAAAAATCTGTTTTTATTAAGTCTTGATCTAAAGAAATAAATCTGTGGATAATTTGTCGTATTTTTTTCTCTGTTAAATCTTTTGTGTTGTGTTAATTAAATGACTTTCAGTAATTTTTTATTTCATGGTGAAAATATGTTTTGCTTTCTTTTTATTGACATTTATCTGTTTGATTGTTTCTGTTTATTATCTTTTTATTGACAAAAGTTGTGTTTTAAAGAATAATTTCAACAGATTTTCCTTTCGGATTAAAGAAAGTAAATCCTGGAGCAAAACTGCATTTAAAAAAACTATTAAATCCAGCTATTAAATTCTGTTTTTGATCGGAAGAAAAGCCAACCTTTGAAAGGCAGTTATTGTTTTGTTATTTCAGACCAACAGATGAAATTGGTTTTTTTCTCCAGCATTATTTCGGAGGAAAAAAAAAAGGAAGTCTTAGAAAGATTACTCAAAAAGAAAAAAAAATGTTTGTTTATGAACCCATACAGTTCCGTTTGTTGCTTCTAAGACAGGTATCCAATTTTAGCACATCTCTAAAAAAGAAAATATATATTTACAATAAAAGAGAGTTTGTAGTTCAGAGCTACTATGAAGTTTGTAAGATTCAGAGCAAACAAGTCAAACCAAACCAGAAGGAATAAAAGATTGTAAAATGATTCTTTTTGATATCTTAGAAAAGATATAAAAAAGACTTTGATTCTTCTCCTTCTGACTCATGTATTCGTACAGTATAAGAAGCTGCAACTGTTTTTAAAAGTCAAATCATTCACAAAAAAAAAATGCTTGCTTCAGCAAAATATGGCCTTGCTAATTAATCATATTTCAACCCTATATTAAGAAACATCGAAACAAATGTTAATGTTTACAGAAAACCATTTATATAAAAATAGGTAAGTTTCAAATCATTTATTATGTGATAAATATGTAACGCGCTGATGAAGTTCAGGTGGATTTAATTAGAAGTAACAGGAATCAAATGCACATATAGCTAGTGAATATTTTACAGAAATGAGAGACGATGTTTAAACAACATGTGGACATCAATAATGAAAGCAGTTCCGTTTTGTCAATTAACAATACAAAGGTCAAACGTGAATCTTGTAACGATCTATCATATTTTACTTCCTGTATCAATACAAGCCATAACAATGATAACGTAGTATGTGAAAAGAAGTGAATACTTTTAGCTAATAGTGAACTTGGCAAGATATGGGATGAAGAATATATCAAGGAATTCCTCTGCATTCGCTTATCGTATTCATCTACAGAAGATTGGTTGTCATATCTGTGTAAATTTTACTCCACGGTTTAAAATCATAAAACATTACTTTTCCTGAGCCCATGTAAAGTTTCATGCAAAGTTCAATGAGTGATTTCCGAATAAACAATCAAGTTAGATGGCGGGAAACGTGAATGTTAAGTATATACTCAAACTGAAAGAATACACGATGATTTGAAATATTGTAATGTTTATATCGGTATATATCAGTTCACTGAAAAGCAACAATATGTATGTAATTGCATCAACCGATCGACACTGACAACTGAATTTCAGTTTTGTTTTGCTGATTTTCCATATTAGACATGGAACTCTAGATGTACATAACTGTATAAAGATGACTTAATTGTGAGGGAATAGGACTTTCGATTTTTGGATTATTTCAAGCTTTTTTGCGACAGATTTAAAACATTTTAGTATTTTAATGAATTTTCAGAACTTGTGAATTTTTCTCCTGCGTTAACAAAATGAAGAAAAAAAAAAGCTTGTGGATCTATTAACATTCTGTCGACACTTCTAATTTGCTAACTGTTGTGGGATGTCCAAACCAAATTTATTTACACCTTTGCAGACAGTGCTTCAGGGAAAAAGAGCATAACTTGTAGTTTATCGTGGAAGTGGGAAAGTGTAATTCTTGTTTGGCATTTTAGAACACGCCTTTCTCTAACCATGAACTTGACGAATTGGTCCTTTGGGCTTTCCCCAGAGTTGCAGCCTCACTTCGACTACGTTGCAAAGCCAGGTAGCCACTTCAAATGAAGATAACAAGTTAATTCAAGATAACAGAAATTTCGTGGAATTAAGTTACCTCTAAGTGATGTAAATATATGTAAAACAGGTTCGCATCAAAATGTAATTATGACATAATTGCTTCACAAATAATTGGTGTTCCCCGTTCCTTTACTTAATGAACTGGGTTTTTCTGTGTTTTACTCCTTTCCTTGTATTCACAAAGCTGCATTTGACAAAGCTGCAGAAAGTAGGAGATTCATAAATTTTATGACTTCCAACCTTTTGCTGACTTCGTCACGAAATGAACTAGTCAAGCATTCATGGATATCACTTTATTCTTTTATTACGATTTGCTACTTCTCTCTCTGTGTCGTCTTCTCTCTTTTCCGTTTTTGAAACTAAGAAAATTTAGACTCATTCACTCGTCTCCATCAGCAATATAAATGGAGGAAATTGAATCTAGGTATACATGACTGCTTTTCTCCGTATGCATTAGTGATGAAATAAATTAGGAAGACCGGATTCGTCGGAAATTTCTTTATCGTTCTCTGTAGATCTATAGGATTTTTGAGAGGACAAAGTAACTTTACTGGAATCAAATGAGCAAAAGTAATTTCGTCTTTTCTCTTCACAAAAGACGAGACTTGAAATAAATTTTGAAATTAATTTTTTAAGAATCATTCCAGACACAGTTGATCAAAAGAGAGATAGGTGGAGTCTGTGCAATTGCACTTACAATTATTTTCTTTATAAACACAAACTTAAATGGTGATTATTTTCTGATTTAATAGGGTGATCTTATTAAGCGACACATGAAAAACATTTAACGTAATCTAAGATAAATAGAAAAGTATTAATTAACTATTTTTAGTTATACAAAACAAACAAAAATAGTAAAACTATAACTATATTTAAGTTTAATTTCAGTTAAATGATCTCTATAGCTCTTTAAGATTTTAAATATCTATTTAGCATCCATGTTGAAATCGAGGATTGTTGACAGGTTATTTTTTTTTCTTACGGATAGCCTAAGAAAAATGGAATCGTTTTCTTTCCAGGAATAAAGAATTTAGTTTAAAATGCAGTTATTAAAGAACTCTTAAAATCGTTAACTGAAAAGTAAGCTTAGATTTTTTTTAAATTTTGCTGCTTTTTTGTTGTTTTATTACCAGTAAAAGCATAAAATTACTACATTATTACAAATCGAGATGATTAGCTACAAGAAAGACTGAAGAAACCAAATCCTATAGATACTTGACGACTTCAGTTTTATATAACACGAACTTGAATTCCAAATATTTAAATATTTTTGTCTTGCGATTGAATAACCCGAAAGGTTAAGCCAAAAACAGAAATTCAAACTTCAGAATTAAGAGACAAATTTAAAATAAAATCTATAAAAAAAAAAGTCCACGAGACAGATTCTTGGGAGCACCAAAAGAAACGAAATAAGGACGTATGACCAATCTTACCTTCCTCACCCTTAATAACCCGAAAGAAAAGACGTATCCAGTGATCAGTAGGAAGTATAGTTTTGGTTTAGTTTAGTTTTGTTATAGTAGGAAATATAAAGGAACCGTTCCTAGGAAAACTCATCGGTCATCACTGGGGATATAATCCGACTCCATCTTCCCTTAGACAAGTGCAAACAGCTGGTGCTTACTTCAACCTCACAATACTTGTCACAAGAACATTTCTTATTTTATAAATATCGTTAAATATCGTTAGTTTAAATATTTTCAAATATCAAAAATTAAATATTTTAAAAAAATTAAAAAATGGGAGAAAAATGGTGTAATTATTTGTTTTCTTAGTGTGTCTGAAAGGAAAATCATTGAAGTTGTTTATTTTCTTCAACAACGAATATTCAAAATACAATTTCTTGTAATATGTTTCATAGCTATTTACCTTTTAATTGGATTACATTATTTTCATTAACAGTTTAGCTGAACTACTGTACGCAGTTTATTACACTGTAATTGGAAAAACTGTTAATTATTAATGCCTTTATTTTTTTCTTTTCTTTTCTTACTTTCTTAACTTTCTGAAATTGCTTTCAGGCTAAAGCCTACTGAAAATATTGCTGTGATAATTTGATTTTCTAATTTTTTTTGCAAGAGAAACTGAGGTTTTATGAAATTCAAATTCCATTTCTTATTTCAAATATTGCATTTTTCTAAATTCAGAAAATTCAATCTTTTTATTCCGTTGAATTTGTACCTGTAATACCAATTGCATTCTCTTACGATTGATTTACTTTTTGTTTTTTAGGTCGGATAGTAATATCAAGAACAGGAGAATTATACATAAGAGATGTGGGACCAAAAGATTCTCAGAAAAACTACCGTTGTAGAACGGTTCATCGCCTCACTGAAGAGGTTAGATTAAGTTCTCCAGGAAGATTAATTATCACAGGTAAATATGAATGAAGAATTATTTCAAGAGTAAATACATTTATAATAAATACCGTTTTCTTATCTTGTGATAGAAAGATATTCCAATATATCCTTATCTCGAGGAAAGTCAGAAAAATCAATTGTTCCATTAATCGAAGCTATAAGAAAGAAAAAGACAAAATTCCAGCTACTCAATCTTCACCTTATGGAATCTATAATAATAATAATAATAGTAATAGTAATAATAATAAAGTTCATGGTTTCATCAGAAACAAAGTCACCTACAAGATACTTCCATTTCTTCCTGTCACTGTCAACTCCTTTCAACTCACTTCAGCTTTTCCTACCAGATTTTGCTAATATAATTCTCCTCCAGCTGCTCTTTGTTCTACTTTTTTCCTACCATTTTTGGAGATCCATGTAAGGACCACTTACAATGTTCTTGATCATTCTTATATAATGTAATGCCGATCCACCTAAAGTTATGCCATTTAATTTCTATTTTTATAGTTTTCTTGATTGGTTTCTTTCCAAAGCACATGGCGTGAAATTATTCTAGGCCATCAAATTCTGTAAATAATCTTGTATATCCGTTAAGAAAGGACGTTTCCATTCCGTTTACATGCTTAGGACGCCAATATCGAAAATTCGTCGAATCCGGGTCTTCTTGATTTTTGAGAAAGAACACTCATGTCGACCTACTTGTTTCTAACTCAAACGGTTTCTGAGATATGCAAATCTTTCAATAAATTTCATCTCCCCCCTCCGTTTACACCTTGTTTCGAGATGGTATTTGCAAGAATCCTTTCCTAGTGCGCGCCTACATCACAAGGGGAATCCATCCCGAAAATTTCAGGTTCCTAGGTTCAACGGTTTCGGCTTTGTGTTGAGTCAGTAAGTTAATCAGTCAGTTAATGGGTTTTGCTTTTATATGTATAGATTAATACTTGCAATAGCTAAAGCTATCACTTAAATTGACAACATTTGGAGAGTATCACAAACTATGTTAATATCATTACAAGTACAGTACTTAAATGAATGCGCTTTTGTATTCAGAGACACAGTTTTTCTAGGGCACAATACTATCCCTAAAGAATTTAATAAATATATGGAAACTTGACCAACAATGAATGTAGAATCATCATTATCTCTCAAAACTGCGCTACAAGTGAAATCATATCATTGAGAGGCTGAGCATAATTTTAGAGAGCATAGAATGAATAAATATAATATCCATTTAATCCACTCGACAAAATAATAAATTTATATGATATCGAAGATTAACTAATCTTCCAATGTATGAATACCAATTGTATATTGATCATGACGACTGTTATTGATATAAAGTAAAAATTAACTCAGGGTTTTATGGCCGGAAGCCGCCTTGGAAACTCTGTTCTATTGAATGAGGACTTCAGCCAGTGTATTGGCTGAAATCATTTCAATTTTAATGGATGTTTTTAATGCGTTTATCACAAACACAAATATTACTGCCTCCATTGATCTTGTTGATGAATCAGTACCATCTATTTACCAACTTTTATAGGAATGATCCGCTGATTTACAAGAAGACAGAGAGCTGCCAGAATGGTTGGAAGGAACTAGCAGAAAGAATAGATAATATCGTTTTAAAATTCTTGGCATGCACACCGATTCCCATGAGTAGAGAAACTCATTTTAGCTGTGGAATTTAAAATGTCCCAGTGAACGTGGAAGTCAGCATTGAAGAAATAGTCCCTTTGCAAATGTCTAACTGATCTTTTTTGCTCCTAAAATAGGAACGGATGTCGATGCACTTAAAAATAATTACACTTTTAACATTATTTGACTACAGTTTAGACCTCATTTACATTAACTCCATTTTTTTCTGAAAAGAAGATTGGATGATTCCCATGTATTTTTTGCAATTTTTTTATAATTTTTGCTCCTTCAATAAAAGAATATTTATTATAGGATTTTTTTTTTATAAAACTAGAATTTGTTTCTTTTAATCTTCAGGATTAAATAACATCTATCTACCTCTGTTAGGTTATTATACTCAAAGATTTTTAAAAAATTATAACTTTTCTTGGATTTTCTCCTCTCTCAATCCAGTGTAACATCTGTACAGGAATATCATGTCTCAATATCATAAAGGTACCATATATTTATTTTTA
Source organism: Thereuonema tuberculata (assembly GCA_023159025.1). NCBI lineage: Eukaryota > Metazoa > Arthropoda > Chilopoda > Scutigeromorpha > Scutigeridae > Thereuonema > Thereuonema tuberculata. The sequence goes on along the minus strand of JAFIDM010005346.1, from coordinate 24,718,892 downwards.
TTAGGGTGATGAGATTGTTACTCCATATTCAAGTCCCACTATGTACATTTATGTGTGTATTTATTGAGAAATGAAGAACCTTCTGCGCACCATCATGTTATTGTGCTTATAATGCTCTAAAAATGATTGAAATAAACAAACGAATATAGTTATGTTTATTTATGCCACAGGAATCACCCGAGCACATATTTCTCATCCCAAGTTGATCAGAAACAATCGAAAACAAAAATCCTGGTATGAGAAATCAAAGACATCTCTAACCAGATGCAGGAACTTTTCGACGAAAAAGAAGATATGATTTCCATTCCTTCATCCGAGATTTGCACATTCTTCAGTTGATGTTTTACAGTTAATTAAAATTTTCTGAAGAAAACTTAATTTGTTTTTAATTTTCTTAGCAAATTTGTGTTTGATTTTTTCTACATAAGTATCTTTTTGGCAAAAATGCAAATAAGTATAATGTAACTTTTAATATCTTTCGGATTGTTCACATTTTCTTCCGTTTTAATAATAACAGGTGGCGCTTTTTCAGTCATATCACACAGCAAAGCGAAAGAAACGATGGTAATATCTTCTTTCATAAATGTAGAGCTTAGTTGCGAAGTGTTTAATGTCGGGAAAATTCCTATGAGCTTTTGACATGCCATATTGAATGGGTGTTGGATTACGGCATCTCATAAGGCTTTTGAAGCACGTCGCCGTTATAAATTTAAAACGACGCAGGAAGATTTTCTACTATTTTGAAGAAGTCGAAATTGTATGCATATCAAAGAGTAAACAGTGCTCACGGCGTGATGTCGTGTTAAGCCGTAACATGTACTTCATTCGCAGGGGAACATAGAGGATGAAGCGGAGGCATCGCTTATGAATATGAAACAGTTTGCAATCTTCCTCGGGTTCTATTTCCCCTCCCCTTATTCGCTTCCTTTCCTAATCAGAAAACGTGCGGTGGTGCGTGAAGAATGTTACATTGACAAGTTGCACCGTAGTCTCCAAAGGCTTCAGAAAGGGAGGCGGGAAAAAAATCGATCGGAATGTAATTTTCCGATTAGAAATGCGTTAACTTGTAATTGAAGCAAAAGTAATTCCTTTAAGGAACACGCGCCCTTTTCTTCCAAGAACCACTTGCAATTCGAAGGGATTCTAATTTCCTAATGAGGCAACGAACCGCGTGATATAAATCATGAAAGAGAGTCTCTGGGCCTTTTTTTGAAATGAGGCAAGTCCATTGGCAGTTTTAGACGGAATTATCCCTTCAAAAGTCCCCCCTTTGCTCTCTTATGCTTTTAAAAATTGGTAAACAGGACGCCGTCTCTTTTGAAGTTCCTTACATTAGCCTAACATGCGTCAAAAATTAAATTTGTGGCATTCTCTCAATGCATTCCTCAATCTTCTTTTTTCTTTTTCCTCACCAAACTTTTCAGAATCGTTCTTTTCAATTCTTAAATGACAGAAGATTCTTCGAATCGAAAAGAAATCCTCGGATAAAGGACAATGAAACTACAAAGAATCAAAGACCACTAGTGGAAGAATTGTACTCTCTTTGAAGATGTACTTCCTCGTAAACATACAAGAACTTTCAAACAAGCCGACCGCTTAATAACAAAAGCATGAAACGGTTAGATTGTGAATTGAATTATGAACACTTGTTCATTGCCAAAGTCACTATTTCTGTTATAATGGGGAATTCACATAATTACGACTTTCAACTTACAAAGTATCTTCAAAAATAAACTCCTTTATTTTAAAGGCCACCAACAAAATTTTTTATTAGTTCTACTTTTCATTAAATAGTCTGCTTTAGTGAAACGCTTCATGATTGATTCCGGAAATGAATAATTTTCATGCAGACTTAGCTTTCTTATAGAATGACAAAAATACATCTTAAATTTAGTATAAAATAAGTCAGCTTTTACATTTCATTAAAGCAAAAATCACCTACTAAAATGTGGGTCAAATTTAAGCGCGAGCTGATATCTAAGTACAATATAACTTCAAATTTTAAATGTTTTTCCTTCTTAACAACAACAAAAAAAATAATTAAGACACATAAAAATCCAAAACGATTGAATACTTTGTTAATAAAATGTACTATCCATCAAAAGAAATATAGATATTAGATAAAAAAAGAAAGATCTCTACATGTATCGGAATATATATAAAAGTCGAAGTTTGTATGTATGTTTTCTATAAAATTTTATGCCGTATGACGGATTTGAACCAAATATTGCACAAGTACTCTCTATTACCCGTCGGAAAATATAGGCTACCTTAGAACTTGGAGACACACCCCTTCCCCTTATTTCATCTCCTTCACATATTGTGATGTAATTACTAAACCGCTTTAGTTAGAAACACGAAATTTCACATGAGTATTCCTTGTCAGAAATGAAAAGATGGTATTCGATCGAATTTTCGATATTCGGACGTAACTCGTAAACAGAGAGACCATTGGTATGAGTATCTCCAAAACTACTTCAGGTGGAAACACGAACTTTGACACGAGTGTTCTTTGTTGAAATCGAAAACATGCTATTTCATCGAATTTTCGATATCGAGCTCTAAAGTGGGGGAGAGGGGGAGGAGAGGGTTCAACATTGTTGAAGGATTCTTCTACTACTACTTATTTCTTCAGAATAAGAATATAACATTATTTTATAATGATCACGTGACTTTTTTGGTAAAGTTTCGAAATGAAGGGATGTGGAGAAAGGCAGAAAGGGGTTGGAAGTCTTATATTCTCCGATCTCAATATTAATTTCGTATTTAAGGATATCGAGTTAAAAAAATATGAATATAACATTATTTTGTACCTATCACGTTATTTTTTTTCCCAAACGAGAAAGTTTCGAAGTGATCTCAAAATTTCAATTTCTTTCTCCTCCACATCACGACATCTGTATTTTTTGTAACCCGTACGAGAAACAGGTATTTCAGCTAGTAATAAATAAAAAAATACTGAAGCAAAAATAATTATTAATCTAAGTTCTATCACCCTGTAGATATACAGTATTAATATAATTCGGTAATTGTGTAGGGCACAGAACCAGTGAAATTAATAAGACGTGAAATTTTGAATGAAATGATTACGAAATACTTAATATAAAACCGATGGAAAACTTTGTTGTTGTTTTTGTTTTTTTATAGTTTTTAGGAAATTAAAAGTTTAGATGTCACTCTTTGCGGAAGCACCCTATAAAACATGGCTTTGTTTGAATTATTTTCAAGTGGCGGATAAGTTCCGAAATGAAAAATATTTATTTTTAATTATTTAAAAAATAATTTTTTTTCCTATTGTATTTACATCCTTGAAACGATTTTATCTTAATTAATCTAATCTACTGTTAATTAAAAGAAACGTTTTTTGTTGTTTGTTTGTTTTTTGTTTAATTTTCGAACGGAACGTCCTTTAAGAGATCTTACGAATCTGCCGCCAGATTCGAATTATCTTAAATCTCGAATTATCTTAAAAACTACAAAAAAAAAATCCCTACAGTTTTCCATCGATCACATAAATGAACTACGTACTTCGACTCATTAGGTTCCAAAAAAATGAAAGTTAGTATTAATTCCACTGGTTCTATGTCCTATACAACTACCTACAATTTTAACAAACTTCTTAGTCTCCTTACATATATCAATATTTCGATAAACTATCTGCTTCTCTTCTTCAGGCTTAGGTTTAAAATAATTTCTAATGTTTACAATTTACGTTCCTAGCAAGTAATTTATAGATTACATATATTGAAAAACTCAAACTTCACATACCGTATATGCTCCAATAGACGCCCCCGGCGTTTATTTGCAAAACTAGCCTCGACTCACGGCGCTTAATAGAGACCGGCTGCTATTAGAGGCCGACCATTATTAACAAAAACCTTCAGAACCCAATATTTTTAGACATAAATACGGACTGATATTACAAACAGCTACTTTATTTGAATTTCACATTGCTACATAAGACTGTTAAAGATAAATGGCAATGTCTTTCTGTACCTTTCGCTGCTATTCGTCGTCCGAATCCGCAATGACGGGCCGCCGCCTCACCGGAAATTTCTTTCGCGTATTCCACCGCGCGAATCTTAAAGGCAATGTCAAATGACCGTTTCGGTGGCATTTTGTAAGGTAATAAACCGTAAAGTATTGCGCACCACTATAAAGATACGGACGCTTGCACGAGTACCGATAGGCAAATATCAAAGACCCGGCTACTGTTAGAGACCGGCTACTATTTGACCGTATCCACTCTTCAGCCCGGCGCTTATTAGAGACCGGCGACAATAAGAGCCTCGGCGTTTATTGGAGCATATACGGTACTTTAACAAAGTATAATATATTAATAATATAACATATTTTAATATAAATATAATATTTTAAATAATAATAATAAATAATAATAAAATATAATGAATGCCGTTCCGGTATTGGCATGGCTGTTTCTTTCTTCTTCTGTGTTTCGTCCGTTTCTCCCCTGGGACATACTATCTCAGGCTTATTCTGGACGAGATGTGAATCTCGTCCCCCCTTCTTGAATTTCTTAGCCACACCCTGTCGTTGTCAGGTAGGGCTAGCCCATTGGCCCATAGGTGGCCAAAGTCGATGAAAGGAAGCAAGAAAGGAAAATATAATGAAACAAGGATATGTTAAAATGAAAACTAAGAATGATGTTAAATAATTAAGAAAAATTTAGAACGCAAATTGGACATTTTATCACAATATTTCAAATTCAAATAATTTCTACTTGGTTAGCACCATCGTATCTTAGAATTTCAAGGATCAGTACAATTCCACACTACCTTCGTTGAGCAGCGTACAGTTATCAGCTATCGCATTTTGGTAAGGAATTTCTGTGAATGGCAATGTAGGAATCCTAAAATCCAAAAAAGTTCATTGCAAATTGGATTCTCTAGTATGTTCTTAGGCAGTTGATTTATATCGTAAGGCTTACTGGAAAACATATCGATCCTTTAAGAAATATCAATCTGAAAAACAAATAAACAAGAAACCCAAATTAGATTAAATTATTAAATGCTTTTCCTGAAAATCCACTTGCCAAGAAAGAGATCAATCTGAGTCCACAAGGAAAGCTGTTATTGCAAATTGGTAAAAGAAGCTACAGAATATTAAGTTAAAATATTACCTCATCAAGTTACTATTGTTACTTAGATTAAATTGAAGGATTAAAAAGAAATTTCTCTGTCCAGAGTCCCTCCGATCGTAGAAGGGACAGCTGATGTTTAAAGATACAAAAAACAAGGTAGGGATAGCGATTAGTAAACCAATCACAATGCTTCGCAACGTCTTCTGATACGTCTATGAAAATATAATTGATATTGCCATAATTTCCTTATTGTTATAAATGTGATTATTGCGAAAGACGCAATTGTTGCAATTATTGCTAATGATATTTTAATGATACTTGTCTTCGACAAAACGGAAATATAAGTTCTGATACACTTGTATCAGAAGACTAAAAAATATTCCCATTCCCATTAGAAGAACAAACGGCCAATGGAGTGGTGTAATTTAAGGAAAATAGGAAAATCTTTATTTAGATGAGCCGTGGCCCATTAGAGCGGCAAGGAAAGAGAGAAGAATTGAGATAAACGCCCACACTTGAACGAGAGGAATCTCTAGAGTGCTAGGATCTACAGTTTTAATATTCAGCAAGCGGTAACTACTCGTACACACACTAATTGCTCACAATCTATCAAGAAATTTCATTTTTCTTTTCCAAGGTCATCATTTTCCTCTGTCATTTCTTCATCGTTTCAATGCCAATTCCAATTCTGAAGGCTGTTTAATTTAAATGTAAATGGTAATGAAAATATTGATTCTGCACAACACAAGAGATCTGTCAAGCGGAAGAAGTAAACAACCAGACTTAGTTGAAAACTTCAGTTAGATATACAAACTTTGCAGAGCGATTTTGTCGAAACAATAAACACTTGCAAAGGTTTGGTGCATAAGCGCCAATTCCTAAGACAGTTAGATGATGTAATTTCAAAAAAGTATTATGGCAATGAAATAAAATGGAATTATAATTTTAAATGATGAAAAAATTGCAAATCTCCTTTAAGCGAATTTCAATGTTATTGTTTGGATTAGATGGTTCATTTGGCTTGTAAGAGAAAACAGGGACATTTTTGCATAAATTGGAATGAAGATGAATCCTTTCAATTGTAGTTTCCTTTATGTAGCCTAAAGTAAATAGAATTTAGTTTTAGTTTCCTTCAATACACGGAAATGTGAACCTTGATGTTGATGCTACAACGAGAGTTGGAACAGCGGTTAACAAGGAACTTTATCTTGAGTTTGCATTTGTTATTCTATGCAAAGGTGCAGACCAGATCCTTGATGGAAGCACGAGGGAAAAGGAGACGACTCTACTGTTGCAACTACAAATTGAATTCCCACTACGTTTTGAGAAAATTTCTCCTACAGTTAAATGAATGAATTTAACTTAATTGAAAAGGACATTTAGAATATATCTTAAAAGTGTATTAAAAATGTAAAAAATGAATAAGAATAATAAAAATATAAGTCAACTGCACTGAATTAACGACTACGTTATCATAACTTCAGTTGAATTGACTGAACGGTTAGTAAACAGTTTTGAAACTGCTATTTGACCCTGACGTTTGTCCCTTCTCCCCCTCTTTGTATTTTGTAATGGTGTTACGTATATTTCCTTCTCTTTTACTCTGGCAATGATTTATTTGACAAAATAGTCAGCAATTTTCAGCTCTTGTGAAGGCGAAAGACAAAAAGACAAAAAGGCAACCCCCGCCACTCCCCCCCCAAAAAAAATCATTTCGAAAAAATAAACAGTTTCAACACAGTAAAGATACAATTGACGTTAATTTCAATTTCCTTTTTTTTAATTTAAAAGGATAATTTGCAAAGCAATATTTTTTTTCGATTTCTGAATGATATTTACAATGATTTTTTTTAATTTTAAATTCTACGGAAATTAGTAAAAGGAAAAGATTGATTACATAGAATAATAAAGAAAGAACCCATTAAGTTGAAGTTGATTTGCCAAAATCATCATTTCACTTTGCCCTTTTGTCATCAACATACAAAACAGGAAAAATCCCTTTAATGACAGAAGTAATTTAAGTAAATTTCGATGACATAAATACCATAATGAAGCAAGTAATTAGTATACGAAAAAACAAAACAGTTGAATGGAAGATAGAATTTCTTGATTCCTGTCTAGTGGAAAGTTCGTCTTTTGATCATCCGTGATAGATTTAAATTAGTTTTCGGAGTATCCAGTTTTAAAAGTTGTTTATATAGTTGTCGGAAATACTTTGTAAATAGCTTCTGGTAAGCATCGTCGAATAGCTTTCTTCGAAATGCATTAGCAGTTGTAACCCAGTAATGGGTAATTGCCGATAGGAATTCTAAAGATATAAATCTGAATTGAAAAGATATATGCGGAAGTCAGTGTGTTTTCATTACGTTGAATATTTATAGCTCCTCTGAAATTAAGCGCAAGTCATTGTGCGATTGCAAGGGCCATGCTTAATAAAGATAACCGTGAGCAACGTGTTTGCTTAATAAATTAGGGCCATCGGAGACGGCCTCTACGAGATAAGCATAGCGCACAAGTAAACAGAGAAAAATTGCGCCCCTAATAAACCTTGCTGTCAAGCGGAAATCGGTCGTTGTTCTTCACTATCAAGGGTGACAGCGTAATAGGTATTCTTCTCAATGAAAACGAATGGGGGTGGGGAAGTTCTTGAAAATGCAAGAAGGTGGAGACTACGGCGGTCCTATATGGGGATGAGAAGGACTGCTAGCATTCCTGTGTCTGCCACTCCCGACTGACCAGGAACGGCAAACCCTAATTACTTAATCGAATAACTAGTTCAGATTTCGCCAACCATTAAGGGAGCTTACCGTGCTCTCGAAGCGGGTAAAACAATAACACTTCTCCGTCGAGGAAGTCGACGCAGAAATTTATCGTTTACCGTAAATCTATCCTAATAAATGCCGTTTCTCATAAGCGAACATGCGCGTACTGCTCAGGGAAGTAGTAAAATTTTCGCTGATCCCCATAAATTGATATATCAACGAAATGTGTCGTATATATTAAGCATCAAAAAATGACATGGCTCAATTTATAAGAATTCTGCTATAAGGCAAACATTGCATTAATGCTGTTGCTGTATTAATAATGCATTTTTTGGGTTCAGCAGTTTAACATGTAGAAATATTTTCTACTTGAATATTTTTCCATCAATCTGGCATTACATTTATTTAATTTAAATATTTTCCTAAATTATGCAGCTAAGTGTATTCTGAATTAAATTGCTACAGAATTGCAGTCTAATGAAATTTCAATTATTTAAACTGATATAGTTGTAAATTGACATACTAAAATTTTCTATTTTATTTCCGTCTACATTTTTAACAATGCTAACAAATTAAATCAAATATTACACAAATATTTATAATTATAATTTATTCTTACAAGTTAGGATATTTGTAATTCCTCTTCATATTTATACAAAACCTTACTTATAATATTATAATTTTCAATAATGTAATAGTTTCATAACATTGATTTAAAATGTGCTACTAGCGGATGATTCGTGCAACAAATTTTAAAAATTAAATACTATAAAGAATACTATAAAGAATAGTATTACACTATTGAAGAAAAAAAGATGTTCTATGCGAATGACTATCAATCGTAGAATTCTACCAACAGTGCAGCTATAAACGAAAAATAACGCCACTAGTGTCACCGAGACTGATTTAGCTGCCAAGATTTCTTCCACTACTTTTATATAATTTCGAGGTTTATCAATCTTCGGATAAATTTAGATTTCTAAATTTAATCTAAATTTATTGCCATTTCCACAATAACTTGAGATGTAACGAATACCAATGTAAAACTTAAGATAATTCAAATAAATGTCACTTTTTCTGACCATTTGGTGTTACCTTTAAGTTTCAATGTAAAAAAGTATTACATTTACATATACACACTCTGTATCAGGTCACCGATAATTATACAATCTGCAATGAATCTGTAAGTGGTTGCGATTAACCAAAGGAAACAAAACATTAGTGGCGTTATTGGCGTTATTTGTAAGAATAGTGCACTGAAGTTTGATACTGACTGTACATAGGACATAAACACCTTTAGTTGTAAATAGCATGTTTCTTACGACTCTCCATTACAACAAATTTTTCCATAAAGACACACTTCAAATTTTTAAATCTTTTATTGCATTTTTACACTGTTTTGTTGGAAGGTGAGTCTTCGATCTTAGGGGATTAAGTAGCCATCAGGCTTTATGACCTCACAAATATTATTGAAATTAATGTTTATTCAAAATTGTCTGGTAAAAAGCTTTATTGAAAACAGTTGAGAGAAGGAACAGTTGAATCAGGAAGATAAATTCCACAAATTTCAAAAATCAGCGAAGCAGACAAACTATTTCCAATTTACACTCTTATAGATTCTTGTAGCTGTAAAATCATTTGAGTACCACCAACATATGCGACTATCAAGATAGAGTCCTATAAGCTTCAGCAAGACTCAATTAGGGTAACGGTGACATTAATCTCGACAGATTTACCGATTCTCAATTAAGTGTGATAGTTTCGATTATTCGTAAGCAAATTAGAAATGAGATACATCCGTGGAACATTGGTTTTAATGCTTTCCAGCTTTGCTGTATAGAAATCTTGTTAACAAGTTGTTGTAAACCGTAACATTTTTTTTATCTGCTTTAAATTTAAGCTTCAGTTTGATAGACATTAAAAGCGACTTTAAATATAAAAAGCAAATTTTTATTTACTCAATACATAAATTTTGTTTTCTGTTAGTTTTATCTGCTTTTATAGTATGTTATTCACTGTATTTTGCTTACAGGCAAATTAGAATGTTATTGTATTGGTAAATGTCTGTTATTATTTTTTAAATATGAATACAATAGACTATCAATCAATGATAATTAAACTTGTTGATACTGAATTACATTATGTTGCTTTTCCATATTCATATTTCAGTTTTATCGATTTGTTTATTCACTATTTTGAATTCTTATATGTTTATTCTTTACGTTCTAAAAAGTTATTTCAAAAGTCCACAAAAATTAGCCTCTAAAATGTTTTTTTCTTTTTGTGGAATCACAGGATCACATAGTTGCAAATGATGCATTTACATTTATAACTCTTGATACTCAGGTTTTATTGTTTACCTAAATAAATAAAAATAATGAAGCTGAAATTATTTTCTATCATGAAAGTGATAATGCTGGGAATAAATCACTGTTGTTCTGATCGACAACTAAATACAGGGAAAGATTATTATTTTTTTATGTTCAGTCCATGTGAATTTTGATCGGTTACCAAAAAGCTAAACTTTATGAAATGCAATTAACTGCAAATTTAACTGTCAAATAAGTACAGTGGGGAAGGGCTTTGTAAATTTCCGGTAAAACACCGGAAATTTACAAAATCCACATTTTTACTACCCATAACCAGAATGTTGGGAGATTGCAGATGACACTATGATGATTTTTCTGCTGCTTGCCAAATCACTAAATTAACCAAAATGGAAGCGAGAATTCAAAGAGAAACTAAATCACCTCTTCGCCCTTTCCTCATGAATAATCAGGCTTTGGACTGGAGAGAGAAACCTCCAGAAATGTCCATAGTATCTTCGATGTTTAAACTCTTTTGAGTTCTTATGAGTTCTCGAAAACATCTGATATTGCACAAGTACAATTGTGCTTTTTAATGTAAAGACTTGTTCAGACTTTCTCATTTTAAAATTTTAGTTGTGCAAATTTTCAATGAAACCTAAGTTTATGAAATTGTTCCTTTGCATTAACTAAATGATTTAAAATCATTTTCTAAATATTTTAAGCATTCCTACGATTCTTTATAATTTTATAGATGAATTCTTTATTCTTTTTGAGGTTATTACTTTTACTTACCACTACTAAAGCTTTCTAATTTTAAACCGTCCCATTTTAATATGACTATTTCCAACCCGTTATGAGTCTACGAGGAACGGAGACAAAACCATGATGGTAGCGTTTGATGGGAGGATTCGCTGAAATTCCAGAGCTGGGGAATTTTGATAGGTTCTTTTACTGGCACGAGTGTCTTTGCCGTGGCCACAGTAGGGTTGAATAGCATGTAGCATGACGAAGATTTTCTTTTTCTCATCTTCCCCCAGCACTACCATTCTTTTTTTTTTTTTTTTACCGACGTTCCTCGGAGACCCCCTGATGATTGCCCTTTTTATGGCAGTTTTTTACTATAGCAAGAGACCCTCCGATACAAAACCTATTGCAACCCCATCCCCCAACACCTCTTCCTCCGAAACCCCTTATTCTGCTCCTCCAGGGGCATTCGTTAACTTGGATTGACGGATTGATTGGTTTCAGATCCTCAGAGCAGTGTGCCTCCTCGCCTAACGCACAGCGTAATTTCCGTCCAGGCTCGCCAGGGTGACACAGCCGAGCTGCCATGCACGGCGCAAGGATTCCCAGTGCCAACATACAGGTAAGAGTCGGTACTTTTCTTCTCTTTCTCATTGTCGGTCTCTTTTTTTTTTTTCTTTTCTTTTCTTCTTTCCTTCCCGTTTCTTCGTTCACAGAGGTTGCGAATTTAAATTGCAAGTGAGTCTGTTGAATACATGCCAAGTCTCATTCTTGCAGCCATATCCATCTACACACTACACAAAAAAAAAGAAAAATCCAGCATGATGAATTCATTAAAAAATGATGAATTTTTATCTGTTTTCTTTTGCTTATGTGTAAGCTCGACAGCATAAAACAATCGCGAAAACAGTTATAAATTTTAGCTTTGTTCTTTCTACAAAACACTAATTTTTATTTACAAATAAATGACTTCTTAATTGCTTTAAGAAGTGATTTCGTAAATTTGTCATACATAAATGTATGGTGTAATCTGAAAATGCCTGATTAATTCCACGGCACTTAACATATATTAAAGCACTTTTAGGCAGTTTATAAATTATTCTTTTTGTTATTAATATCATTTATAATTATAGTTACATGATCTATTCTCTTTAATCCTGTTCTTCTTTAGTTAAATTAAGACTTTGTAAATAATGTATTTTTGTATGAATGTTTAATAGTGGAAATTGATTGTTTTCCTTACTCGATGAATAATGTTATATTTCAGTAGATTTTATCATTAGGCTAAGTATAGATCGTTGAATTACATTTGTTTAAAACTCAGTTTATCGTGTTTGTTTCAGCTTATAAAAAGCAGAATCCCAATATTTATTTTTATTGAATTTGATTAACTTTGATTTTAGAGTTTAACTTTTTAGAATATATTGATTGACATTATTAAATATTACCATACTTCTTTTGCACAAAGATTGAAATGAAAAGTAGAATAAAGAAAATCATGTAACCTCATCTTGGGAGCTTTTGCTGGTAAGAACTCAAAAAGAAGATATTTAAATAATTCTTATTAATGAAGATGTGAATGTTCAACAACTGAGAAATATACGAATTGTAGATTAAAAATAAATGAAAACATGTAAATTAGGTATTCCAAACAGATAATTATAAATGAATGTAGGAAAGTGAGAAAAGATTTGTTAAATTTAAGTTGATTTTAATGTGAGATATAAAACACTCGAGTCTACATAATAATGAAATTTGAGGATAACTTTGAAGAATCAGAAAAGAGAAAGAAAACGTTTTTCTAGTAAGTGAACGATTTCCAAACTGTTATTGCTTTAGTTTAGAAATGAAAAGCTTATTGAAAGGACCTTGAAGGAATCTTGAAGAAACAATTCCTTGGAAAGTTTATTCTGAAATAGATGGAAAAATTGTTGAACTTAAAAATCGGAACTTCATGACCTCGTAAAAATATTTGATAAAGAAGGTAATGGTGTTACGTTTGATGATCTTGTTGTTAACTTTTAGCGATAATAACCATTCATATATCTTTCCATCGTTAAATAACAACGAGTTCAGTCATGGTTCAAATCCAGTTTGAGAACCGAAAGACAGAAATTTTTTTAATAAATAAATCTTTAATTTTTTGAAATAAAGATATTCTCATTTTTTTACTGGAAATGCTGTTTAGCATGGATTTATGAACATTAGTTCGCAAAGCATTTGTTCGACAGGGTGATACCTAAACGCTTATCACAAGTTCTCCAAAAGAATCGACAGACGTTGGAGCTTCGAAACACAGTTCATTTCATTAGTATGTCTTCATGTAAGACAAAAGGGGATAGGATGTATAATCAAGAAGGTATTTTCAGCCAAAGCCACGAACTGAAAAAGTTGTAGAACTGTTTGAATATATTCTTATACAATAGAACCTCATTATAACGGACCCTATTATAACGGACGTTGCTTATAACGGACAGTTTTAAAAAAAACTGTAGTTATAATAAAGAATGCTTATTTTTATCTGACGAGTTTTAATTTCCAAGCAAGCGATTAAACATTAATCGTTGTGTTGTTTTTCGTAAACATGGATGCACTGCATGACACTGTAAGAAGCAGAATCTTCGGAGGATGAGGAAGAAGTGTTAGGAGACATTACTCAGCCTATAATGAAGGTGAGCGAAGTAAAAGACCATTTAAATTTTGTTATTCAATATGTTGAACAATCGGCAACTGAAAATGTGTTTGCATATTATGAACACTTACGGCACCTCCGTCAGTTATTAACTGAAGAAATAAGCAGCAAACTAACCCAGCAGAAAATAAATTATTTTTTCAAAACAATGAATGTAAGCAATCAACATGAACCAGGACCTTCTTGTTCTAAAGATGCAGTGTAGGCCTATACGTACACATCTTTCTCAATTCAACCTACTATGTTGAAGGCTAAATATTGTACTTTCATTGATGTACACCCTGCTGCATTACACCCTATAAGAATTATTTGTTTTAAACCGGACTTTCATTAAAACGGACAACCTTCAGCCCCTATTAGTCCGTTATAATGAGGTTCTACTGTATTTGAAGTTCATTGGATTTGAGATAAAATTGCAAAAGAGCCTTTGAATATCTTTGTTGAATAATTTATACTTTTTCGGTTAATGATCTTAATTATATATTTTATTGATAACATGAGCAGGTAACAATAACATAAAAATTAAGTGGGCATTAGCAGAACTGTAGGTTGAACTGTAGGTAATCGCAGCTATTTTAGTTATCATTAAAAGATGTATAAAAAACTGTAATGCACAATTTAAAGAGTTTTGAACATAATAAGTCATGTTCTTATCATTGCTTTAAAATGTGAAATTTACAATTTAATAAATGAATCTCACAAAGGGATTTTTTATGTATTTAAACCATAAAACTTCGCTAATACATAATAAACTAGCTTATTACAAAATTTTATAAGAAACTAGTTTTACGTAATGAATTTATTTTAAATTCTAACAAATTATTCTATATTAAGTTAAGAAATCGTAGAAAAATTTTTTAGTTTTCTAACGTTAAAATCACACCTCATATTAACGGTAAAATCACACTCCATTCACTCGAGCCAAGTTTATCAGTGAAGCTTCACAAGAGAAAAGAAAAAAATGGCTGTTTGAACAAAGTAATGACATCTTAATTGAAGCCCTGGGGAATTAAAATAGTTAACGGTTGACTGAGATTTTACTACTTAGTGTATTCGAAGAAGCTTAAGCTAAATGAAGATCACTTCGTCTGGAAAAGACTTCTAAAAGACAGCTTAAGTCATTCGCAGTTGCTAGTCATTTTCATTAAATTATAGCTTGACATCTCTAAGCACTGACTAGTGTGCTTGATAAGTTAGAAAACAATTTGAAATATGTAAACAAATTTTCGGACGGGGAAAAACGAATATAAATGTTTTGCTCCGGAAAATTGCAGTTTCTGGCATTTTTTCAAAACTTAATTCATTTGGCAAAATCATTCATATTTGACATTCATAAATGCAGTAATCTCAATGCAAATATTCTTCAGCTTCTTCATTTGCCATGCTTAAATGCTTTCAAGTGTACATTCGAGCAGGAAATGCAATAATTAAAACAGCTTCGTACACTATGTTCACGGAATTTATGTAACAGAACAAAAATATGAACTTAAACAAACATGTAGGATTCTTCGCATGATTTAATTATTAAGAAAAGGAGATTGGTTTTTTTCCAAAATAAATGTGGTTTATGTTATTTGATATGACATCTAACAAGAAAAACATTTCTCTTAGAGGACAGATTCATGCTTTTTTTTAAAATAAATTAATTGAGATATAAATAAATCAAAATACAAAACTGCAAAATCCAATTCTCCAATAGAAGCGCATAGAGTATGAAAATATTGACATTTAGAGCAGACTGCTTTTTTTATGTGCTTAAAGTGTACTAAAGATTGACTTACAAAATATCAAAACTAAAAACTTATTTCAAGTTCTGACTTAAAATTAACAAAAATTTAACTTAAGAATTTATGTTCAAACAACTTACCTGCAGTAGAAGGCACAGAACAGAAAATTCTCAGAACAAATTTGGACTTCCTGAAAAACTGAATTTGACGAATTTATTATTTTCGAAATTTCAAAACTTTTAGTCATTTAATAAAACAAATATAGGATTGTTTCTCTTAATGCAAACACATTTCTTTAAAAGAATTTTTAACCTCTCATGTATGAATATAAGATTAGTTCTTACAAGCTAATTATCTAGATTTTGTAAAGAAAAACAAAAACAAAAAGTATCTGGTCATTCGTTTAGAATTTAGTTATCTTTACTGTAGTTTTCTAATTGAATTGCTTTAGACTATTGAAATCTGCAGGTCTGTTTTATTTCTAGAGTTGTACTATTTATATATGGTTTCGCACATCTCTATTTATCGTTATATTTCAGAACTTAAGTTATTGTTATATTTTCTGTTTAATTCTCTCCAACAACAGCATGAGAACAGTAGAATATTATTTTTGACAGTAGACCTATCTTTTGAAAAACGCGCTATTTGCTGGTAATTTGGCTCAGCTTCAGGCCTAATTTAAATCACGAATTGTGAGAGCATTGAGGAACAAAAAAAGACATTTCAGCAAAACTGAGGCTTTTTCTAATCTTCATTGGAAGACTTAAATGTATTTGTGGAAAGGTTCGTTGAATATGTAAAAGTGATCTCTCTTTTTTTAGTTTTTTTTTTCCCACAGCACATCTAATTGCTTTGTTTCTCAGGAAAGAAAAGAGAAGAATGAATAGAAAAAGAGAATGGAGAATTAAAAGTGAAGAGGAGAAAGGAAATGTGTTGTTCATTGATTTTACTGCTTTGTTGAAAAGGTTAATGGAGAGATTTGAACATGAATTAAAATAAAATACACACGCATTTTCCTTTAACTGAATTTTTGCTTAGAATTTGAAAAAATAAGTATGTACTTAATAATATATATCGATAGGTATACAGTAGATATATATTGAAAATACTTTATTGGCCAACCTCTTCTAAAAGGTTTTTATCCACTCCTGTAAGACTCACTCAATATTTTGGCCCGGTTCCTTGAATCTTCAACAGAAAATGTTGAGCATCACATGAACTATGGCGCTTTTCCTCAATGACAAAACTTTCATCTAGTTTTTAGTATTCGAGGAAAAGCGATATACTTCATGTAATGCTCAACATTTCCTGATGAAGGCTAAACTAGATGAAAGTATAATTTTTTTTTTATCTCCATTATTACTGTAATGATCTGTTATCTTACCATTTCAAATTGAGTAATATGAAATGGTGATTACAGAAGAAGAAATTCTCAGGACACCATACCTGAAAAATTGTATTGATAGCTATCCTCAAATGAAAATAATACAGAGAAAAAGTTAGATTATCCATTTTTTCCCATCTTTAAATATTCTTAAAACTACTATCTGTGTTTTGTAATCTTAGTAAAAAGAAAATGATTGGTTCTGATTGCCATGAACCTAATTGGATGAGATATGAGAAATGATGAAAAATAATTGGAATGAAAATAGGAAAAAAAGCAAAGCCACAGAAATTCCTCTATTGCGCTCCGTTTTCCCCGTTATATTCACTTGAGCACCCAGGAGACCCGGTTGTCTCCTTTGCCACGCTTTTATCTATCAACATTGTCTTTCTTGCTATCTTTCCTTTGAGAATCTAAGAATTCGAACTTAATAATAGAACATAAGCACTTGTGAAGATGTATATAAGATAGCAAGGGACAGTGCTTAAAATACTGGTGAGTAATAACCACATTGATTAAACTATCATAAAGCAGAGGTAAATGGTTAACCTGAAGGGTCAAATGAACTGGATCAAGAAAATAATTCGAAGAAAATGTAGGTTTTGGAAATGATTAATATAATACAGATCAACGATTACAAAAGCCTTCAGAGATTGATCAGTTTAACAAAGCTGAAGCCCTGGATAGCATAGATTTACAGTAAACAGATACAATGGTGAAAATTATTAAAATCTAAGGTACAAGACTACGATGGGAACATTGGAAGTTGATACCATATTTAATATATATAATTTAGACCATGATTTTTTTCCTTTTCTATTTAACCAAATATATTTCTGAAAATATTTTTATAATACTTCAAAAAATACATTAATATTTTTAAAGCGATACTCTTACGTGTGTAAAATATTTATGTAACGTAAAAAAAAGGTAAGCACACTTTGAAAAGGACATTTAACATATATTTACACATTAAAATACCATGTTACGGTCAGCGTTGTATTTTAATGTGTTAAAATATTTTACATGTCCTTGGTCAAAGTGTGTTAACCTTTTTTGTTACAATACATTAATATTTTTATGACATCATTATTAAAAGATTCTTAGAACTATAAACAGCAAGTTGTTAAAAGGAGACTTTATTATGAATATTTAAGGCTAAAGTTTAATCCATAAAATGAATTGTAATAACTTATAGCTCAAACCTTCCCTTGCCTATTATTGTGTACACATTCTGATTTCTAGACTCAAGTGGTATTTTCAAAGTCGCAACTGAACTGTAGAGCAGTGGAAAACAATTTTATGGAGTGTAACGTGCCTCATCACCTTACACTCTAATCCAGTCGGATGGACGTGCTTGAGTGTGGCGAATGCTAGGCGAACGTCTTTTACCCGAGTGCATCGTTCCAACTGTGAAGTTCGGCGGTGGGGGAATCATGATGTGGGGGTGATTCTCATAGTATGACCTTGGACCATTGCATGTTGTTGCGGGAATCTTGAACTCCGAAGGCTACAAAGACATTTTGGATAATCGGGTTGTTCCTACTCTCTGGCAAATGCTTGGAAATGACGATAGTTACTTTCAGGATGACAATGCTCCATGCCATGTTTCAGCCTCTGTCCAGCAGTGGTACACAGAGATGGCTGTAAAGCGGCTTCCATGGCCTGCTCAGAGTCCCGACCTAAACCCTATCGAACATTAATGGGACGAGTTAGAGCATCGATTGAGGGCCAGGGGACCATGTCCGACATTTATAGCTGCACTGGTCATGTTCGTGAAGCAGGAATGGACATAAAAACCCTTAGCTCTGTATCAAAACTTTGTGGAAAGCATGCCCCACAGGGTGGCTAATGTAATTTCAGCACTTGGGTGCCCATCCCACTCTTAAATCAATTACACTTTCACATGTTTCCAATAAAGCACTGTCCGGTCCATTACTGTAGGGTAGTGTACATAGTTTACCTGAAATGTGCTGCCCAATTTCAAGATTGTTTTCAATCATGCAATACAACGAATAAATGTCATATAAACATGGGTTTGGAAATGCTTTATTTCCAAGATATGAACGATGCAACAATACAGAGGTGATGGCCGTACAGTCGTGAGTTTCACAGAAAGTGCTCGAAATGTCCTCCACCGGCTGCAATGCACGCAACACAACGTCGTTCCATCGAACACGGTCGTAGATGCTAGGTGCACGTCGAATTGTGTTGCACCCATCCACTAAGCAGTCATGGAGTGCGTGGGCGTCAAGAACCGATGTGTTGTACGCTAATGCTTTAAGATTATCCCATACAAAAAAGTTCAGAGGGTTTTAAATCAGGGGAAGGAGCAGGCCATGCTGTTGGTCCCCCTCTTCCAATCCAACGGTCAAGATAACATTGATTCAGAAGTCGTCGGGCTGTATTGTTTCATCGTTCATATCTTGGAAATAACGCATTTCCAGACCCATGTTTATATGACATTTATTCGTTGTTTTGCATGATTGAATTCAACCTTTAAGTTGGCAGCACATTTTAAGTACACCTTATATAATTGCTGTTAACTTTCAAAATTTCTGAAATCAGGAATCAATGAGTTATTTCTTTTATTTAGAAGTCCTTGTTTTAAGGTTCGTGTTACTATGGATATCGCTTTATGAGTTTAATTTAAAAAAATAATAATAACCTTTATGACTTCTTAAATTAAATAAAAAAATGTGAGAACGGCATTAATTGGTTAACAAATTTAAACTTAAAACGAATTCTTTTGAAATAGTAATATTATTATCTAGATCTAAATTTATTTGTTTCGAAAGAGTTAAATTTAATAAATATAAGATTACCAACGCAATTCAAATAGAGTGCATTGAATACTGATAATTGTTTTAGATAATATGTTACAAA
Organism: Thereuonema tuberculata; assembly: GCA_023159025.1. Classification (NCBI taxonomy): domain Eukaryota; kingdom Metazoa; phylum Arthropoda; class Chilopoda; order Scutigeromorpha; family Scutigeridae; genus Thereuonema; species Thereuonema tuberculata. The sequence goes on along the minus strand of JAFIDM010005346.1, from coordinate 24,699,287 downwards.
TAATTTCAGAAAAAAATAGTTATATTGAAATCATCTAGAAAACGTGACGCTAATCCTTTCTTTAATCAATAAGTAATACGCTATAATCAATATAATCTACATTATTAAAAAAAATAACTGTGTGCGTGTGTACGTTCCCACAATGGAATTTCGCAACAATTCGCATATTCGTTGCCAGGCAACAGGAGCATGTAAATGGTCAACTCAACTGCGCAAATTTGTGACTGTTACAAGTGGATTCCAATATTGTATTCCATATATTTTTTAGAATTTAAACTTTAATTTATTTTTAGTTTTGAGTTTGAGTGTATAGTTACTTAATGTGAAGGGGTTTTTTTTTGTCTTTTTTTTTAATAAATATTTGTTTCCATTACCGGAGGCTTCCGGAGCAAAGCAACCGGCAACCGCCTAATATCTTTAATTTTTAGAGAGTTTCTGGCTTTTTAAATATCATCTTTATACGACAAAAGCTAGATAGAGTTAAAACATAGATGACATCGAAGTTTAGATTGTAGTGAAAACCTTTGAACTTATAAAAAATTTACTCTTTTTTTTCTTTACCTTTATCTAAAATGATTTTCGTTAATATTTTTAGCTTTCCTCCATTTTTTATCGAAATGTTGAAATAATCTCAAAATAAAAATCCACATTAAAGCAATGAAACGAAGCAAATCAAGAACACAAATTAAAAAGTTTCCAATAAAGTGATCAGAAGCAAACTACAGAAATCCCTATACTTTATTAGACTCGAAACTTTCAGCAAAGCAGTTTCTACAAATGACTAAGTTCATTTTATATACAGCGTCACTATGAATTTGTCATCCATGGAAAGAAAATGGCACAGTTTGAAAATATATTCAATGATCATTTTTACCAATAAAAGAAATTTAGAAATGATTGCCAACCAATTCAAAACATTTCAGTCGGAAAACTCAAGTTGAAGCTGTTTTTTTAGAAAATGGAATTTACTAATGAGAGGTTAATTCTTAATGGAAACAACTCATTATAGAAAAAATACTAATTACTCATTAATTATTAAACTCTTATAGATTTATAGTTTAGATTTGTTTATTTAAATTCCAATTTCAATTGAATCTAGTTATGACTCATGACTAGTTTTGTAGTTGGCAGCTGAAGACCTGACTTATCACAATTATCGTAAGTTCTGTCGTATAAATTAATAGGTTAGGAGATATTAAAGATATATAGCAATGACCATCAATTTTCTCTTTCCAGAAAAACAAGAACAACCAAACATTTTCTTCAATAATGTAATATCGGAATTAGCGATTCGCAAAAGCAGTAGAAACTACTACAGTAAAAGACAAAGTTGCTTAAATGGATCATTGTTTAACGCATAGCTCAACGAATACTGTTCTAGACTGTTAACACTTTAAAAATCCAGAGCATTCGTTCAAACTTTTGAATTCTCAAAATGAAATGCTATTTAAATGAAGCAATTTTCTCTTTATATTATTCTGATTTTACTATTGTAAGGCTGTTTTCTGGACACTATCTTCAAAAGTTTTTAAGAGCACCGTTGACAATGAGAATCCTTTCTTTTTGCGACGTCTAAAGAAACCAAAAGATTTTCTTACGTTACTTACTTGAAGGTACTATTTTAGTTGAAGGACACCGATAGTTGAAAGACAACTATTGTTGGAGAAATGTAACTATAACTCTGAAATACTGCGCCCCCATTAGAGATATCAAATGAAACCTTCATCCACTTTGCTTCTTTACTAGATTACCTTGATTCTCCTATCAATTGTGATCCCTTTGGCAATTCTTGTTACATAATGGACTCTCTTATAAAACTGTTTATATGGAAGCTCTGTTACATCTGTTTGTGTAAAAAGAAAGGATGTTATTCATTTCCCTGTAGGCTTTAGAGTTAGTGTGCTCAGAAATTGCTAACAAAAGCAGTTTCTACTGAATTTTGTTGTTTACCGAATAAACCGAGCAAAGAGGAATGTATGCTCACAATTGCTATAGGTTTCAGCTCGAATCTTTTGAGCACTTCATGAATATTTTAGTTCAAGAGTTCAGTATTAAAGTTGGTGCTTTTCTTTTTCTATATTCAGAAGAAACGTTAACCGTGGAATGTTCGATCGTGTAGTGATTATTCAAGAAATTATTTTACTTTCATTGCAGTGGATGTGTATGAAATAAATGAAATAAATGAAAAGTTTTGTCTATTGTTTTTCATGAGAATGTGTGATATAAAAGTAAATGTTTGGAATGAAAGTAAGTCTTTATAGAACGGCAAGTGTAATTTTCAAATTCCCAATTTTTAATTTTATATAATTTTATAAAATAAAATATTATATAATATAAATTTTATATGCTTCCTCAGCTGCTGAAATACCATACTCACTCATACTGATTCAATAGGCATTGTTCTTCATTTGTTATCTGTTTTGTTATCTCTCATAGCCATCGGATTGTAGACAGATGTATTCTATGAATAATTATGCATACATTAATATAATTAAATATCTGTTCTTAAGAATGTCATTTAAAACTCAGCGTGATATTGGACATTGGAAAAAGAGTTTAAGGAAGCAATAAGCATCAATAAGATATTTATTAGAGGTAATTCTAGACCCTAGAGAAATTTATATTCAGTCTGGATGATTTAAAATTGTTTCAGTTCTTTCAGGCTTCCAGTCAAACTCCTCTCCCTCCCCGTAGTTACTTCTGTAAATTTCAAAGACTTTCATGGTTGACATTGCGTTAATTGCTAGTATACGTGAATGACCAACACCTTGGTATCATGTTACAGTATTGTACAAGTTTAAGTGAGCCATTCCTTCACGTGTTTTATAAATTTGTAATATAAAAAAAATGCACAATATGGTGAACTTTAACTTGAAAAAAAAAATAACTGAAGGATAAAAAAAAGTCATTTCGGGAATCATCTGCGGGTCATTAACAAGGTAGAGAGTGAAAGAGGCTGAAGTAGAAATCGAATGCCTCTCTCTATATATATATATATCAAATAAGCAGGAACCAAAAAAAACGGACGAAGGCATTATGGTGAGAGCGGGTGGCATTGGTGGTAGGAATTAAGAAGAAAACATTCAGTTAACTAATAGGTACTAATTTATGCTTCCAGTGATTACTTCTAGAAATAAAAATAAATGAGAATCGAGCCTTATTTCGATAAAATATCAAAATATAAAGCTGTGGATAACATAATGAAATAGAAATCTGATTGAAATGATTAGGTAAATATAAAATATTTATTAATTATTCTTTCCTCAAATAAATTAGTTATTCGAATTCGAGGAATCGAAAGCTGTGTTTTCCAATATTTTTAAAATTTTCCAGCTTTTTAAGGAGTTACATTTAATGGTAATATTGTATATAGTTCCTTAAAATCTGAAGATATATTGAAGCTTCAATTGATTTTCTTGAAATAATATAACATTTATAATATTCTTTAATAATTCATCTTAATTTAACATTCTTTAAAAAAGAGATTATTCCAAGAATATGATATTTCTTCCTAAAATTCGTGATATACTTTTTTAATTTATGTATTCAGTCCAAAACTCCGAAACATAATTAAAATTCGGAAAAGAACTGCTAATTTAAGATTAATATAGTTGCTTGCAGAAATTGGGTGGAGGTGGGGGCTACGAAGGCATAGATGTGGGAAATTTAACATTTTCCGTAACACGTTTCTGCATGCCAATGCCTGAGGAAAATTACGTCGGCTTTACTTGCTCATCCGCAAGTCTTTGAAAGGCTCAACTCTCTGCATTCCATCTAATAGTTAATGAAGCAAAGCTTGGGGAACTTCACAAACACATATTGAAAATATCAACATTCACTTCCTTTGAGGAGATTAGTCAGAGCTTAATGCTGCTAATTAATGGTTTTTGAAGTAATTACGTCGTGTCAACATCGATTTATTGCGACGAATTGAGGAGCCAGTTTCTGGACTTTCCCAAAAATTAGCCAAACACTGGCAGCGAGAAGCACAACATTGACGGTTAGATCGCCTGCGTAAATTTTCTGCTTCACAAACGGAGACGGAAGAAATCCATCTTTGAGTCCTTCTGTAATCAGAGATTCAGTCTTTCCCCGTTTTCCATTTAACTTTTAGCTTGTACGAAATGGGAAAAAAAAACACAATCGGATTTTCCCATTTGTTATCGTCCGCCACCCTCATTGACTCCCACCTTTTTAATGTCTTTGTTATCTTTGAGAAATCATTTCTCACTTTGCCTCCTATCGCGATTTTCTCAAATTGCGAAAGGAACTCGTTTCATGAAACGGAAACGACTTGTAAACATAGACATAAGAAAAGAAAGAATTTTATTTTACAGTATAATAATAAACAAGAAAATGTGCAATGTCTTTTCCAGCTATCTGCCTTCAAGATGAGAAATTAATCGTCCACAAAGGTTTCTCCTAGTGAATTTTAATGCTAATTACATCAATTGCACTTATCTAATAGCTATCATTACGCTGCCCATGATGATAATTTCCAAGACTGATAGTAGGAAAGGAAACGACACTAAATCATCACATAGCTTAGAAATATTCAATTTCAAAGTTGAAAAAGTATTAGAATAGTATAAATTTTCTTTACTTTATTTTTGATATTTATCTATCTCTTGAACCATGTGAAATAATTGTACAGTGATATGTAGAAATTTCCTGCTATTAAAGATTACATTAAGTTTCTTTAATCAGAACAAAATTAATCTTTAAAAATAAATGTTTAAGCAGCAGATTACTTTAAACTATCTGTCTCAAATATATCGTATAGTTCTCATCTATAATAAGTCTTTTGAGTATTCGCTTTTAAACAGCATTTCCTATAACATTTTCAACAATATATTTTGCAGACATGTCTAGAACCTTTTGGTTAAAGATTAGATCTAGGTTTTTGAAATTTTATTTATATACTTCCTTTTAGCAAGATTTTACATTTTTGTGGTAAATTCTTTCTCTTCACTTGCTTTTAATTGCTCATAAATCTAAGACTACATGCCAAGCCCATTAACAATATTTTACATATTTGGGATAAAATAATCATACTTTTGCTTTAACATTATATAAGTTAACTCTTAATTTCTGATAAAAAATATTTTGAATTGGATTACATTTTATATTTTATTAATATAGTGTAAGCTTTGTCCAGGCCTGCTATGTGATCCTTCTATCCATAGTTTTTTAAGGAGGTGGAAGTTTTACTAAAAAACATGAAAAATCTTACTTTTAAATTAACTAATATTAATAAAAGAAACAGTAAGCAATATTAAGTAAAGACAAAATTATTGCTTATTATTTTATTAATAATAAGCAATAATTATTATTAATAAAAAATAATAATAATCCCTTATTGATCCTTATTGAAACAGTGATCTTTTTTTTAATATAAAGCTTGTGTTTTTGAATATGTTTATTAACTTTTACTTTTCAACAGTTTTAATTGAACCCTTTTTATGGCATCTCGCATTGTTCTGGTTAAAATTCAATATTTTTACATTAAATATTAAACCTTAAAACAAAAGGTTGCAAAATACAAAACTGTTTAAGACGTTATGTTTGATCCTTTTTTGAATGTAATAATTAACAGAAAATTAATGAGCACAATATTACTACGGAGGAATGAGTTTTTGCCTGAAGACAGGTTTCTCATTAATCTTTCTGATGTGTTTATGAGCAGTGCTCAGAAAGATTATTATGCAGTGAGCATTTTTGAAAATGCTAAAAAAAAAAAAAAAAAATGTTGAGCGGTAATGTGAAGAGTATTCAATTCTATACATGGGGTTGGCTTTAAAAATCGAATTTAAACAACTATGTAAAATTTCTAAGGGCCGGGTAGTTCTCTGTTTGCGGGCCGGAGGACTGGGGTTTGCCATTTTCCCCTGATTATTTTCCTTCCAGAAGGACCACATTATGTACATGCGCTCTCGCGAGCTTAAGGCGATTGAGTATCGGGCAGGCCTACATACTTTCACTTCGTGAACAATGCCTGTGAATGGTCAGAATCTATAACTCCCTTTCCATTTAGATCTTCGAAACCTTTTGATCGAGTTGTTAAAGTTTTTGTAGAAAATTTGATATACAGTCACTACATGCAGGGTTGCACCACCATACAATAATGCGTAGTATCAAAGTAGAAATTGAAGTACTATTATTAAGTAGCTATTTACTATTAATATATATAAAACTATTGAACTTTTTGTCTTTTAGCTAGTTTTCGCAAAGCTTGGTATAAAGTGAAACTTTTATAATTTATTTGTATAAAACATGCTGAACCTTTATTAAATAAATTACTGTCTGTTGAGGTGAGTAATTTAATTCTGTTGCAGAGTGAGTTGTTAGTGTTTGTTTATAACTGCAAATAAAATTTGCTTTCTATTTATACGTCCATTGATTTTAAATCCCTTGTTCGTTTTAGCTGATAATGAACATATTGATTCAATTCCTTAGTTAATAAACAAAGTTATGCAAAGTTTGTATAATGAACACAAAACTTTTGAAAATTTCGAAATACTACGTAATTTGTCAGGTTTTAAATTCAACAAAAATTCTGAATATTTTTTTAAAACAGATACAGCTAACCACATTCTAATCAGAATTGTTTCAGTAGGATGTTTTTCAAATACAGTATGGGCGAAAACTAACGACACAACAATTTGACCACATGAAAGGTAGCACTACTTGACGATTGTTGTATTCGGAACAGAATGATTGTGAATGTGAGATTAATCAGTGTTGCTGTGAAAAGGGTATTACAGTCAAACAGATGGATGTTGACGATCTCGTTTGCGTGAGAATTACGGAAAACACGAGATCTGGCCATTAGCCTCTTCAGCAGGTCTCAAGGAATTTAGTATTTGAATGTCTTTCACTAGGAAAATGCTACCTAATGAATTTTTTGTTTGTTTACTGACTGTAAAGGAATGAGAGGTCCTCCATTTATTAATTCCCTACGAAAATATTCTTCAATTTGCAATATTATTTTTTGTGCGCTGCTTCGTATAGCACTGTTTTTCTTCATTTTTGTGAGAAGACATGGATAGAGGCTATTCTCGCGTAAATTACGTGGAATCACGAAAATACGAGATCGTCAACATCTATCTGTTAGACTGTAACTATCAAGAGAAAGTGTTGATTGTGGAGCACTATTTTCGATGATAAGGAGCAGGACGTGGCAATGAACTTAGCCTGCTAAACGTTGCTACGGAATTTCGGGAGCGTTTTAACTGTCCAGCACCCACGAACAAGGTTATGTTATCGGTCGTCGATAAATTCCGTTGAACCGGAAGTATACTCACACAGCGGAAAGGTTGCACCGGCTGTCCCGTAACAGTAATAACAAATGAAAATCACGGCCGAGTTTTTGAGGAAGTGTTGAAGTCTCCGCAACGAAGTCTCCGACGAACGGCAGTGAAACTGGACATGGGTCGAACATCAGTTCGACGTATGTTCAAAATCATTGGTGGGTTCACTTACAAGGTACAGACTGGCCAACCATTGCAACCTGTCGACAAAGAAGTAAGAGTCGAGTACTGTGCTTCCACGTTAGCAATGCTGTATGACGATCCCGGATTTTTGTCTAATATTTGGTTTTCGGACGAGTGTCATGCTCATCTGAATGGCTATATCATAAAACAAACAACCTGATTTCTCGGTTCCGCCCGACCAGACATCATTATTGAAATACCACTCCACAGTAGTGTGCGGTATCTGGAAACAGCATCATTGGTCCGTACTTCATTGAGGATGACCAACAGAATCCGGTGACTGTAAATCAGGTGCGTTATACAGAACAGGTAATCACGTCGTTTCTCAGGTATCTCCAATGCACAACACTTACGTCTTCATTCCCAGTGTTTCAAAAGGATGGGGCTACGTGTCATACGGCGAGGGAATCACTTCGGCTACTTCATGACACCTTCGGAAATCATGTGATATCCCATGGAGCAAACATTCCATATCCCTCCCATTCCCTGATTTAACTCCACCTGATGCGTACGTTTGGGGAATGCTGAAGGAAATGCTTTTTCAAGGACAACCTCCGGCAAACATTGTTGAGCTGCGGCAAAAGATTTTCACAACACTTAGGGAAATGGAACAACCTCCCGTCCTGGACATGGTGAACAACCTATGCAACCGCTACGATTACTGCTTAGAGCGCCAAGGAGATCACATTGAACATGCATTTGTGAACAATCACCATTGATTATTCTTTCGGTTGCAGAGCTTTCTGTTCAAAACGGTTCAGTGTCGTTTGTTTTGGGCCATATACTGTATTTACATAAACGACTGGAAGGTAACATAAGATTTTATATTTTCTCAAATGAATTTTAATTTTTATAATAATTATTCAGGTAAGTAATGAAATGTCTAAAATATTCTGGACGATTTAAGAAAAATCTTCGATTAGTTTTGAATATTTCTCCTTAGTGTAGTAAATTTAAGTACTGTAGGACTTTCAGCATTGGGGATGTTTACAGAAGATGAGAAGCAAGAGGAAAGAACTTGTTACCGTCTGGAGGCAAAGAGGAGAAGGATTCAAATGAGTTGTAATCTTTCAAAGAAAGATCTAAGAAAAGTCAAAACTTTCATAGAAAGCTTTAAGATTTCGAGGTTTTAAAGAATTTTTTAAATAATGAGTTTTTTTTTTCCTTTAATGAAAAAAAAAACAATACAATAATATTTTTTAAGCATGCCATAAATAATTTAGAATAAATCACTAAATTCATAATAATATTATTATTAATGATAATAATATTAAAAATGGAAAAACGATAAAATGGATACGTTTGCTTTCACACCTGCACCCATCATCGTTTTTCATATTATATTTAATGCATGTTAAACTTTCTTACACCGTAATAATATTAATAATAAACATATTATTTTGAGATTTTGTTTGAAATTATTTACGGTATATCTTGTTAAAAGATGTTTTCTTTGGATTTAGGTAAACAGTTGAATTATACTTTTGGAATCTGATCAAACTGTAGTTTAGACTTTACATCTCAATTACGTTATCTACATCTACAGTTATTTTTGAGCTCATTTTAAATTAGGCAATATTTTAAAAGAGCGAATATCTTATAAGTTTGTAATTGAAAAATCGGATTCTATTCATCATATTAATAATGTCGGGAATAATAAATATTATTAAGTTAATAACTGAGTAACTGAAGGAAAAGAATAAAGAAAAAACCCTCAAAATAACAGATATTATTTAGGGATATAAAAGACGTTCAGTTCAGTAGATTCACTGGAAGTATGAAATGGTCAGTTTTGAAATATAATGATATAAGCGAAGTATGTAAATGTTTTAAAATATTCGTTTTTTACCCTTGTCTTTTTATCTGCAGACAAGTATTTCTAAACTTAATTTGAGAAAAAAAAATCTTACTAAAACGAGATTGTCAACAATGTTTCTTTTTTAAATATCCATGAGTATTATATAAACAATGTAGGCATATTATATATAATATTTCACTGTCTTTAATAATCAATGTAGAAGGGAAATATGAGATATTTTACGGAAGGTTTGGTACAATAATATTGTAACAAAGAAACTTTTATGAAAATGATAGAGAACAGAAAAATCCAATCCTGGCCGTATTAATATTGGTGTAGTTAGAACAGGAAATTGGTCTCAAACCTTATACTTCTACAATTGAATAACATTTAATGAAATGAAACCCCATTTAACATTTAATGTTTGTGACTTTTTCATTAACCATCGTTAATATCTACTTTCAACTTCTCGTTTCCTGTATATAATTGATTATTCACAGAATATTGATCGAAATATCAAGCAAGATAATTTGTTATATAAAATTTACATATTTTCTTAATATAACGCTGAGCAGCTGCCAATAATGGAATAATTTTGAAAACTAAAATATCATTCAGTCTGCTCTTAAGTATTTTAAAGGGGAGTATTTTGTTAGCCAGGAGCCAATTCTTAAAGCATAGAGAACAAATTTCAAATTCCGGCAGAGGTTCGTTATTTTTCCAAGATGGTGTTCAGTTCTCCTCCAGATGGGTCCTACGGTCCACCCAGCCCTCTCTTAAAAATGTATAGGATTTCATTCCCGGGTCAGAGTAAATGAGACCCCCGAACTCAACTTGGTCTCTTTTATAATGGAAAATCTGGACCCTAACGCCGCATAGGACTAACGTGGGGGAACATTTTTAACTTTATACATTATTTTCAGTCATTTGAAATGTTAATAATTAAGAACATAATGACAAAAAAATCTCAAAAACTTTTCCAAAATATTCCAATTTACCTTAAAAATAATGAACACTAGAATTTTTAAGATTTATTTTCCTTTGTAAATTGTTCGTAAGATTTTTATATCTGTATATTAGATAAAATACTAAGTCAAATTATTGATCTTAAAATGTGCAAAGCTATAAGTAATGCCTCCCGAAAATACATATTTGGAAGGTTTTTACAAGTATTTAAAAAAATAAATGAGAAGCTTTTTTTTGCAATTTATTGTTCCTCTCATAGCCTCTTTTTTTATAAAAACACTACTTAACATTTCACTTTATTTAATGAAAGCATAGATATTTCTAGTATAGGAACAGTTCCACAGGTTGAATTATTTGACTTTATGGAAAAATATATTAATATTGCCTTAATATTAATATTAATATAAGAAAAATAAGTAATAATGTTTGTCACTAAACTGTAATGTGTGTGGTCGGTTCGCATCGAAGTGCGAGCTTCGTTGCCGAAGCATCCGTGCTCCAGGGAGCGCTAGTGTTCCCAAGACGGCGAACCCCTAGCAGACTCCCTAGAATTACAAGGGAAAGATACTGGGGTGGTTTCCCGTGGCCTTCCCCAGGACGCCATTAAGGAATGACGTCAGACCGAAGAGAAAGTGAAGAAGAGGCTACAACACAGGAAAGGAAATTTTTGAAACATCCATGCTCGCTACCGGGATTTGAACCCGGGCGCTGGCACATTGATCTCACGACAGACCGACGCCTGAGACCGCTCGACCACACCAGCGCGGCAAACTGTAATACAACTCTATAATAAAATATGAGAGAAATACGTCTAAAAATATTCACTTGAAGCAATTTATTAAAAAATATAGATTATAATAAATAAAGTATCATAGGAAATTATCGTATAGTATAACTTTCCATACTTTGTTTTATTTCACATTTAGCTGAATTTCCAATTTTTGTTCATTATGGTATTATCAAAATCTTAATATATGAGAAGTGGAAGAAAAAAGTTACTAAATACAACGAAAACAATTCATATTAATTGTATAACATTCTCTATACAATATATTTTCCGAAAGTGTTTATTATCTTTTTTTTTTTTTATGAAAACATGTACAGAATATCGTCTTATCACAAAATGAACATGTAAGTTCTTATAAGTCAAATAGTACTGTAAAGACCAAGACATGATGAAATTCATGCAGTCATTGATATAACAGTAAGTTATAACGAAACATGCAGTAAAGAAGTATTTTTTTACAAGCATGTTTATTCAAGCATGGTTTCATCTGCTGTTAATGTTTAGAATGTTGGTTCCCAAAATTGACTTTAAAATGTTTTCACCAAAGTTAGATGTAACGAAATGTAAGTTTCAAGAAATACAAGATTAGAAATCATAAAATAACGCAGGATGCATACGCTTACAAGATTAAGAATTAGGATGAAGATTTATGACTGACTAGATTAAAATTCTCATTTGTTTTAGCCCTTAAAGATGAGAGATGCACTAAGCTATTCGTTTTCTTAAAGCCACCAACGTTAACAGAATTCTACAGATTTGCATATTTGCAAAAACTATTTCGCTTCAATCCATTGCATGAGGTTTAGCTGCATTAATTGATTGATCTGTGAAAACTGCAATATAAATGTCAGAAATTTTAGTATTTATAACCGCGGCTTGATTTTGATATATTGCAATTTAATCTTGCAATGATTTATATCTCTCTTGCTAATTGATTTAACTATTTGATATTTCCTGTATTAAATTTTCTACTGATAATATGTCAAATACATCAAGAATTGATCTATAAATATTTTTCCTAAAACTAGAAAATTTATCCGTTTAAAAAAAAATCTGTCTAATTATAAATGTTACTATAATATTTTTTTAAATTCTTATTAAAATTTCCTCTGGTTATAATTTTTAATCTTTGCTTGACATTTTTTTATTACAGTTAATTAGTAAACGATATTTATTTTTACAATTACTTATCAATCACAAATTAGATAGTTTACCGTAGTAGCAAGTCCTAATAAAGTTTTCTGAAAGCTATCTTTATGACAAAAAAGATTTATTTTTTAAATATTAGAAATTGATACTATTACACGATATGTTGTTTGTACAATTGAACATGTGATTAGTCATAGATTTACAAAACCAAGAGCTTTTCTAAGATACTAATATTAGTAAAAAGAAGTTGTTAAATTCGGCTTTAAATTCTGTTTATTATTTTGTCCTAGATTAAAAGATTTTTTATAAAAGAACAAGCATTTTCAAATTAAAATGCCTACAGCTCAATGCCAATGAAGAACTTAGCTTTAAAAATCATACTAAAATAATCATGTTTCTCGGCGCCAAACGGAGGTTGGAGCTGTTAAAATGTTATCTGAACGAAGCCGACAACCGTATGGCTAATGTGCATCGGCTAGAAACAGAAGCGGTGGAATTAACCGGCGACCGGGGAGTGATGGTGAAAGCTTGGATATTCGGACTAGTGTGATATTTGCCCTGGGAGATGCCAGCAGTGACCCAAGAAATAAGAGGGCACTTTCCATAGCCAATAGACGTGGACTGGTAACTGCAAACTATCTGTTCTACTCCACTGCTCATTCCCGTGGTTTAATTACATTTCAATACTTCACTTGGGACCATTGCTTGCTTTCAGCACTCTATAGGAGGCCATCCTTGCCCCGAGAATCATCCAACGATCACGCAATCACCTGAAAACGACCACATTCTTTTTCATGGATTCATCCGATAATCCCAAAGTTTTCCTGTCGGAGTTTCGGAAGCTTTGAAATAGAGAGACTATGGTTTTGATATGCAATTCGTTTTTAAAGATTTCGACTTAAGTTTTCAATTGTTTATTTTTTTATCTCGTCTTACATTTTGCAAAGAAGAAGAGACAAAAAGTCGTTTACACCCATTATGGCAATTCTTTCAACAGCATTGTTTGAATAGGAACATTGAGTTTATATAGCAAAATCCGGCTTATGTAAAAAGTATTCATCATCTTGCAATGAGGATAAGTGGGAAAAAATGTTATTCTTCAATTTCTTTAACAGGCTTATTGCAATTCTCTTTGACGAGATAAGGTTAATTGTAAAAATGAATAATCCAAAGTAAATAGCTGTAGCAACAGCGTGCATCACTTTAACGTATGCTGAATTTAATGTTTGAAGTATAAAAACGCGAACCCTCTAGGCTAAAATTAAAAACACACTTAAAAACATAATTAAAATAAGTCCAGGAAGCTTCGTCCCGATTAGTGACGGGACTTTCTCGGTGGATGTCCACCTAGGAAATCCCGTTACTATTCGGAACGAAACTGTCTGAACTTATTACAATTATCTTTTTAACTGTGTTCTGTTTTAAATTTTAGCCTAGTGTGTTCGCCTTTTTATACATAAATTATTGAATAATCAGTGAATGAAACTTTGAATTCGATTTTTGCAATATGGCACAAAAATATATTAAAATGTCGTAACTAGACTAAGCTAACTGCCACGAATTAGTAAGCATTGCCTTGTAAAAAAATTAAAATTCAAATTGTTCACACTTTGCCCACATGATCAGTTGCTGCATATTCTGATTATTCTTATTCTTCGTTCTTATTTTTGCTTTTTTATGAGAAACTAAATGCTTTTAGCTTAAAAAGTAATTTCAATTTCCGCTTTCGCCTAATTCTTAGTTATGATAATTTAGCATTAGTCATATTGTTGATTTATTACATATATTAATATAAGATGTTATATTAAGAATAATATTATATTAAGAATAATATAAATGAAGGGCCTAACTGCAAAAGTCACATTCTCCACTTTTGGCGGGAAATGAGTTATTGATATATTATTATTGTTCACATTGAACTGTACCTTATTCTGAAGGTTTCAGCTATCAAAACTCTTATTCTCTTATATAAATTTAATGTTGAAAATCACGTTTTGGAGCAAAACTAACATTCTCCACTGAGGATTCTAGTGCAAAACTCACATTCTCCACTCAGCCAATGGGGAGCTATATTTTCTTCACGTGATGTAGTCATGTGACACAGTCAGCAACAGGTTATGTTTGGGTAAGAGTGAAGTGTAAAGTTTATTGTGATGTCCTCTTTTTTTCTTAATAATGGATCAAAGTGTTAAACCTATTGATAGAAATATTGGCGAAGTCCAAAGAAGCATGTGAATATACCACTGAAATGGAAGAGAGCTCAAGGAAAAACACTACGGAGAAGAGTGGCAATCTAATGAAGATTTTGACATTTTTCGTCAATGTTTTGGATGGACCTGAAATACATGTGCCAGGAGAATATGGGGAGGAATGCCACGTTGTAGATGAACTGCAGACTTTCCAGATCTGATTTTGTTCAATAAACTGAACTGTTTTGATGACAATCTAGTTTTTTTTTGTTTTGTTTTATTTCTATATTGTGAGAATAATTTGTAAAATTTGTTTCTTCAATAAACAAAGTTTTTGTGCCAAAAAGTATGCCGGTATTTAAACTTTTCACCCTAAACAAACTAAATAATATCGTGAGTTACATTATCTTCTCTGATAATTTCTAGAACGCATGGTGTCAAAAGTAATATTCTGCAAACTATTCAAGTGCAGAACTCACATTCTCCATCTGTAAGTACCAAAAGTCACATTCTCCATGTTTTAAAGTCATTTTTCCAAGTTATATGTTGTGTATGATTTGAAACAGCATTACACCACATTGTCTGACTACATTATATTTTTTAAAAAAAAATGCAAGTTTCAAAACCTTGTTTTATTGAAATGAGAGGTTTTTCATGTTTCCTGAAAAATTTGCTAAAGTGGAGAATGTGACTTTTGCAGTTAGGCCCTTCAAATATAAACAAGAAATGACTCGTTATAAAAAGAGAGTTGTAATTAAGAAACCTCATTTGCTAGATATATCACGTCATTATGAAAAGAAAGTTATAACTACTACTTAAACAATGCTACTTAAACACGAATTTTTACATAAGTTAACCTTATGATAACAGAACTGTAATTATAATTTGGATGAATATTATATTTTATGTATTTTTCAAAAAGGAACTGAAGATGATTGCTATTTTGCTTGATATTATTTCTAATAAGGAATAAGGTAAGGTGTTATTGAATTAGTGGAGATATTCGTTTCTTTGTGCCACTAATAAAGATAATAAGAAATACTAACAAAGAAGCTTTATTTATGAATAAACTTGTACAAACTGATTTGTTTCAATACCATTGAACATCCTGTGGAGAATAAACGATTCTTAATTATATTCACCATTGAACCATTTATTCAAGAGAAATAGCAATGGAATTCCAGAAAAAATATTTCTTATAAATACTACATCTTACAGGATCACGATGATAAAAGAGTTCCCACATCAATAAAAAAAATGTTTGGGGTCAAAATGTAAAATTTATGACCTCATCATCCCCAGATCACAAGAAAGTTTGTAGTGGTGCAAGGAAGACATTAAGAACATGTTGTGTCCTGAATGGATGAAAGCAAACAAACAATTGGGGTTTTGGATGTTGGTTTCATGAAAGGCAGCGTGATAAAGGCAGCACACACACTACTGAACTATATTTGGAACAGGACCAAGAATAGCACTTGCATCTAGAATTTGCCTTCTAGGACTTTGGAAAAATACAAATAGAGGAGAATAACGAAGAGTTCAGTATTAATACGAAAACTTGATAACTGGGATAAAATGGATGATGGGATTTAGATAAAACAAATATTGGATTTGCAGGAAATTAATGACGTTAATAATCATTTATTGTTTATCTAAATTCTGAAGAATATTAATGTCAAACTTGTGACGGATATAAAATTATTCATTCCTCGTGCACAAATCAAAAAACTAATACCGGTATTGGAAAAAGAAATAGCGCTTTGCTACCAAATTTTTGTCACGAAAAAATAATAATAAATTTGATTTTCTAACAGTAAAAGGAAAATAGCTTAAGATCTGCTAGCAATTCGTCAAAGGATTAAAGTTAAGTTATGAACGTAAAATAATATTAACTAAATTTATGAAGTCATAAATTTATATTAAATGAATTACATATACATGTATAATATCTACTACTAATGTGCTGTGCCCGAGTTTGATGATTAGATGAATCTGAATTAAATAAATAAAATTACTCCTCTTAACTAATATTTGAATAAAAAAATACAACAGGCTTAAAATGAATAAAATATTTTTATCACTCCTTAATTAATTAACTAGACACACAAATAACTAATGTGAAATAATGAAATTAAATGAACAGTTCTAGAAAGAATTGTGTTTTCAATTCGCACAGTACGTTATTATAAACAAATTTCTATATGTGAGGGTTCGTAGCTTCTTCGAGTTGCACATGGAAAATAAATAGACAGTACTTACAGCTTAGTTTTCGTCGAACGAAGATTGTTGTTGTTGGGGCCCCTACTTTGTATTTATTTTCGATGATGTTTTTCGAAAAGAAAATATACGAAGCACTAAAATATTTATATATTTCAATCTTGTATAACGATGTCAATCCAACACACACATATGTCACCGAAAATCCTGGTATTAATCATGGAAAATAGGTTTTCGGCGAGATTCGGCTTAATTGCAATAGCAGTAACTGTTGCATTGGCTGAGGAATTTACTGCGTTGGCTTGACTGAGTTCTGCTTTTACATCTCCTGCATTCTCTCGGGATGGCAAAGTTTCTGCTTTTCCATAGGTACTTGGAAAACACAGCAGTTCTCAACTCCTCGCTTCCTATCGCCAAAGTCTACATGCAACAGTGACAGAAGTTTTATTTCATTTATTCTAGTCAGTTCGGAGGATAGAAAATGCTGCATCTCTCCAATAGTCAGCAATCATCTCTCTATTTTCAAAAACAACTTGTTTTTCACTTTACTGTGATGTCAACAAATTAGTAAACAGCCATTCACAAAGCTTAGAACTAGATATAAGATAAGGATCATTGACGGTTTTAACGACAGTGAGAATTGTAAATTTTATAGAGAGAAAATAATAAACAAAGTTCACATGTGCATATAAGGGTAAAAAAAAAAACACACGATAAAATTGAAGCTTCAATTTTATTGAAAGAATACATGAACATTAAATTATAAAAATGGATTGAAGATTACATAAACATTGATTGATCTTATAGTAAAGATTTATGATATCAGAAAACAAGGAGTTAAAACATATATAAAAATTTAGCATATAAAAATTAACGTGTTTAAGGGAAAAAAATCAAATAATCAAAACAAATCGTCGCGAAGTTCAGCAAAATAAAGAATCTTTAATTCTCTATTCTTTTGAATAATCAAATACTGTTTTGAAGATGAAATTTTTGAAAATAATCCTAATGTAAAAGGAAAATCCAAAAATATCCAAGACACAAATGAATACGTTACAGAAACTGTTATATATCTAAAAAAATAACTATTTAATATATCAAAGGACAAAGCCGACACACCTGCTGATATTAATTCAAAATTTAATAAAGCATAAGTACAACCCAGGTTTCGGTTATAAGTCTAACAATCTTCAAGTACCTGAAGTACCATCTTGAAGATGGTTAGACTTATAACCAAACCAAAGATGGTTGTACTTATGTTCTATTAAATTTTGAATTGATATCAGCAGGTGTGCCGGCTTTGTCCTTTGATTTACAATAATAAAATCAGCACACGTAAAATCTTAACGCATTTGCAAAATTAACTGTTTGGCTATGAATAATATTAAACAGCTTACTTCAACAAAAAATATTGTTATGAAAATATAAACAAAAGGGTTTTTTTGTATAAAAGATAGGAAAAAGAAAAGATTGCTTTAAGAGTTTTAAAGGAATCGATAATTAAATCATTGCAGACGTTTATATAAAATATTTTTAAAAATATTACTTTATGTTCCTCTATTTTTCAAAAACAGAATAAATCTTAAAAATTTTAAAACACAGAAAAAAATTAAAATTATTTTAAAATAAAAATTATACTATCAATGAAGAATAAGTTATTATGAATCATGTTCTTCAGATGTGTATGTTTTATTACTAGTGAACAACTTTGCCTTAACTTCTCATGCCGTTACAATATGCTTAACCCATATCTCATTATTCCAGTGTACAAATTATCTAAAATACATGAAAGCATATGGGAATAAGCTTGAAAAATAAATATATCTAATTGAAAAAATGATTGGTAATTCCAATTTGTTTACGACAGCTATTCAAAGACATAGTACTTTAGGTAAGCCAATAACTTTCATTTATAAAATTCAGTCGACATATATTTGAAATTTGAATAAAAAAAAAACTAGATTACATCATAATAATCTACGAAATGCAAACTATAACAAACGGATATTGTGTAGTTGTATCAATTATAGAAAAGATTGGATATGTTTTGGGCTTCAGTTATTCAAAGGTGTTCCACTGCAGCCCATACAGCTCCTTGGGGAAGCAAGGGATTCTCGATCAACAGGACTAGTTGAGATGGAATGGTCATTCTGACCCCCTCCCGCCATTAACCATCGAGGATGAAACCCAATACCCATTGAACTTAGAGCTGGGTGGAACCTATGTTCGTCTGGAGAAGAAACAATTTTGAAAAATTCCCGACACCTCCAGTTCTCCAATCCAGGCCTAACCTATCCACGGTTTCAGTTATTACTGGATTTCATTTCCATGTATCTCAGATGTTTTGCGAAACCTTTTCTTATAGATGATAGAACTAAATCAGAAATTTTTAGTAACCGGAATTTTTCTTAGGTTTCTGAATGTAGTTGTTAGTGAGGGCATTTTATAATTGTACGTTTGTCCTAAAAGTGATTGCTGAAGTATTTGACTTGTATTCTTTTATGCCTTTATTTATTAATTAATAAAAAGATAATGAAAAATACGCTCAAAATTCTAGTAAAACTTAAAAAGTTTTGTAATTCAGGACTTTACCTTTCTAAATATTTTTGCAGCAGAACTTTGTAGAAAGTAGTTATACATTCCACTTGCATTTTGACTCTCCTAATTTCTAATATTTATTCCAAGTTTTTGTGGAGTTGTTCTGGAATAAAAAAGGCCATGCGCAGATGTAAGGAGAAATGTATTGTTTACCGATATTCGGTTCGTCTCTTTATGTTTAGTTGGTATTTTTGCCTCGAGTCGGAACTGCGACACGAATTCCTTTTCCCAAGAAACGAAGGATCTATGAAAACCAGGCGAAAAAAGCAAACGACAGAGCAAGGGCTGGGAACGAAATTCGCTCAAAGATTGAAATTCTTGTTGATAATAAAGATGTCTGTGAAACCAAACGTTTTCACTGAAAGTAAGATTAAGTCTGAAGAAACGTTTTAATTGGTCTTTTAATTTCTGTTTCTAGCAGTTCTGTCCTCTTGTAAGACTGTCGAATGATTGGTGTGTCTGCAAATTACTGCTACCATCTTTTGTGAAGTCGGAGCTTAAATGAAACTGAATTCTTGTTGGAATCTAACATTCATTCTTTCGACAAAATAACTTGCTTGATTAAGAAGGAAATTAGAAACAATGAATAAATAACATAAGTTAAATAGAATTCATACAACACACACGTATTTTTTTTATTCAGAAGAATATTCATATTTATTACAAATAAGATTGAAATGAATTCTACATTATCTAGAGCTGAAATCTATAAGTTATATAAATTCATAAAATAAGTGACTACAGAATTTAAAAGTAAAAAAAATTCTAGAAAGAGAAGGCTTGAATTAATGAGTGTGTTACAAATGTGTTTACAAATTAATTACAAAAGGTGTTTCATATTAAATGAAAGCATTTGACTGGTTAAATAATCATATATATATATATATTATAATCATATACTGGTTAAATAATTATATAATTCATTCATATTAAAATATCATTCGGAAGAAATAACTATTTATTAATATATAAACTTATACTTTATTCTGCATCTTCCAGCTGCTCTCAGAAACTGCAGGACCAAAATCAGACTAATTTTATTCCTCCATATTACGGTATCGCTATTTTTCTGAGAGAAGATTTGTCTTAAGGTTATTTAAAATTAATAGTTTCACCCATTTATGTATGTCTGAAGAATGTCGATGAAATTAGAAGCAGTACTTCGATTTTTACATTGCTCCAGTGAACAAAAATAAGGAATTGTAAAGTATAAATATAAATAACAAATATAATTCGAAAAAAAGTGATTCTGTTTTTATTTTTTATGTAACGACAGTTTATCTTTTCTATGGAATAAAAATTTGTCGATTAGAAAACATTCAATGCAAATTTCAAATGTTTGCGTTGTTTGATTGATGCACTATACATTCAGTTTATTTTAACGTATTTATAGTTTGTCTTCTGACAAATGTTTTTTCTTCTTTGTATTTGTTCCATTTGTCATTGATTTCAGAGAATTACCAGTGATTGCAGACATTCATTATTTACCTTTATTCTTGTCATTGCTTTCATTGTACATTGTTTCTTACAAATCGCCATTGGTTGCTGAAATCAATCTACAAACTCGTTCTGCAAATAAGGTGCCACAATTAACTTTCCAGCACCACGTCACTTTTCATAGATCATATGTTGGGATTGAGATTTATGCAGAGGAAGTGACTGCACGGACAAAGTTCATTACATATAAGTTAAGAAGTTCTTGAGCTTCTGAGAAAACAAAACGCTCTCGGGTAACTTAGCCACATTCAATCACCAAAGTCAGTCTTTGTATTCCAATATTGATCTTGTGGGGAAGATTGGCAATAAACACTGAGTAAGTGCAGATAAGAAAAAGTATTGAAGAATGATTAAACATACATGCTCCTTGAATAAATAAATAATATCCTGAAAATTTTCAAAAGATTGTTTGAAAACTGGAAAGTCTAGATCGCAAACCTTTGATTCTCCTGTAATCTAGCACGCTTGGTTAAATGATTGAAACCAAATTAGGGCACGTTGTCAATATACATAAGTAAAAGAATCACGAAAATTACGGATTCTCTTACAGAACATTCAAATGATAAAATTTAATTTTACAATCAACAATACAATACAAAAAAAAATATCTCTACACGAGTGAACAGAGATTTCGGTTTATTGTTTTCAGAGGCAAGAGAATACAACAGGAAATTAAAGTGGTATAGTAATAAACTATTCAGTGCATCTTTATAAAATAAGTAAATATGAAATCTTACATATCATTTTCTTAACATCATCTTTATTTCACAATATTTCGTTCGATAGATTAACTTGATGTAGAGGCAGAAAAAAAAGGCTTCTTTTCTCTCCTTTTTACATCGAATTTGTTAGATGTAACATTTAACTTAGAAGAACACAAAGTAATAGTGTTACATTAAGCTTCATTACATAAAATAATATACAATTATCGCTTATTGATTTTTACACAATAATGGCTTATTTAAATTTATATATAATAAAGTTTAATGTTACACAATATTACTTTGTTTTTTTGTAAGTTAAATGTTTATATCAAGCGAATTCGATGTTTAAAAAAGAAAGAAAAAGAAGTCCTTTTTTTATGCCTGTACCTGAAGATGTTTGATAATAATCTATCGAATGAAATTTTATAACATAAAGCAGAAGATTTCACATTTATGTTAAAGTAATATTTTTATAAAGAAAAATTCATTTAAATAAAAAAAATAAAAAATTATCATCCTAGTTATATCTTTCGTAAGGGTGGTACAGTTAGCCATTTCTATTAAAGAGATACGACATTTTTTTTAATTTCAGTTTCCGAGGATAAATATCCGGATTCAAATATCCGGATTCGCTGCTGATCGCAAGAACGTTTATCTACTATCTTCGCCTACCATTTATTTGAGGATATTGACGAGAAGCTTTAATTATTGAGTGCGAAATGTAAATACTATAAAGATAATTTGTCGTTTTGTTTTTGATTTTCATTTCTAAAACAACAAGCAAAAATCAAACAAAGAAAAAAATCAACAGATATTCCTTCAGTTCGAAATGGTCAGATCGTAGTGGAAAGAAGCGATTTCGTCACGAGAAGATATAAATTTTATGGAGGCGTATTTTATGGCGAAATAAGGGCATTTCTCTTATCTTAAAAAATAAGGAGATTGGGGAAAATGTGAGACTGTAGTTGCTTCTTATCTTGCCTTTGTGGAGATGGAATGGAATTTGAGCCCGAATTTTTATACCTTGTCATTAAATCAACCGTCTTGGTCCAAATGACATATGTTCTGCTTTAGACGAAGGCGAACGGATTTTCCCTATATAATAGGACGGCAACAGCTGACGCCTAATGAATGGCTTTTATGGAGTAAAACATTATTACAAGGCGGGAAAGAAATAATTACCTTGCAGAGAAGGCAGTGAGAAGAATCTTCATGTCAATGCTGAAATCTACCTGAGACGCTGCAGTACTTAAGCGAATGTAAGACTGGAATTAAAGGAGACAACGCCTTAGAAACTCATTCGATGAAAGTAATGTGGAATTTGTTGAAAGCCTTTCTCCATTCCATTATCGGATTAATTAAGCAAAGATTTTGGACTGAAAAATCCACCTTCGCTTAATTTACTGCATAACAGCACCATATTTTTTTTTAATGCTCATCCAATGTCTTCATTGCTGTGTTTCGAATTTTTTTCTTTTAAATTATTAGCGCTTAACTCGAATACGTAAATAAATGGGAATAAATATAAATTTATAAACATTCAAGTAAAAAAAGAAAAGTATAAATAAATTAAATAAATTATTTAATAAATTTACAAACAAATAGTAAAATAAATAATTAAAAATACCTTGGTGTTAATTTTTATTTTTGTTTATTGCTTACATCGATGCTGAAAAATTTTGTTTCTATTAAAGGTAAATTATATTTTTATGATTCATTTTACTTCATTAGGACATTATTATGCTTTTATGATATTCCTTATATTCCAATCAAACATTACCACTGAATTTAAAAACAAAAAATATATTTGCCAAACCTATAACTTAACGTTCCCCACCTCCCATGTTAGCTCTAGCTAAGCAATGTTAATTATTTTATTTTGTTTATAATAACAAGAACTTCACGAATATTTATTGATCAGAAGTGACAAATATTATTAGACATTATTTCTAAGATCAAACAAATTGCGATTTGGAATAGCAATAATTTTAAATAAGATGGTATTTTTTTATTTTTTTAGTGCTTATTAATATCAGCGGCCATGATGGAATTCGAAAAGGCAATAAAATTTAGAATATCTAAAAGTTCTTATTATTTCCACCAGTGATAATATTTACGGTTTATAGATCTATATTTAAAATTTTACAATTACTGATGCGTTGTCCAGTGCAATCAATATTGCCCCTTTACATTTCATTTACAATATTTTAAATATTTGCTATTTTTTAAATACGTAATTTAGTGTAAGTATGCTTTGTCCCAAAACCAAAACAACATTCACATGCTATGATTCAGTAACTGAACAAAAAAAAGATTTACTTCAATAGTGACATTGCTATGCATGAAAAATCGAATTGAAACATTTTGTGTCAAAATAGTTTAACATGTAAGAATGTTTAACGCGCATTAAATATAACATGAAAACGGAAAAACGAAAAAAATACACAAATTCGTTTGCTTTCACGCCTTGAGCCATCATCGACGGCAGTCTGAAGCAACTGTTTCGTCCTTATTAGGACTCATCAACCAGATTTAGTCTCGATCATCAAGCTCAGAACGCGTGAAAGCGGGAGAATGATCCACAGGCTATCCATTGAAGTCAAAAGAAAAGAGATTGATCAGAAAAAACAAAACGAAAACAGACGTGACGTTTGGGTCCACATCACCACAGTTCATTTTGAAATGAGATAACAACTCAAATGAATATAACTAAATACCAAAAATTAAATCAGTGAAATTCCAATTAATTTAATAAAATTTTTAGTTATGTTTTAATTTATTTTCAGTTACATGTGAGAAAGGAAGTAAATCCTAACACTGTTTCGTTCTAAATGTATTTTTCATTCAATATGCCTAAAATTATAGTGATAATGATGTTAATTTCCATTGAGATATACCTATTAAACAGCTACAAGATTTAAGGCCAAGGATGACTCTGATAACGCTTTGAAATAACATAAAAGTATTAATAACGAAATAATGCTTACTTGTGTTATCAACTTATGTTATCATAAAAGCACATGAACAACAAAACCACGAAACAATTATATAATTGAGGTTCAAAAGCAATTGAGGAATGATGTAAAAGTTGATTTTTTTTTTTTTGCCTTGACTCAACTTATTTGTCGCATTTACGATATTTCAGCTTCTTCACTATAAAAGTAAAAAGTTGTTTCACCTGCATTCATTCCTAAAAACAAGAAAGGTAAAGATATTTGTTTCAATTTCACTTTCAAACTGATAATAAATATTGATGACTTGTTTTAACGTTTCTCTATTCTTATTTTCCTAGGTGGTACAAGCTACAAGGAAAGCAAATAGCTTTACTGGAGCAAAGCGACCGAATTCGTCAGCAATATAATCTGTTTATCATTAAAAATGTGGATTTACGAGATGCTGGAACTTATGTGTGCGTCATAAATAATAGTGTAGGAGAAGAGAAAGTGGAAACAGTTCTAACAGTATCAGGTAAAACATTTATCTACTTTGTCTATTTCATTTGGTGCAGAACAAGACAAAATGCTTTTACAAGTTTTTTTAAATTTTATTTTATTTATGGTGAGTTACTGGGATATTAAAACTGCATTTTGTTAAATTTCCTGCTTAGCTGTAAAGCAGCTGAATACATATTGAAGTTTGACAGTAATCTAGTAGGCAGTCCTATACACTATACACTTAGCGTTTCCGGTGGTTTTGTACTATTAATATCTTTCAGAAACTTTCTGAAAGTAATGCTTACTTGCAATTCCAACGATGGAGTCAAGCGTTTTAGTTTATTTACGCATAGCCCTAAGAGTTAGGAGATGAAAAGTTTACGCATAATATATAAATATATACTCAGTAGTTTGAAATACTTAATGTTACAACTTTCTCAGTATTGTTATTGCATTATGAATTCGTTGTTTCCGTTTTTCTTTAAAGTAATTCGGCATTTCTTGGTATTTGATACTTGTTCTATCTTTTGTTTATGCTACTGCAGTCCTGCATAACATCCAGTATCGAAAGTCGAAACATTCCTTCTAATAGGCTCGGGGCTATAAGGGAATGGCAGCAAGAAGCTTATAATCATTGATCTCTATGGAAGAGAATTTCATTCTGCCTATTGTTTAAGAAATCTAGAGGCAAAAATACACAATAATTCCAACAGGCCATTAAGTGAATCAATAAGTCTTAGAAAGGAATAAAAGTATTGACAATCAACAGTGTACGATTTGAAATACTAAAGAAGCTACTACGATTGCATTTTTCTTCATTGAATTAATGCATTGTTTCATAGTAACTGTCATTTTGAAATAGAGAGACTTCCGTTGATAGACTTCCTTATGGGATACTGAGATTTCCTGTACTATCCAAGGATAGAAGACTAAGCTATCATATATTTGAGAAATTTGTTATAAACTATCATCGGGTGGAACATTCTACTTTAATTAGTATGAGAATTGTCAAAATTAAGGAATCCGTAGAGAGATCGACTGCAATAGAAGCAATCTAAAATTTCCATTTATTTTCACCACTAATGAAAATATGTCGACCATTTCAAAGAATCGTCATACTAAACCAAGCTATTTATCTAAATCATGCAAAAATAGTCAATAAATTTTTATACAGATAAGTGCAGTCTGAGAATGGGAGGAACACGTAAACCGTGTATTCAAGATCTTAGCAATCATGAAACCCCATTAAAAAAGAATGAAATTCTTATTCACAATATAAAGAGAAAGAATAGATTGGTTTTTGAAGATTGAAAACATATTGAGGTTATGGTGCATTAAGATATCGGAGATCTAGAAATTAATTTTATAAATTTGTTCTAAATTTCGTTTGGATCGTTGCTTTGTCAATTTTCTATTCCTTCGTACGGACTTCATCTGATAGCCATACGAAGCAAAACATGTGTTAAATAAATTTTTAAGAATACAGAAATATGCGTCTTTAAAGTTTAAGCAATTATTGATGAACAGCCAGTGAGAATCCCAGTTCAATAATTATTTGTTAGATTGAAACTTAAAGCAATGTTTCTGGTTCATCGTCTTCTTTTATGACTATGATAAAGCAAATTTAAATGTTTGATCAATAAACTTTTTATTAGTATCTATTCTATTTCTTCAGAATTTCTATTCTGATTGTTTTGAAGAGAACATCACAGATTTGATAGCGGCTCATTTCATTACAAGCGTTCAATTCCTACATTGAAAACAATATGAAAACTTTATGAAACAAAAAAGGAAATTCGTTCAACGCCATTTTAGAATAATTGTCGAACCGGAGACTTCGATTGTCAAAAACTAAGAGTATTTAGCGAGACGTAAAATGATATATTATTTAAAGCTTCCAGGCTCGAAGGTTTTTATTGATCTCACAAAACTATAAAGTCATATTATAATGGCTTTTTTTTTTAGTTCTTTTTACTGTTATACCAAAGACTGGAGCTAATTGCATCTTTATTTTTATTCAAATGTTTAAGTTCCACGGAAGAAGGTAAATATAAGTTTTTTCTAAAATGATGAATATCCTTAGGAAGCTGAAATTTTTTTACAACTTTTAATTCATAGCTAAACCGAACGTCAAACCAAGATTTCGTATGCAGCTTTAATTAGCTGCAAATCGTAAACATTCCAACAACTTTGACTTAATATTCCAGCAAATAATTTACACCAATCAATTTTTTCAGCTTTTTCAAAAAATATTCGTTTTTCTACAAACATATGAATTATTCTGTCAGTATTAAACTTCTGAGTTCCTTTTAAACATTCATAGGAGGATATGAGCTTCTTCTCGATATTATGTAAATTATTCTTGATAATTTTAAACTGAATCTTGATGTAGATTAAATCATTAATCGAAACTTGTCACATTATATGACTTTGTTCACGAGATTCAGTGGACGATTTCTAAAACAAATTCTTGTTAAGAAGAATTAGCAACGTAAATACGGTATACATATTTTTTGTAGATATAATAATAATGTTGTATAAATAAGCTTAGGAATTAATAATAAGAAAAACATCATAAAAATAGAAAGTATCAGAATAGCAGAAAATAAATATTCGTTATTTTTTACTTATAGGAAATATTTAGTTTTTAATACTATCAATATTGTATTTAATGTAAAATTGTAAATGGATTCTCTAAAAAGCATATTGGTGTCACAAAAGTTAAGAAAAGAAAAAAGAAGTTAAAGAAAAAATGCCTATCGAACAAAACTGAAGCATTTTTTGTTTTGAGATTTGGACATTTAAGGGTTACTAAGCAGATGTAGAAGCCAAAAACAAAAAAAAACAAACAGAAAAAAACTACTGTATTTATTCAATATATATTGTTTAATTATATATATATACAATTAAGCCTTAAATAGAAAGTATCTAGAAATAACTTTACATAATTACGTTTGTTATGCGTTCCAATTAATGTTAATGAAGTTAACTAGTACTCTTTATATATACCTGTATGTATAAAGCAGAATTTATTTGTCGAGTTGTTTGATTGTTTATTTATTTGAGCACTTCAGAGATGGTTTAAGTTAACAAAACTAAAATTCTCGTGATTATTAATTAGAACCAGGAATAGATTGTAGTTTTAGATAAGTTTCGTTCTGATTAGATTATATTTGATTAACGTTGAAAATCGATTAATCAACACAACACAGTTGGAACAATTAGTGGCGTAGCAAGGGGGGCGGTCACCCCGGGCCCCCGCCTGGAAGGGGCCCCACCAGCGTATTTCCTTTTTTTTTATTTTTTTGGTTGTTAAATAGGAAATTCCCCCTTTTTTTTTGTTTGTTAAATAGAAAATTTCCTTTTTTTTTTTTTTGGTTGTTGTTTAATAATGGAACTCCCGCCCCGGGCTCCCCAAGGCGTCGCTACGCCACTGGGAACAATGAAAATCAAAACCATTTATTTTCGGTTTTGATACCATCAACGCTATCAACCTAGATAATGCAGAGATGGTTGGTTTGTTCTTGTATTAATTCCTCATTTTCTATGCATTGAGTAATGCTGGTCCTTTCATATCGTTGGTAGCATGTTTAAGACCATCTTCCCTTATTCCAATATTATTCCGATATCAGTAAATCGTAGTTAGTAAAATATACATTTTTTGTTTCATGTTGGGTAAAGCACTGCAAGTGATAATCAAAAGAGTTAAGATGAATATCGTCGTTGCAAATTTAAAATCTCCTATGTGTCATTTTTGTCGTAAATTATATTTGCAGATATTTGAATAGCGTTTTCGATTGGGTACCGAACAAAAAATTTCTTATGTGCAGATCTTTGTATTTCGCTGTGGTATATTCCATTTGTAAAATATCCTAAGTGACTGTCAACATTAAATTGTTCATCAAAATCATCTATGTGCCTGATGAACACACAAGAGTTTTTATAAACCATTTTGTTTTTCCTAATATGTCTCGCCGTAATAAAAAAAAAAAAAAATCCTCCTATCTGATCACTCAATGCTGTCTTTGGCTAAATCTTAAAGAGTGTAATATCACGTCGTGCACGCATGAAATAGCATATTTTCTCAGAAAGTTGCTTTTTACACATGGGAGATTTTAAATTTGCCACGACGATATAGATCTGACCTCTGTAATAAATTAATATCAAATCTCACCCTTCCAAGACTTTCTATACCACATTATGTTACATAATATTTCATCAACCTTCTATAATTTTTAAATGTTAGCATTTTAAAATTCAGTATTTACGCACCCTCAAAGAATCCAATTATTGTACAATGAATAAATAAAAGTGGCCAATTATACAGCCACTTCCTCTAATTGCTTTATGTAACATACTCTAAAACAAAGTAATAGTTCTGTTAGACCTGCAGGCATTATCAGAAAAAGGCACAGTCAGACGAACCAATATAAATCCAAAGGCCTGTTCGATATTCGAACACCGATACCTAGGAAAGCATCTGATAACCATTTGACAGAGATTTCTGGTTCTCCACCGGATCTCAATCCAAGGTGCAACAATCTTTCCAACCTTGTTCTTAAACATGCATCATATCTACTTTATACTAGAGACACTACCTCAACTATTAGGCACACTTCCGCCAGTTAACGAAACCAAATTTTTAAAACTTTAATATTTTATAGTTTTGTTTAACTTTAAAAAAAAAATAGTACCTTCACTTAATTTTTCTTAAGCATTGCCTTGACATTTTTCCTCTTGAATCTGCCAATATTTTTACTCTGTTTTCTTCCCTTTCAGCATCTTTGTCAGCTTATATTGAACCACAGCAACAAACTGTGGATGTTGGAAAACCGACGCAAATGACGTGCGTCACGTCAGGGAGTCCAATAACTTCCGTTTCCTGGTCCAAAGACGCGAAGCCTGTGGAGATCGGGACATTTTTCCGACTTCCACGAAGAGAAGTTTTGCAGATCCCAGCCGTCCAAAGAGAACACAGAGGAATGTATCAGTGTTTTGCAGAAAACGAGGAAGAGTCTGTGCAGGCAACAGCCGAACTTCGTTTAGGAGGTGAGTCTAAGGACAGACAAAAATGTAGATTTATATTCTATTGTGTCTGTATACTTTTTTTTTCTCCCCATTCAATGTCTTTTCTTCATAAAAGACTTCTTTACCCCTTTCATGAGTAAGTTCAATGATAGACGAAAGGAGACCATTCTTTTATTAAAAGTAATATGAATCATGGAAAGTTCAAAACTGCTTATTTTATTTCCATCCTTTTTTATGAAAATTAAAAAAAAAATAAATTTGAATTTGTTAAGTTTTTATTCTGAAATTTTCAACTTCTTTTATTTTGCTTTACTGTTTCCTAATTTTAACTCATTGAAATGAATAATATTAACCTCTAAAACATAACTGTTAAAATCTTGGTAAAAATAACAATACACATTCAAAAGCATTGTTGATATCTATTGAAGTTACAGATATTTGTCAATATATATTAGATAAATTTTGTTTTCTTCATTTCAAACTGAAATAACTGTTTCGCTTTATCGGACTTTCTAAGGTAAAGTTACCTGTGTATGAACCTTTAAAATACTATATCTGCTATAAAAAAATTTCTGATTATTGCTTTTGACACATAAAGAAACAAGACAACAAAGAATAGCTACCCAAAATTTAGAAAACTAAAGTTTGAAGTTTTAAAATACGCAGATTTTTTTTCTCAGTAAGCATTATTGGGTTTCTAAGAGAAATATTATCAATTTTATTGCACTGTTTAGGGGAAATTTTTAGTTTACTGTAAAATTGATTGTTTTTAGGACTTGATAATATCTTCACGACAACTTGTGAATGGATTGTTAATGACTACAAAGGCTGTTACAATCTTTTCCATATAAATATAAATGTTTCCGATTAAGTTCAAACAGTTAATTGTATTCCAATAGGGTAATTTCGATAATATCTACTTTAAATGCAATTTTCAAGGCATAACATTTAAGAAATAACATCTGCACAAATTTAATTTTTTAGATTCAAATGCTTTTCATTGCATATATTAACATTATTTTTCTCACCTTCTTATTGGAAATTTACTATGTGGCGATATGTCAATTTTAGGCGACCTTTATGTTATTTCTCTTGAAATTATATTTTAGCACATTATCAATGACAACTGGAGATATAAAAAGAAAGAAATGTATGAATTTACAGTTTAATATTCCAACCAAGCAATACAACTTCCAGTACTTGTTTCTTATGGCTGAGAGTCCTTGATAAATTCACTGACCCTAAATTTTTAGGGCTTCGGTCCTGAAATATTCTATGAATCGAATGTGTCATGGACTCGAATAAAAATTTGTAATGTTTTACAGAAAATATATTCAATGATGCTATTGCTTCCTGGCTCAAAATGAATTCTTGATGATTTAACCTATCGATATTTGAAATCGAATTGGAACTAATACCGATAATTATTTAGGGCGCACTTTTCTATAAGAATATCCTACTGACTGGAATATCCCACAAAACATTCACCAATGTGAAGTGTTTCTGATCAACGACAGTGAATACCATGTTAGTAGATTCATGGTGTTACCGATTATTTTTTTTTAAATTTCAAAAAAATAAGAAAAATTAGGAGCTGCTTTAATTTGAGCATTTCTATATTTCATTGAAATAAAATGACCAATTTGATTACTCAGTGTATATGCATAGGTTTTTTTATTAATTAATATTTAAGAATAACATAAATTATTAGATAATATTTAGTACAAATATTATTAGAATATTTTAGAATCAGGGACAAGTAGCGGAAATTCGGAAGATGATTGTTTTATTTGAAGCTCCTTTTTCATCTTATTGAGCATTATTATTTGACCACAAAACTTTTATAAAATTCGATAACAGCAGAATAACGAAACCAAAAAGGTTCTAAGTAGTGACAAACAGTCGTAATTACTAAAGAAACATTATCTCCTAATCGTTCATTGTTATCAAAAGATTTATGAATGTGGCACAGTAAATTTCTTGTATTAATAATTATGATTATTGTTATTGGTGTAACAGACATCTACAGAAAAAATATATTTTTGCAGTAGGTTATATGTTGTGATAGTATTTCTTCGGGTGTCAGACAAAGAAACAGGGTTTTTCTGTAATAAGCTGAAGTTTACAGAGTTAATCCAGTAACTGTCTTGAAATAAAAGTCACCCTCTATTTGTCTACTAAGCCCAAAGGGAGATAAAAAAACCTCTTCCTTCACTCGTTCTCTCTAAGAGCTTTACACCAGACTCCAGTAGAATTTATTCGTATCGAAATATCATTTCGCATATAACGGTTTTCCGAATAGGAAATTTGAATGAATATTTTGAACACGACTAAACGAAAATCAATGAAATATTTGAAGAAACGGAAAAGTTACGTACCAAATGAAAATTTATAAACTATTATGGCGAGAAGCCAAAAACACTAGGCGATAGTAAGAAACAAGTAAAAAACTCTGGTTTCTTACAAACTGTTACGGTAAACTAGTTTTTTTTTTATCTTGACTAGTTTATCATTGCAATAAACGAAGTTATATTTGAAAGAAAATTTTAAGATCTCTATTTTACTTCTTGGGAGGAATTATAACCCATTCATGATTTTTTTTTTTGGTTTCTTTTCATTCATATATTATTTTTTTTTTGTTTTTGTTTATTCTTTAATCTTAACAGGAAAAGCCAAATCCAAAACAACATTGACATGATGTTCAGAACAAATGTTACAATGAAAAACATTGGTTAAATTTTGTCATTCAAATAGTATTATTTTAATACAGTAATGTTCATTCCTCATCATCTAGTGATCTCTCTATACTGTATTCCATATAGAAAATTGTAGTTGAATTTTGAATTTATTAATATATTATATAAAATGGCGCAATGTTGGATAGATTTCAGAATTCCAGTTTGTTCCACTTGACTAGCATTCTCCTGCTGTCCTACCCTCAAATGAGGAAAAGTACGTGTCGCTTTCCTCTTATAATATTTAAAAAGAAAAGTTTCTTATAATTAAAATGCGGATTATACATTCATTGTATCGTAGTAGATATATTCATCAAAGTGCAAGGTTTGTCTCAAAGTTTTCAAGCTTCGTCTTTCTGTTAACTATTCAGACATATTGCAGCATCTAATGGTATTTGTCATTTCATTCTAGCAAACAGTGCTACTTATTATTAGCTGGGACTGTGCTATTTTCATCGTCTGAATCTTATAAGAAAACATTATCTTTCACTTGATGTATATTGTCATTTTTTTGAGAATCGGTGCTTTATACAGTAGCAGCTAAATTGTAATGTTTTCCATTGAAAAAACTTAATAAGCCCACAGCAATGTTCTTTACCATTTTTTTTAAATTTAAAAATGGAAGAGTTTGAATTGTTAAATGATAGAATAATAGTTTAAAATTTCATTCAGAATTTGATGTAATAAATAATATTCCACTAAATAATAAGACCCTATTTCTTCCCAGCCATTTTGATTGTTATAATTAAGAAAATGGATGTATATACTCATGCTTCACATGTATGTTTGAAAAATTCATTTTTTTTCTATTATATAACATAACGTCAACCAGAAATATTCTATTTTCTATACTGTTACCCCGTCAAAATTTATTTAAACAATACTTTTCATGATTTTTTTTTTACACATAAAAAAAATAGTAGAATCCGTAGAAAATCTATGGTTGGAAATATAGTTCTCATAATAAAATAAATTTGAACTGATTTAACCATTTTCTAGGTGTAGGAGGACGCAATAACAAGCATCCAAGAGGCATCAATTTTTTTACGAAATTTTTATTAAAATTACTTCCAACAAAAAGTAATTCTCATTCACGGCTCTACATCAGGACCTTTACTTTGATATGGACCTTTACATTTACCCCTTGTATATCATGTTGTTCCCGAGAAATAGGGCTTACACACTTCCGTTTACATATCGCTTTATGTATAGATGTAGCTACTGAAGTCATAGGTTTTCTCTGTCATCCGATATTAACTGAGAGAAAAGATTTGAATAAAACAGCTTTAAAACTTCGCAATTCTAAGAAAACTTTAGGAAAAAACCGGCACCAATGGTATTAAATTAAAAACAATCTTCATCTGAAAAGTCTTTTGTAGTTTTATATATATCCCTAGTTGTGATGGAAATCTATAGAAACAAATATAATATAGACCAAAAAAAAAAGCAGTTACATAACATCTCAAAGTTAATTTCTTTTATTTCTTGCTTTCCATCAACCTTGAAATTACTTCTGTGAAGCATAATAACATCTCTATTGTAATTTTCCAGAGAAATATGTGATGATTTTTTCTTTAATCAAGATTAACGTCACAAACTACAAGGAATGCTTTGTTCCCTAGGTGGCTTTCATTATTGTAAATTGTACTGCTGAAATCTGAATTTATATACAGTATATGCTATATGTAAACTATCTGAAATACAAATTATATCTTCTCAAAACACCAAATTCAAACATTTATAACTTCTTATTAAATTACTACAAACATCTTAGCCTTGGCGATATTTCGTCTTTTATTTCAAAGATTTCTTCATGCCATATATAAAAATTTCTTAGGAAGAGAGAACCCTCTACCTTTCCTAAACTAAAGACGAAAAATAATACAAAACAAGAATTAACATGATAATTTAACAACAGAGATCGTGACATCAACCACGCTCATTACATACTACTAATATACAAGCCTAATTCATTGTTCTAAAAATTCTTCTTCACTTATTTTAATTTTATTTTAATAAATAAGAAGACGGATTAATGATTTGAAGATTTTATCAAAATAGATATTAAAATAAACATTGAAATCTCAAATTTGAAAAATAAACATTTATTTTAAAATAAAAATAACTAGAAATATATGATGGGAAAGGATGATTGGTTTTACCATTGATGTAAAAGAGTCCAATGGGTTTTACCAAAAGGTATCTGGTTGCAAGCGAAAAGTCGCTGACAGACATTTTGTCGTTAATGCACTACGACCATAATAATCAAACTTATTTGCATCAGAAGTTGAAACTTTAAAGATAGATCGTTAAACGAATATCATTGATTCTGATAATAATAAGAAGTTATGAATATTTGAAATATATATTATATTAAAAAAAAAGGAATTGGAACAATACTCAAGTCCTTTTTTTTTAACTTAATACTGTTCCATCCATATCTCATAATTAAAAAGACGTCCTATCGAACCAAGAAATAATCAGTAAAAATAAATTGGCAAAACGAAACCAATTAGAAAAAGTGATCCATAGAGGATTTAGGAAATGAAACTGGTATTTCAGTGTGATTCTAAGTCTAATTCCAAGAATCAATTCAATATTAATTGAAAAAAGGCATTTGAATGATTTCTAAGGTAATTGGAAAACAGAAACTCATTTGCATCGAAATTAAAGTTTCATAAAGTAAAACAGCAGCCATAGATGTAGAATTCAGATGCAATCTATCTTTTCCTGTGTTGCTAATCATACGGCAAAGAAACCCGTGGACGTTTGTGCATTACATGTTGATTAATGATTCGTACCAGGTATAAAATTAATTTTAGTAGACGAAGAAATTGTAGTTAAAAAATAATAATTAACGTTAGTAATTAGATTTGCATTCATTTTTAAATTATTTCTTTCGCCTTATGTGCGAGGAAAGGGATTATTGATTTTCTGATGTAAATAATTAATAAGAACAAAATCAAAAATAAGTTCCGTTTTATTATTTGAAAATCCACTTCATAAATGAAATATTTTATGGTAATATTTACAAATCCAGTGAGTGCTATGAATTCATTGGGCTTATGGCAATTGCTGTTCAAATAAACTTTCAATAATGAAAACGTTCTGTAGCAAATCCAAACTTTCTCATTAACGTTCCTGTTATTATTTTATATAACCTTGGCGAAAAAAGCTGTAATATCTTGAATTTGTGTTAAAGTTGTTACAGTGAAACAAAATACAGTCGGACCTCTATTTAACGAAGTCGCTAAATCCCGAAAAAAAAGTTCGTTATATAGAAAATTCGTTAAATAGAGATTCACCTTTTATTATTCAATATTATTAAAAAAAGTAATAATTTTAATGACATAAAGCTTACATTACCACATGCGTACTTAAATTTACTAATAAAGTCTATTAATTTTGTCTGAGTTTTTTTTATTTTTTTGTTTTTTCTCTTATGTCTCGCATCTTTGCAATGCACCAAAAATCCCTTCAGTACTTTCTTGAAATTGTAATCCATGTCGGATTGTTTCAAATGATTTTAGCATTTCATCATACGAAGGTTTTTTGAATTCTGCATCATGATCATTTCCATTTTCATCATCTTTATCGCAATTCATAGCTGTATTGTTTTTATTTTTCACACTGACAAAATATCCGATTCAGTTAGTGTTTCCGAGGTCTCAACTTCAAAATCAAGTGAAAGATAATCATCAATCAGCACATCATGATTAATTTCTTCTTTTTCCCTCAACTGTATCCATATTTCTTTCATTTCCTGTAAGTGAATAATGATAATAAAAACATTTCAAGGAGAAAAAAAAATAGATACCACGAAAAAGTTCGTTAAATAGAAAATGCACTTCGCTATTTGGATATTATTTTACGAAGAAATTAGCAAAATGTTCTTGGTTCCAAAGAAAAGTTCGCAAAATAGAGAAATTCGGAAAATAGAGGTTCGTTAAATAGAGGTCCGACTGTAGTAGAGTACAATTTTAAGCTGAAATATTCATACATGGCCATTCTGTTATTTAAATAAATCAATTGGCTATTTTGCTAAAACTGAACCTGAATTAGAGATATATGATGGGAAAGGAAGATGCCTTAAGAGTCCAATAGGTATCTGGTTGCAAGCGAAAAGTCGCTAACAGACATTTAGTAGTTAATGCACTATAATACCATAATAATCAAACTTATTTGCATCAGAAAGTTGAAACTTTAAAGACAGATCGTTAAACGAATATCATTGATTCTGATCTTCAAATTGATTTTTATACAAATTGGAGATCTTGAAAAGAAATTTGAACTATATAGAAGTGTTATTACAATCATATATACTAAATATGTAGAGAAAACTGGAAAACTTCTTGTGAAAGTTTGTGTTCATTTGCCAGTAATGTGTTCATTTATAACTTAACCCTATTCATTCAAACGATAGATTTGAATGCATAGGAGACAACTCTTTTAGGTTGTTCACTGTCTTTTTCGATAACGACTTTTGGATCCTACCAAGATTGTCATAGTACAAGTCGTTATTCCAAAAGGCCTTTTAATAAAGCATTTCATTTCGCTTTGAATAGATTTTACTTACTGTTTACACGATTCGCTTCAGGAAAAAAAAAACCTTTCGAAAGTTTTGAACTGCAATTTACCTATCTGCATTTGCGAGTTCTGCATAAAATTAGTAAATGAATTATTTGAAATGGGGAAGCAGTGCAATAAGCTATGGCTCATTGCTTTATTTGATGGTAATACAGTTCAGTGAATTTGATTTGGTGCTACAGCAGTCACTGGTAATTGGAATGGTGTCATCATTTCCAATCCAGTTTGCTGTTCTGCTTTTCCCTAAAACAATTTGTTACATTTGTAGATAATGACTGGAAAGTCTTATTGCTTAAAGTAACCATGACAATTCAATTCGATTGTCAAACCATGACTAGCAACGTAATCGTATTTTTTTTCACAAACTTTTGTAATATCTGTAATGCCATCCAGTAAGTTGAAAGGCAAAAAAAAATAACAATGGATTGTTAATTATGAAAAGTTTAAAGATAGATCTTTCCCAACAATAACTTTTTGTTGTACAAAGTGATTAAGAAATGACTTATTCAATTTACTTTACTACTGAACTGTTCTTGTCTCTCAAAGAGTCTCAAAGAGCTAAATACCATTCTAAATTATGCCTATAGCGCACAGCCTGTCTGTTTAGAAAATAGCCTGTCTATTTTCAATTCCACAGAATCTGGATGAATTCTTTCTTTCGATTAGATCACCGTAACAATGAATTTTGATTAACATGATTCTTTGTTACGGTGACTTAAAAGAATGAATGTGAACATCTTTGCTACCAATCTCATAACCTAATTCTGATAACCTATAATCACCGAGTTAAAATAAACTTTGTAAAGAGAAATCATTATTCTCATAGGCCTAGTTATATTTTATCGTAATTTCCAATTGTTTAATAATTATACGAATCAAGACAATTGAAAAGTAAAATCTGAAAGACATTTTTCAAAGAGAAACACTGCAGTACCTGTGGAATTACGTATAAAGCACTGTCAGGCCAAAGTTTATTTTTCAATTATCTTTGAAATTATGTTGTCATTATGTTGAGTAGGAGATGTGGCAATTACTTTAAGCATGGTTCTTACCATTATAGCTTATAGCTGTAAATGTTTCATCATATTTTCCAAGTTATTTCCTGTCCTTCGACTTGAAGGTGAACCATTTGTTTTCTGCTGAAATATAGGGCAAAAGACTTTTCTTATCAGAAATTTATGGCGCTTATATTAACATAGATTTCTTAATAACAGATTCTAAAATTCTAAAAGTATTTTTTTTAAATTTAAAGAAAATCGTTGATAGAAACATTTCCAGAGTCAGTTTAATGTGAAACTAGCAAATAATAATCACTTCGAAGCGTCTGGATGAAAATTAATTCAAGGCAATGGCACTCCATATTGATCAAGCACCAAGTACGCACTTTAGTGGAACAAAGAATTTTCTTACGCGACACTGTTATTTTAACGAATCATCTGGCAAGAGAAAAATAAAGAAAAAAGCTGAAATGAAATACTTAGCACAATATTTATTTTATCGGATGCTATCACTGCAATACACTCCGTAACCCTTACTGCAATATACTACGTAATTTGTTTATTATAATGTAGCTTTTCCTCGGCTTTGCTTCTTACAAAAGTCTAAAGCCTAAAATTATTTATAAAAAGAATTTTAAGCTATTATTTTAGAAACTGATTCAATCTCCGTATGTATAGAGTCATAAATTTCAGATGAGGCAAGTCTATTGTCGATTCTTTGAACAGAAAATACAATGGTTCACTATTGAAATTTAGACGAAAGACAGGAAGTAACTCGGAAAACACGATGAATCATTTAAGATTAGATATATTAAAGTTAAAACCTAGTCTTTTTATGCATTTAAAAGTTCCTTTTTCATTTACCAATATTATTGCTAACGTATCCAATGCTCTTTATATAAGCGAAGGAAGACCAAATATAATTTCAGTTTATAATTAAGTTTTATATCTGCATGGAATTTTAAATCCCATCATGCTATTTTAAAGTTTTTACCCTTTTAGGAAATTTGAAAGGTTTTAGAGATTTTGAAGTAATTTTTAATTTTCGAAAACTTTTTATCAAGTACTCTGCCGTGCAGTGGAGATAATTTTTATCTAACAATAGCGTTAGCTGATATTATATTTTAAATTGAAATTAATTGACAAATAGTACAACAGTAACTTTTTCAGAAACTAAAGCTGAAAACACCACAAGATTTTTTTAAAATCTACACAAATCTAGATAGGAATCATGTGACTTCACTGTTCGTGAGAGCTTGTTTTTTGCCCTTTTTTCAGTGGCACTTAAAGTTCTTTGACTTGCTAATAGCAAAGAAAAATACTTCTTACTTCTCATAATGATTCATGTAAGAAGGAGAATTATTTCCCGCGGCAGAAAGTGCTGCTGCCTCAGTTAATAAACTTCCTCTTTTTGATGATAATAGTTTTCCTGTCTCCTTGAATCCTTTCCGCATCATAATCGTTCCTGTTTCTTGAGTATGATGTACTTGGATATCTCCTTTGATTGGAACTGCCATCTCATCATAGCGAAATTCATTACTAAAAATTGAAGTCTGAGAAATTGTTAGTGTGTCGGAGTGTAAGGACTGTTCCTGTAGTCTATTATCAAAGTACGCCATCTTTAAAAAAACAAAGGCCACTGTTTGATATACTATGGAATTCTTAATCATTCATTCTTAATAACTAGAAACTCTTAAGAATTCTTAATCATTCTTAATCTTTAGAAATTCCTACAAACGATGGCTGATCAACAACATATACTGGAAATTATATTTATATTACTCTATTAACTTATAAAAACGAAGTGATGTTTTTTAAATTCTCTTAACAGCTTCAAGAATTAAGCACGAAGAATTATATCAAACGTCTTCCAGTAGTGCCAGAGGTTTATATATGTACTGTAGACATTCAAATCTTGTAACGTTTAATCCAGGCCTCCCTATTAAAAGATACATATATTCTTGCTAATAACGTTAATGTGTATTGTGAATATTAGAAGGAAAAAAATACTAGTTCCAAGCACATAGTACGATAAAAATAAATATACTTAAAAAAAAATCACTACCGGTTTCACTGGTAAGGCACCGGTTTCTTCAGGCGAATGAGAGAAAATTACATAGATCAAGTTTTTTTTTTTATGCAGGAAAGCAATTTACATAAAGTTCGTAATGGGACATTCCAGAATGCTTTGGTCAGACTGTTCCAATTGATGAAGCAGATGGCGAAACAGGTGGACATCCATCATCTAAAGGAAGATGTCGCATTACGCACTTTATGTAATTACTATCCTGCTTAGATTGCATGAAAAATGTTTGACCAGTATAATTTAGCTCATTTTCTTCTTACACACACAGTCTTTTAACAATCGTTTTTGCCTCAGGAAAGATATAATTTCATTGAAATGCGCCCAATGCTAGTAATTACATACCAAATTAGAGAAACTTAGAACACACTGTAGTGAATCACAAATCTTTCACGGAAAAGATTTAGAGGGAAAACCGATACTGGTAAATTCAGTAGAAATAACAGTTTACAAGTAAGTTCTCAATCAGAGAACAATCATGGCGATGTCATTTCTCATCCGGAAATTACGAGCATAATTTCAGTGCATACGTTACTATTATTAATGTTGGAGACATCTTTGATTTTGATTAAACTTGAGAGTTATGCGAATTTATAGATGAGTTTTTACGTAGCTATTTTTTGCTGTTCGGTATGGCACAAAATGCAACAGTTACCTGTGAAATATGTTGAGCAATAGTTTATGATGATGCAACAAATAAATTGACATTATCTGACGTAAATAAAATCGTCAATCATTCGCTGAATTCAATGAATGATAATACATAAAAGTGTAAGAAACGTGATGACAGCTGCTATCATTTGTCACCAGATGGTGTTCTACCTGGATAAACAGTCAGAATTGATGAATGCAAATGACTTGTAATTAAATCATGAGTTTACCAAATTTAATCTAATATTGAGTTCGTCATGTAAATGTAACCAACTGTGATATATTTGCTGCAAATCTTGGTTCAGAAATGGTTGAGTGGATAAATTCTGTCCACAAATCAAAGAATTGAAGAAGACATAGTTGGTGGGGCAATTTTCGAATAAATGCATATTAAGATCACCAAAAAATGAAGAACAGAAATCTGTAAGAAAAAAAGAAATTGAGAAAGTAAGAAGGTACTTGAAATTAACAAAAATTAAGGAAAAAAATATTTCAAAGATCATTCTAGACGAATGAAAATAATATTAAAGAAAGAGAAAGGGAACTCCCAAATTTTTTCAGATGTAGTTGTATTGAAATGGATTGATAATGTATATTGACGGTATTTAGCCGTTTAAAATGCATACTTATTGTCCACATAGATACCAAAATCAATAAGGATTTTCTTACAAGAACTTAAGACCTTTATTATAGTTGAGCTTTATAGGACCAGTAAGTTTTAAGTTATTTCATCAAAAATACATAGCCTATTTGATGATGTCCAGGGGCATCAACAACTGTTATAGACCAAACCTAAAATATGCTATCATGCCAGTATAAAAATATTTTTTTTTAATTTAATTTATGGAAATCTTACACAATAATGGAACAGTATGGGATAAAAGTTTCTATGGAACAAAAATTTCAGGTTTGATTATCAGAAAATTTTGCTTACCACGAGACTATAAATAATCGCAAAATCTTTTAAATGCAATAGCTTAAATCTTTAAAAAGGCTATCAATTATATAACACATTTAATTACCTCACATTGCATAAAAATTATTGGATTTAACCTTAGATTCTTATGGTAGAATTGAAACAAAATAATTTTGAAGAACTGAATCCCAGATGAAATTTGGTAATTTATTATAAACATGAGACCTTTCGTATTTGGAATATTTATTATTTGAGAACTGGGTATCTTTCCTTAAGAATAATTAAGATTCTCTATGTAAATTTAACAACAATTGCTAAAAACAGTAAAGTTGATATTTTTTAACCATAAAATTTATAGTCATCAAATATCAAACTACTAAAACATTACGTGTTAATTAATTGCGAAAACACAAGGGAAATTAAGATTAAACTTAAACGGAATAAATCGAGCGAGTTCCGTTTTCTTCCTTCACTGGATGAATACTGATACTTCTCTTCTTAAAAGAACCGAGAAGTAAGACATAAAAACAGCACTAATGTTTTATATGAAGCACCTCATAGCTGTTAAGAATTTCTCAGCGCAAAAGAAAATGCAATCGATTTGGCAATATTTTTTACTTAATATCCTCGCTCTTAAAACCCCCCTCTCCTTCCCCCACCCTCTTTCACTTTTCTCTTGCTCGCATCCTCCGCATCAATAGCATGTTAGCCACGGAAGACCTCGTTTGTATTCTCAATACACCTCATTATTTTCCGGCGCAAGTTGAGGGCGTAGGAGTCCACCTCACTTATATGCAAATAAGCAAAAGAGTTTCTGCGTCTCTGCAAAAGTCTTGAGAGCACAGAGCATATAACCCACGGAATGAAACATGTAACAAGAAGAGGAAATTTGCACAACTTTCATCTCCCCTTTTCCATTTTTGTGTTCACTTCACCTTACATCCTTTTCTCTCTAACTTACAACCGCCAGTAATTTGCTTTGTTGAAAACAACGGGTTGCCGGTGTAAGTAACGCTTGGTTTCATCCCGAAATTAAAGAAGAAACACCAGTCGTGCTGAGTTTGGTCTCAACCACTAGGGAAAGAAAACTTAATGCCTTTACTCCAAATATATTAATGTAGATTAAATATATAAGACATTCCTAATAATACAGACAATCAATAATAATAAGTACACATTTAAATTCAAATACTAATAAAGAAATGGTTTATTTTCTTTCTCTTTAAAGAAAACTTTAAAAAATAATATGCATCCAAAATTATATGGTTCCGTCCATCAAAATCAGCATTAATTTCTTGACTTACTGA
The DNA here is from genome assembly GCA_023159025.1 of Thereuonema tuberculata. Lineage (NCBI taxonomy): Eukaryota > Metazoa > Arthropoda > Chilopoda > Scutigeromorpha > Scutigeridae > Thereuonema > Thereuonema tuberculata. The sequence continues at coordinate 24,656,150 of JAFIDM010005346.1, read as the reverse complement.
GACTTAGTGGTTGAGTGATATTCTTATATACTTTCTTCCTATTAAATCATATAATAGTATTGTATGTAATAAATTCTTTCTACAATAGAAACAATGCATTCAACTTTGTTATATTAAGTGATTTGAAGAGAACATTTGTATAAAACTGCTGTTGGCGTCAAAGTTCTGAACACCACTGTTAGGCTGAAATGATGCTCTGTTACCTTCTCTAACTGATCACGGTAATAATGAATCTAATATTGATATATTATTATTACTATGATGCAAAAGAAAGAAAAACAACATAGTAATAGTGTCATAGTTTGCTATCTAAATAAATGGTAATGAAAATTTGAAAAGGACTGAAGTACATACAATGTCAATCATCCTTGGTAAATGAGAGACATTGGAGTACGAATAATTCAAAAACAACAGTTAATACGAATTACATATACTGAGTTCAATACATAAAAACCCTATAAAAAACATATGGTACACATTTTTGTAGTCTGCAATTACAAAACTGAACATGGTGATGCAATGTTATTTAAAATACGCAGTAATGACCTGTTATAATACGAATCCATTTGCTTAAAAAATTATTAAAAAAATCAAATTTACATCTACTACAAAAATACAAAATTGTACACTGTGAAGATGTTTCATTGTACGTATAATTTCGGCGATTTTAGTCTTTCTCTCCTGAAGTAATCGAATTCCTTTTAAATTAACGACGAAAATACAATTAAATATAGTTTTCCAAATATAATTAAACATATTTTAAGTGCAACAAATATCTTCTTAAATAACAACAAACTTTAATCATCTTCACGGCAATATTTCGTCCTGTAATTGGCTAGACAAAGTCCTTGGAAATACAGGACGAAATATTGTCGTGTGGATGATTAAAGTTTGTTGTTATTTAAGAAGATATTTGTTAATTTTATGGTATTTATAAGAAGATATATTTTAAGTGCAATTTAACAACTTTAATTCAAGTATTATTCTATTACGAAGATTTACAAAAACTTCATAACTCTTACACGCAGCTTATCTTATCCTTTCGTTTAGTTAAATCCATCCCAAATTTGAGATTCGAACCCAGATTTCAAGCACATCAATCAAACTTCCAGATAATTTCCTAAACCGTTCGGCAACTGTTGAATGACACACCTGAAGTACCAGTTAATCTTAACCGGTAATTTGAGGAATAAAAAGTAGTTTTTATCAATAAAAGAACGAACGTAAACCATAGGGTTTATAAATGCAACACTTGTTATTACTGTCTCATTACTACATAATAAGATGTACTTCAGTGTACCAGTGTTGAGATCGTTTAATGTTTTTGGAAGATCATGATTTGGAGTTTCATACTTTTTAAATGTGATCTTCAGACAGCCATTTCTGTATATTCAACGAATTAAATCAGTTTGTGATATTCTTTAGTGTGAAAGTTTGTTATTTTAATCCAATTTCAAAATTAAAAGTTCGTTTTACATCATGTGATACGACACATCATCTGTCATTTCAACTATGATATTAAAATTAATCAAGAATTCCAGCAAATGTCTAATTTTCGGACATATTTCATTTATTATATATCTACTTAGAAAGTGCATTTATAAAATCGTTAATTTAATAGGATAGGTATTTAGTTTTTCCATGTATATAATTTCCATATATATAATCTTATACTAGTATTTCCTAAGTAAATATATAATGCAGTACATATATTGAAGTAAAATACATACACATATATACACACGCACACTAGCCTATGGGTAAGCAAAAGGAAACGGTCAACTGTTTAATAAACATGTTATCTACATTGATTGCTGTATTTTATTTCTGAGCCTTACTGTATCTTCTAGCACATTCGGTTGGCGTTTGCGGACATACGTTCCATTATGATTTTGGTCTGTTTTTGTATTCCTGACCTACCATTAAAGTTTGTACAGGGAATTTTGAATCACCCTGTATATATATAAAGCGTACAGTGATAATGAATTGCGAAAAAAAAATACAAAACCTACAAAATACCTGTTGTACATTTTGTAGTAAACATAAAATTCTTTGGAGACATTATATAATCTTTTTTTATAATTTTTTTTGGGCCTAGAAAAAAATTAAAGAACGCTTTGCAGCGGTTTTCTGGAATTCGATCTGCTTAAGAGCATAGATGTATGTATTAAATATTTTTCTTTTTTTTCTGCATCTCTCTAAAACGAAAGATTATGTAAGCGTTTGAAATAAAATTCATATTTCCATTTCCAACAGTTAACTCTCCTGTGGATTTTAAATAAAAGCCCGAGGCAGTACTTGGTGAATCTCTAAGCTTTATAAATATTGCCGAAGAAAAAGTGCTCTTAAGCTGCTACAAATAGCGTAATATATTCACAGAATCGAATCTCCTGTGTTCCCTATTTTTATCGCTGTGTCTTTTTGAAGATTCCCTTCTTCTCGTCTCCTTTTATCCCCTGGAGAAAGGCTTTGCATGTCCTTTAAGTGTAGAGGATTTTCAGTGACTCACCTTGCTAGCAGCAGTTTCGAAAATCTTTCAAAAAGCTTGTTTACAATATAGCTAACATTGAGTTCCCTTTTCTATCCATTCCGATATTTTCCTGCCCCCCCTCCCTCTGCCAAAACACAAGCCTCCAACCTCCGCTTCTAAATAAAACAAAAATAACATTGCTCCAACTCAAGACTCCTGCCTTTGTAAATAGATTGGGTTTTATTAAAAACCTTGATGGCGAAGGCTGTCCTACTGCGGGAACGAGATAACACCAGTGTCGCAAAGAAAAGAAACATGATTTTCATGAAAATCATTTGGGTGGAAAGTGGATTAAAGTCATAAATCATCCAAAGGAAAGGGGAGCTGCAGGTTGGCTTCTCTCTTTTCCCTTCACCGGAATATAAAAATAAATAATTGTATTCAGGAAGCGATTTCAGAGAACCTGGAATGGAAAATTTATAGTTAGTTACCGAGTGACCCCTTCGGCACAACAGTTCTCGCCGTCAACGAGACGGAAATGTGATCACTATCGCCATTTCGATAAATTTAGCAGAAATTAAAAATACATTTCTCCTCTTCGATAATTTATGCGTGCGAATCGCTAACAAATTTCCAAACCTGGAAGAAATAAAAGGAATCAGTTTATTCATCTAATAAATTGGACCCACTTCAATAAGGTGCAAGATAGTGATTTATACCAGCTGCCATAAATATTCTTCTGATGATTTCCTTCATAATGTATGACCCTACAGAAGGATACTAATTAATTGAGGAGAAAGTTTGCACATTAATAAATAAAAATATGGCAGAAAAGAACTTAACTAAAGGTGGTAATTGGTTTCAATGTAATGAGGTTTAAGCCGATTAGAGTTAGTGGAGGAATCCTAAAAATACTCAGGCAATTTGAAATTGTAATCGACCACTTGAACAATGACTCACAACTTTTAAATGTGAACTAGCATTATTGAACACATGTAGTATCTAACTTTTCGTTATTAATTATATTGCATTCAATAAAATAGTAAATTAATTATTTCATACAGAAGGGAAGTAGACAACCTGTGTGTAAGATTGGCGGCAAAAACAAACAATTTTTCTTTCTGATTTATGTATATAAGAATCTAATCTATTGTTAATATACTTCTACTAGCTTAAGACATGTTAATCGTCCACAATTTAATTTTGTATGTCGCGAAAATATCCAATATTATTAACAAAATAAAGTTATTTTTTATTGAAAGTCAAATTCAAATTCATTAATTGATTGAAACTACGGTGAAGCTAATGATCTAATATAAAATTCCGCTTTAATAACTAAAATCCCACTCCAAATTTTGATAGTCAGATTGCTTGAGGTTGGATAAAGTTCTATAGTCTTTCTATGAATAGAAGGAACACATGATCATGTGACAGTCAATATTCTGGAAAATAGAATGCAATTAAAGTAATACTTTGACAGACTTTCTCGCTGAGCTTTTCAGTCTGTATTAAGTCTTTTTAACAGTACTAAATACAGCCGTTCCAGCAGTCTGGCGCTATGCCAATGTTTCGGAACCTGGGTTCGAATCCCGGAGTCGGCATAGATTTTACTTTCTCCTTGTTTCGTCCGTTTCTGCGGGTATAGCGTGAGCTGCCTCCTATTGCATACCTGGGCAACGTTTTTTCAACTAAAATGCTCACATTTCTCCCCCTTTGTTGAGGCCAATAGTGTTAATACTGAGAGTCCGGACATTGGCAAAAAACAAAAAAAACAAAACAGTGTTAAATATAAGACTCAAGATGCAATTCTATCGAAAACTAAGTTGTAGCTTTTTCATCACGGATAAATAAAATTACCTTCGGTTTTAAAATATTAGAAACTGAGTATTCAAGTTTAAATATAATGTTTAATACCTATAAATTGAAACAAACTTTTGAAATTTATGTTGTTGTTGTTGAAAGTATGAAATTCTCTTTTTCTGGAGACACTTGAGTTTTTGTAATCCTGCTAACAATGTTAAGTATCAGAGTAGAATAGTATTCCAACTAGAAAAAAACAGCACTCTTGCAATTTTTATCAGCAGTTTGGCATTACATTCTTCAATCACCAGAGCACCACTGACCAGATAGAAATTAGATTAAAAAAATGAATGGAAAACTTACAGAAGGGAGCCGCAATTCCACTTACCCAAAATCGATTTCCAATCGAAATTGTTGCGTTTCTCGTTGGTGGTTGTCTGTTGGTTTGAGGTAGAGATAAATAATGTATCTTTGGCTTTTTTATGCTTTATAGTGCAGGGAAAACCAGAACGTGATCGAAGTGTATTGGAGAGGAACTATCTTCTCGAATTTATATTTAAAACTTCCTAACGTGAAGCTCATACATTAACTCATTTGTTTCTGCTTGTATAAATTCCAGAAGTTAAATAAATATTATGTTTTTACTTTTTATTCTTAGTAAGTTATAAATGTAAGTTTTGTAAAAAATAAGTACAATACAAAACTTTTACATTTAAAGTATTTCCTATTGTTTAATGTTAGATTTTTATATAACAAATGCGTGTATTAAAATTAAAAAAGGTCTTGAAATTATTCATCAAAGCACGAGTGATAGAATAAAATAAAAATCATAAACAACTGTTTCAGTTTACATCGTAATTACAAGAGCGGAACCATTGTGTCACATGCGTAGGTACAAATTAAGTGAATGACAGTTGATGGTTGGGATTTATTATTTGTCTGTAATGAGACTGTATACACTTTTTCCAAAAACGTTAAAGCGAATATGCTAATATAGATTATGTCAATAAGTACTAAAATTCATATGAATAAGTAATGTGATAGACTAATTATCTATCTAAATTTGTAGATTGTAGCAACTCAGTTTTTTAATAAAATAAATATCCTCTGAATATCATGTTTTTCCAGCACATACGTAGAAAATACGTATCTTTGTAATTTGGATTTAGCTGAGTCGCATCATCCTATCTACAGACTTATTGTCAGATCCGGCGTTAGGGGGTGGCGAATGGGGCGACCGCCCAAGCCCCGCGCTTTGGGGGGGGGGGGGCGCCCGCGCCTGGTTACAAGAAAGAGGATAAAATAGGATCGTCGTTTTTTTTTTTTTGGTTGTTAAAATAGACTTGGCAAGGGTTCCCGCAAAATTCATCTCGCCCGAGGCCCCGCACCCTCCTAGCGCCGGCCCTGTTATTGTGTAGCCAACTTAACAAAGTAAAGAAATAGGAAATATGAATGACTGAAGTTAAGATAGTTTATCAGCAAGCTGTTTTATCATGATTTCAGTAGCTGACAAATAAGTGATAGAGGGAAATTAAATATTATTATTATATTCAGGTGATACCTCTGGAACAATGATTTCAGATCGATGTAAACCAACCAGTCAATGTTTCAATGAATGTTGGAGGAGAAAGCTCAGTAGTTTAAATAAATTAAGACATCTTTTCACCTTTTGATGTTTGGTGCTAATATGTCTCACTTGATTCCCCACTCTGGTACATACCTGCATCATATTCTCTCCTTATCTTTTGTCCCTTAAGAATAATCAGCCGAAACGTGCTACATCTCTGTTTTTGTTCAGCTTTTCTCTTAATGGGAACATTGATTGATCCCTTACATCAATCAGTGTCCGTGGAAAAATCATTCAGCGTATAATCTTGGGTCTGTTTTATTAATTGTTGTTGTCGCCTTGGAATCAGTGACTTTTCTTTTGAAACACCTCTCAGATTTCCTCCATGTTATTTAGCCAAGAATAATTGACTGAAAGTCAACGTCAAGAGAAGTCTTTGCCATTCAATTTCAGTTTTATTTTCTATTTATTTATTTCAGTGACTTATTTGTATTCTCTTTACGCTAAAACGACACGATCAATTTTCTTGATACTGCGGAATAAGGAAAACCTCGGAAAAAAATTTATAAAATAAATAAAATGACAGATAAATATTTATGAAATAAATTTATGTATTTACTAACTCAATAGTACGTCTTTCATCTATTGAGTTAAATATTTGATAACTTTTCATAAAGAATGTGAAAGACTTAGCGGTAAAATAATTTTCTATGCTGCGTTTTAATATCATAGCGTAGTCAGATCCCTTAGAAACAGATTTCATTTTAGATTTTGCGACAAACTCAGACTGCGATTTTCAAACGCTAATGTTAACCATTTATAATCCTCAGTCACTGAGCAACTGCCCAGTATTACAGCTGAAATATTAACTTGCAATGAAATCCCGGAAGTTTACAAGTAAACTAAAACCTAAAGTTTAAAACTAAAAATAAAGTTTAAATTCTAAAGATACAAGCATTGAGTATTAAAACCCATTTGTAACAGTCGGAAATTTGTTTCGGTTGCGGACAGCGTCGACCATGCAATAAATACTATTGTTGCTAGGCAGCACGCCTGCGAATTGTTGCGAAATTCAGTTGTTGTGAACGTACGCTGGCACGCGCATACACAATTCTTTTAGTAATACAGATTATTTATATAATTATTGCACATTTTAATGTCACATGTTTCTAATCCTTTTGTTTTATTCCTAATTGCTAATCAGTGGCCGTCGATCATTGAAATGTGATATTCTAGTCCTGTTATCATCGGTTAATCATGTTTGGTTAATCATATCCATAGAAAGCAGTTCTTTATTTGTGGCGCCAATTTAATCACTGTGATTAGCTGTGACATTTTATCCTTTAAAGTTAACAACACTTCGGTGAAAATTTGCACTTCAACTCCTTTGGAATATCTACATTTATTTCGATAGAATAAATGGTTAAAAACAATAATCTTTACTCCATTGAAAAAATCTTGAAAAATAAATAAAGGCAATTTTCGAATGTATACCCCAACTTCTTTTTCAAGTCAAAACCATTTCAAGATAAAATCCCTCCCCAAAACGAAAAAAATTAAAAATACAAAACAATTAGGATACATCACATATGATTAAAATCTCAAATGATACGATGTAATGTTAAGAAAAAAAAAACTTAGATAACAGCTGAAATTTATTACTGTACAATTGTTTGCTTGTTTTTTCTTAACAATATGTTGTATAGACAATAGATTTAACGTGCGTTAGTACATTTTTACAGTAAAATAAAACAAAGAACGCACATAACTAAACAAAACACAAATTCACTGAGCTATTTTTTGATTTTTGTGCTGGAAATTGGAGAAATTGGATTAATTATTTACCCCTTTTTATTCTTTATTTTATTTTGATGTTTTTGTAATTCAGGGGTCATTGATTTGTATGTTTGTCCGTTTTGTATATCGTCCTATTTCACTGAGCTTGGTAGGCTGGATGGATTTGGACTGATGAGAGGCCAATAAGCCTCGAAATTATTATGTTGTATAATTTCGAATTTTATAATATATGATGTAATCTAATTGTTTTGTATTGTTATTTTTAAATGTTTTGGCATGAGTTGATGTATTTACTTTAAGATTTTAAAGATTTTTCGATGGAGTAAAGATTATTATTTTATATATTAATATGCTGTGTGTGCGAAGAAAATATTTAAATGTTTAAAAAGCAAAATCCTAACATCATATTCAAGATATTTTGGAACTAAAGGCATATTTTAGCATTAAATGGTTATATCTTCATTAGCATTATTATAATATTTAATGTCTAATTACGTAAGTTCACAAGTTTGTTGGAAAGTTGCGTATCATAAATTTATTCCATGGAGTTGTTTCGTTTAAATATTCGGCCAGTTGAGATTAGTGATGCATTCACAATATCTCATTGTCAACATAGCAAATATGAAATGCTTCAGTTCTAAATTAAATGTACATTGATACGACTCTGCCGCTCTTTTTAGTTCTCGTTCGTAATTAAATTTGTCGTGGATGAATTATCAGCCACTTGGCGTAAAATATGAATAAGCATTTGTTTATTGGCTGATTAGTTTGCTATGTTGAATATTTTGAAAATTAAATCAGTTCTCAGGAAGAAGGAACAGTTTCGTAAAACTGCCATGATTTTAATCATAGGGTTCCTTCACGATATCTTATGTAGATTTTCTTCTTTCCTGCTGAAAATTAATGAATCTTGATTTAAAGGGGCCAATTTATTAAAACTTGACATTAGGACATAAATCAAAACAGGGTATTATCATTTCCTGTATAAGATTTTACATTTCGCTTCACGATTCGTTGGTTACAGACAAAATTTTTTTGCAAGGCCAAAAAAAAAAAGTGTAATTAAAAGGATGAAAAAAAAATCATAGGAGCGTGAAAATTTTCTCAGCTAATCAATTAAAAATGCCTTCATCTAATTACTTCTTTGTCATTTTTCTTTTCTGCTCTAGATGCGGCTCCTGGCTTCCATTCCAGCTTTCAGGAGCAGATGGTGCAACCTGGAACGCCAACGTCCTTGCAATGCATCGTAACAGGTAATCCAATACCTGAAGTAACATGGACCCTGGATGGAAGCTCCTTACCCGTCAACAGACGGTTTCAGACAGGAAGTTATGTTAGTGCCTCTGGTGACGTCATTAGTCATGTGAACATAAGCAACGCCCGCGTAGAAGACGGAGGGGAATACGGCTGCAAAGCAGTTAACAGTCTTGGAACCGTCCACCATTCAGCAAGGCTAAACGTGTGGGGTAAATTACGTTTCATAAGTTTTTACGATTGCCAACACAAAGTAAAATGTTGAAGGAAAAATCTAAATTATAAAACTTAAACTCAATTCATAATTTAAGTAGACTTATGTGGTTGCATTTTTTTCTTATTATCTCCAGAAACAAATATAGAGAAATCACGATTTCTTTTTTCCACTATACTAAATTTGAAGAAAAGAACAATTTTTTAATACCAATGGACAAGATAATCTCTTGTCCAAAAATATAGATTTCAAGTTTCAAGAAGATCCTTCACTGCTTCAGTAGCTAATAAAGGAAAGAAAACTTACCAACGAATTCTTCTACATGCTCACAGAAATAAGTTGATTCTTTCAAGATTTCCTTTATTTCGTACAAAGGCTAATTGAAAGATCACTTTTCATTACGTAACATAATTGTGCAAGATTATATAACGTAATTATATAATAAATGAACAAAGCCTTTCATAGTTACACATTAAGTACTAAAACATTTCAATATCAATATAAGAAATTTAGTCTTTATTCTCTTAAATTATTAAAAATACACGTAATTTTTTTTTCTTCCAAAAAACTCCACTTCATCACTGAACTATCATCAAATGCTGATTGTGTATGTAATTAATTTGGGAATACCTAATGCTGTACTGAAAGAAAAATTAACACTGTGAAGACTTCACAATGAAAACAGTCAAATGAATGTATTGTTCTACTTTGTTATTTTTTGCCTGTTCGAAATTGTGCTATACTTGAAAGTGAATAACTTCAAGAAATTATACATTTCCGCATGAAGCGTTGCACTATTAGTTTATAAAATGGTAATAATAGATCCATTGCACAATATTATTACAATAATATAGTAATTATTTTTAATATTTTCCTTAACAAAACTTATTATTAGTATTATTATACCTCTTTAGTACTTAACATTATATACGTACCAATAAAGATTAATTATTCTAATAATGTATTAATACTAGTTAGTTACTTCTATCTGTTTAATAAATTTTATTTCTTAATGTATGGCGCTATTTATTTATTTATTCATTCAAATTTTTAATTTCTGTACCTCATCTAGGTTTGCCGTTTATCCGGCAAATGACTAATCTGACAGTTGTTGCCGGTAAAACCATTGCTGTCAGGTGTCCGGCATCCGGATATCCAATCCATTCTATCTCATGGGAAAGGGGTAAGTAATGAACAGGACCTAAAAGGACCTTTTCTTTATTTCAAATGACTAACACGTTCACACGCGCATATAGACAATAACATAACCCGAAAAACACAATAAACAGCAAATTATTAATATTAATTACATTAACAGTAATGATGAGATAATTACAAAACAATTCGTTTTAACAACAGCAAGAAGAAAAAGTCATCGGATGATTGAGTAATCCTTTTCCAGAAAAAAATAAAAATGTTTACACGGAAACGAGATAAAGAGAAAGTTGTATCTAATTTTGTAAAATGTCACAAAATGGAATAAAATGGAAAATGTTAAAAATGTTATAAATGTTTTATGTTACAAATGTTAAAACTGGAATGTTTTATCAATAGATGTAAGATTTATAACATAGATATAGAAATGTCCTTTTTTCTTTTATTTTCTTTTAAGTAAAAGAATAATAGAATAAATATGCGATACTTTCAACTTTAGTTTTATCTCATGTTAAGAAAATCTCTAACCACGTCATATATAAATGAAATCTAAATAATTTAATACTGTTAAATTATAGATTAATGGGTAATTTATTGGTTTTCAAGTGGAAATCTTTATTCAGTGAGAAATTCAATTACTTGAAATATTTTAAAATTTTTGAATTTCAAATAAAATAAAAACAAGTTCCTAAACAAATTCAAGCTTTCTTAGAAAAGATCTCCTCAAATATCGTATCATAGAAATTAATTAGAAAAAAATTGTTGTTATTTGTAAAAGCTTGCTTTAAATATATAATATAGTTGATTAGAATTACGTTTCTGAATATCATGAAAGCATACAAAGCATGACTGGATTTATTTTTAAATTATCATATCGGACTCAATAAATAGAAGGAAATTTCAATTTTCAAATAATTTATTAAAATTCTGCATAATTTATTTTATCTTGATTAAATCCGAATAATGTTCATCATATCAAGCTCTTGCAATTTAATGAATTCTGTAAACGCTCACTTATTGTAAAACAGTACTATTTCTAATGGGAATTTTTTTTTTCGTCGTTTCCAGCTAATTTCTCGAAAAGAAACCACACAGAAAATACTAAAATTAAACAACAAATGTTAGATCATATTTTGTCCTAAAGTATGCAAATAAAGTTACAAGAAGATCAGTCCAGCTGTTCAAATGTTACTATACTGTGTACTATACAGTACACAAAAACAATCTAACTGAATTGATGAGTGTAAATTTTCTATAAAGCAGACTAAAACATTTATTTTGAAAAGAAGATTCAAACTAATGCTTTTTAATATTTTAATAATATTATAATAATATTTAAAAAAATATTCTAAATTTATCTTTAACGACTTAAGCTCTACTTTGCACTATTTTTAAAGTGTTCCTCCAGATCGCAGTCCAGCCCCTAAACTACCAAATCCACTCTTATGATCTACATTAAGTTATAATTTAATACTTAATACTTACATTTAAAAAGTGGTCGCGGTTAATTTTAATTCATTTGTGGAAGGAGTAAATACCATAACTGCAAGTATTTACTTCATTTACACAATGAATTATTTTATATATATATTTTTTTTTACTCTGTTTTTTATTCTCTTCTTGTAACTTGCACTATATATCATTTTAAATTACAGAAACAAAGATTAAAATAAATAAAACGTATATAATAAGAATTGCTCCCGTTCACTGCGACAACATTGAAATTATCGTTCCGTCATGAAATTGGGAAATTTCTTCTGCCAGCTACAAATTAAGTCAAAATATTCGAAATCCGTACTTGATTGGGCGTGCGTTGGCAACGGCATAAATCCATCGTGCTTTGGCGTTTTAATTGTATTTGATTAGCAGAAACATTTGCCGACATTTGCATTGAACTACTGGTGAAACCGAGTTATGAAGCGTTCTCAATTATGCACCATTGAAACGGGCCATAAAGTACTTGGTCCTGATCCATTCGGATGACTTCCCAAACTCCAATCCGATTAACAGTTGAGGATAATCAGATGAAATAGTCACCTGTATCCATATATCTTCGGGATTTTGAGCTCTTTTCATGTAATTCCAATAATCACGGAATTTATATTCGGAAGTAGAATTCCAATGGTTTGATCACCAATAGACACTCACTTTGTTTAATGACCACAAACCACTGTTTAAGAAATATTAACATGTAGTTACCGATTTACCACATTTCAAAGTTTTGTATCTATTGTAGATCGTGAAATAAAATTGTAGATCTTAGGTGAAGCAATTTTAAGAATGTTAATACACAAAATTCATTGGTATACATTAAATCAAGAAAACCCTAAATGAAAAAAATCCTGGTACATAAAAAGCTTCAGTATTTACATTAAAAATATCATGATGGGCGAAATACTCTATCTACACTAAAAGCGGTCGCATTATTATCCCGTCATTCTTGACGGGGTGGATATGCTAGCGAGGAAATAAATGGATAAATTACCAAATTTATTTATGTATTGAAAATAACCATTATAATTTCAAATCGTGTTAATTAATAAATGGCAATTCATTATCATATTTTTTTAATAATCGTAATGAAAAACAAAAAAAAATAAACCTAAATCACATGATTGAAATTAATACTATCTGAGTTCCCAGAACAAAAAATATATGATATAAAATGAGGGTTCAATAATTCTTATCTTCAATAATATTCAGTGACAAATTTCGGATCTTCAAGGAAATAGTGACAATGGTTCTGGAGTTAATTAGTTGACTATCTAGTTGAACTTTTGAAGTCATTGTTTTACGAATATATTGCTTCCTTCTAGAAGAAGATTGTACTGTTTTCAGTTAATTAGAAAAATAAGTTTGACAAAAATTATTCTACATGAATCGCCTTATTTATATTGTATTTTCACTAAATGTTCGTTCGAGGAAAAAAATGTATTCGGTAGATTTCAATTGATTTAAGGCCGTTTTACATGTACCATTTCATAGGCCATAATGTAGGCCATAACGCAGGCAATGTCAGGGTAGATTGCCAGTGCATTGGAAGCATTTAGTGTACCGTCTTACACGTACCATATCGCCTTCCATCACACGGAAAATTTACACTTTTCAATTGTCATCATACGTACGTTTTATTTACGAATAAAATAGCATTGATTTATATAAAAATCATTTATTCGATGCATCGAATAGGTGAAAGAATGTTTTTAATTGATTAAAATAGGAAATATTCATTTAAATATTCATTTTTCATCGTTTTGTGTTTCTTGTTTTTAAGTTTCGATAGTTCTCATTAAATCTCGACCATCACACGATATGTTTTCGGGATTCCAATCGCTCGCCGATTCAAATTTTCAGGCCAAAATTCTGTAATGATTTTGATTACTAATGTAATATTTTCTGAAAGCATCCACGAAAACATAACCTTCGCACGTGCATATCGTTTTTGTAATCGGTAATTCTGAATAAATAGATACAAATCGATTGGACTTCAAGTTCTACAATTCTTTACCAGGAGCGCTAGTGTCAGATAGCCAGCCATCCCATTGCTCGCCATCTCTTCGCAAATAGGGCAGAGTCTATGTGCTCGCCATTTCTCATGGCGAGCTGATGGCGACCATTATGGCGAGCTTATGGCTTGTGAAATAGTACATGGAAAATGGCCTTTACAGACAGTTAAAAGACCGTTAATATAGAAAATATTAAAACTTAGATAAATTATATAAAAGATATAACAGCGTAATAAGTGATTAATTTCTTTCCTAAGCTCATTTGGTCTTCTAAGTTATTTAGAGCAATTTAGAAAGATGTAATGAAGTTGCTTTTTCGTTTATAACTTTAAGATATTTTTGATATCCATTTATTACACGAGACACGAAAAAAGAAGAAAATCGTGGGTTATGGATTGCGATTTCCATTTATACTCATCGACTTCTATTGCAAAGCACCATACCTATTTTCTGTAGTTCTGGAAAAAAGTAGAAGAGAATAAGATTTTCGAATTTATTTTTATTCTTTGCAACTCTAACGCACTTATGTACTGTACCTACGTACTGTTATCATTCTTTTTATATTATTCAATAAGTGACTTTGGATAAGGAAAAGAAAATGCACAGACGAGGAAAACAAATTGCGGCTGCTGCCGTTTTTCGCTCGTTGTCAATTCTCTTCAGTCAAATGGGACTATTTTCTAACAATAGCTGATCTTCCTAGTAATTCAGAAATACATATTCCATCCCCTGACCATTTAACCAGTGGAAAACGTTCTAAATTTTATCTCTAGCTTGGCTGTGCAGGCCTTACATTAACCTGTTTTATTGATGATGCCATATTGCTTTCTGCAGCAATGAGTTCCAGGATCAACTAAGTGATCCGTTTTTCGCCATATTTGGTGATTCTTCTTTCTAATAAAAAAAAATATATACGAATAGAAGCTTCAGTTATTTAATATACAAATATCGAATAAACTCCTAAATGAACGAAATACAGAAAATTTTGATTATTATAAGATATTGAATCTTGGTCACAGCAACGTTTCTATTCATAAAGAAGGTTTTAAATGAAAATATATTAGAACATTTTCTTTTTATAAATTGACACTTCGTAGTAAAGATAACAGAAAATAACATTTTGGTTGAGTCGTTTGTTGACAGACATAGTAACGGATGTCGGCTATTTCCGATAAATAAAAATAATCAAAAACCGCAGTATAGAGTTCTTAAATACATCGGCAACAAGTATTAACTATTGAAGAACCAAAATGTCAAACAAAACAAAAAAGTGCTAAAAACTCCTTATAATGACTTTACAATTTCTATTCGATTACTTATTCTTAATTTGACATATGTTTGTTTCTAAATAGAATTTGCTTTTATTAAGAACATAAACTTAACAATAAGAAGGTTTTATACATATACCACATCAAAATCATATGGCTATTTCAATAAGAATTACTGTATTATTGATTTACTTTATGTAAGACAATATTTTTGATGTAAAAATTCTTATTGTTATAGTTATATGATTTTGACGTGGCATATGGGTAAAACCTTCTTGTTGTCATGTTTATGTTCTTAATGAGGCTTGAAAAAGCAGAAAGGTTCTTTTCTGCGAAATATTGTCGTATGGAGAAATTTTCATAAGAAGATTTGTATATTATTGTATGTATGCATTATTAGTAATGAAGAATTTGGTTTTTTTTTATTTACTTGCTTCTGGAGTTACATTGTTTCTTTATAATTCAGTTGATTGTTTCGTAGTAAACTCTGATAGACTTGAGATTCGGAAAACTTGGTATCTTCTCGAAAGATAAAATGAACACTAAAATATTCAAATTTGGCTTGGATCCAACGAATGCTATACGATTTAACGTCGAAACAGAGAGCAATTAATTTCGTTTTATCGCCAAACTTTCAGTGTTTTTTAACTTAACTTGTTTATTAACTAATTTAAGCACTATATCATTTGAATTGTGAAATAAAAAACAGAATTTCAGGATGAAGGAATAAAAGAAATTGTAAAGGTCTTTCTATAAGCTTAATTTTCAAAAAGAAATTCACATAACTACATAATATTTCACTGAAATAACGAAACTTCTTCTAATTTCCTACGCATTTATTAAGAGAAAGACATAGGAACTTGAGACTTAGATGAAAACTTTATTTTAGTGGTTTTAGGCTAACTTTAATTTTCTCTTTTGTCCAATTACATTACTTTGCATTTTAGCTCAGCTATCAAAGTAATTCAAACAGATTGACATTCGAAATTGAGAAGAAATATGAGTAGTGCTTTAGCAACGTCATTATAAGTCTTCAATTACGTCATTTAACAGTACGTAGCACCTGTCATTATTCATTGCGTTTCGTGGAATACTTTGAGAAAATGGCAGGTACTTGACAGATAGCTTTACCAATCTTTGATAGGTTAGTTTAGCTAACCTATAATTATATAACCTATTTCTAAGAAGCAATATGTTCCTAAATTGAAATCGAAATCTTTAATGATTTTTGTTTTTAAACTGGCATCTAGAAATAACGTAAGTTAACATCACAGAAAACTCAATCAGAAGTTGAAAGTTTATTCTTAAGTAGTATTTTGTGAATTTATTCTACTTGTTTTATTAACAATTGGTTCCAAATTAAGAAAATTTTGAACTTTAGTTTAATGGTTTGTTTTTTTATTTTATTTTCAGTACAGTTGAGTTCATTTGAGAAACACTTCCTTTTTCAGCTAAATCTCATCATTCACTTTCTGCTGGAATTGAAGAAGTCAAACATAGAAATACCGTCTTTGAAAAATGAAGCTAGGGAAGCGAGGGAAAATGTTACACAGGCAATCCAGGGATATTATTTGGAGCGTTTTTCAATATTTAATGAATCAGAATGATGAAATACGTAATCTGAAGCGGTGGATAGAACGGCTACACCAACAAATTTTTCCGCTTAGACTGTGAAGAAAATTGTCTGCTAAAGGTCTTTCCGCGGGAAATCGCTCACCATTCCCCTAGAATTCGTTTACCGCTGCCGGCATGAAGCGGTTTCTTGTAAAGTGAATGACAAGGAATAAGGACAAGGAATAAGGCCGGATTTTTCGAAATTCCCACGGGATAGGGAATAAGAAGGATTTATATTTTCGCTTTAAAATGACCATGAAGAGTGTGGCGGCCAACCCACAATACATCTGAGTTATCCGGAAAAGGCCACATCGGGCTGTGAACTCGTGTATTTTCCGATCTCGATATTAATTTGCTAAATAAATAAAGTTGTTTTTTTATGCTTTGTATGGAAGGGTTCCGGAGCGAAGCGACGGTACCAGACTAGTAATAATATAAAAGTAAATTCGTAACTTAGAAAATAAAAAACCAGAATATCTTATAACTTATTTCAAAAAATACTCCAAAAATATTTCAAAGATAAATATCACTGTTACAGCCTGGAAATATCACTCTGTAAGCATATAACGTCATAAAAAGATTTTATTTCGTGAACTCAACTTTAAGTCCCATGGGTATAGATCTGGTGACTGCCTATTTGTATTGCCTATAAATTGCATAAGACACAAAAAAATGCTCTCGTCTCATGTACAATAAGAAAGGTGTTGATGGGATCACATTCTGATAAAAATATATTGCAGTCTTTTTTCCAGATCCGAGAATTATTTATCGCAGCATGTCTCACGTAAAAGAAATTAAAGAAAAATTCATTAATATATGTAACTTCTGTAATGAAATTAAAAACAACATCGTGTTTCTGTCCATCGTAGCCATATTTAATCATGCAATGACAGTCAGACAAAGAGAAACTGTGTCCCTTGACTTTAGAAACAAAATATCATTTTTTATTATTATTAAAAATTAATGAATTTATCCATCTAGCAAATGATAAGGAAATCTCAAATAAAACATACCAACTTTATTCATTTTTAAACTTTAGTTTTTAATTAAAAAAATTAAAGTGATGGTGTGTAAGTAATTGAGTTCAAAATAGTTTTTTAACCTTCGCTTTAGTGTGTTCCAAACGGTTTTGTTGTAAGTGCATTACCCACAATTCTTTGCAAAAATCTTTAATGAGCCTTTCGAGAGGACACACCGATATTGAAAGAATGCCGAGGGGCCCTTTGACGTGAACTACTTTTCCCTATAGGTATTTTTCTGAGCGAAATACAATAAATAGGATCGTTTTACTTTTTTTTATAAGGGACCTCACTTTTACTGGACCTCACAATCGATAGTTCCTCAACAATTCACATATATAATGCTTTGCCTCTTTGTTTGGAGGTGTATAGATTTTTAATCCATGTTTCAAGACCTTATCTTTATTTTGAAGATACATTATCTTCTCACATTTCAAGTTTAGTCGTAATATTATCTCATTAAATAACCATGTTTTGCCGTTCTTATAAATCAACATCGTTATCATTTTTCTGTATATTAGAACCTAGCTTTAAAAAGATGAAAAAAAAAGAATATATGAAAAAGAAATATAATAAGCAAAAAACTAAGATCTAAGTCATCATCATTTACGCAGATAATCGAAAGAAAACAAACATAAAATTCCAAACATATTAATATGATAACTCATTAAAATGGAAGCTATTCCAACCACACATGCACCAATACTTATCTCAGACTGCATCGTTCCCATCATGGAAAAAAAATCACAAGCCCATTAGACTTACTTGAACTTGAAGTCTTCCTGAAACTCTATATTACATACGAACATTTATATACGTATTTCTGAGTGTATAGAATAAAGTCCATAAAAAAAATCAACAACTTAAAAAAATCTTATTATTTGTAATTTGTTATTGAATTTCATTACTTGACCTAAATAGTTATTTCAGAAGCCGAAAAAAAATAGAACATTATTCATTTCAAAATCTGCTTAAAAATTACTGTTTTTGTGCTTCCACATAGCTCACGTAGTGAGTGGGAAGTCTTAGAATCACCGTATGCAAAAACGACCATCATCACAACAAAAACTAATTTGAAATAACAAACAAATACTCTCCTCTGAAACCGACTAGAAGGATTTTTATGGCCTATTTGGAATATTCTATTTGGAGTATTGACGAGGCAAAGACCTCATCCGTCTATCTATTGACCTATGGTTTATCGATGCACGGCCTTTAGATTGCTTTTTCTCTTGTGAACTTGTGTCTGCTTTAGAAACGAAGTTCGTTCAACGTTTGGTAAATTACATTTAATAAATGCAATCATGGAAGACTTTTTTTTGGAGGGAACATAAAAAATCGAACTAAATTCAATTCACGTAATTTTAGAGAGATTATGCCTCCCGTGGAAGAACTAATGTAGCCTAAAGACATCCAATCTTTTGGATAGACTAAATGAATCGATTTTTTTTCAGATCAGTAAGATTAAAGAAACTGGAATTAAGAAATAAAACTTTTTAATAAGAGTTTCCTGAATGAAGTTAAAACCTACATTCCTTAAAGTATTGCGCTTTTTATTTTACTTTTTTTTTTGTTTTGTAAAGTTGAAAAGGCTAGGAATATCTTCTAATAGGCTAGTACATGTTCGCCAGAACAGTGTTAACATGTGTTCTGTTCTCCGAAAATAAGGTAAATTCAAAACTACACATACTTAAATTGCGAAATCCGAATAACTTTATCTAAATCAGAGAACGAGCAAATGACAAATATTTGCTAAAAATGCATTGTTTGTGATGGAATGTTGCATTATTAAAATTTTCATGTAGGAAGTTTGTCACCACCAGGTACAAATGCCTCAACACGAGATTGCTTTAGACTCTGTTTTGTCCATAAATATTTATGCTAACTTTCAAGATCAGCTCATCACGAAGACCACTTGAAAAGTATTTAGGAAGAATACGCATAGACACACACACACACACACACACACACACACACATATATATGCAGAAATATACACTTACCCTTTGCTTGAAAATGCAAACTATTCAAGCTTGATAATGCAAAATAAAATTCTGTAATATTTTTAGTTAACGAGTAAGAGAAAAAAACTCACATGTAATGAAACTTAAATTGAAGACTTATTGTTTTTAAATAATATCTAATGTTCCTGCAAAGAACTATTAAATTGTTTTGCAAACGATATTTATTTATCTAAAATCGTTGAAGTTCCTACATCTATCCGAACCAAAAGGAAATATTTTTAAATATGAAAATCAATGCTTGGTATTCATTGCGCGTGCAACGTTATTTGAATTTAATTAATCTTAAAACCATTCTGCACGATCTCATGAGTAATAAAGTAATAAACCTTTACTAATGATAAAATTTCCACTTCATTGAAAAGGCGCTTATGAAGTGTTTCGAAACTTTGGGATTAATGATCTTGTCTCATTCGAGAATACTTTATGATTAAGAATTAGATGGATTTATTGTTCTGAAGGGGCCTATATAAAACCAGATCAATAAGTCGTTCAAAGTATTTTTTTTATTTAAAATTTTGCACTATTATTATTTGACCAATTCGGAATGTTAATAGAGGAAACAAAAATGATAACCTCCACCTAAAAGATTCTCAAAATAATTGACACTTTCTGGAATTATAACAATCACCTTTTCTTGCGAAACTAATGACCTTTTGATGGGAAATCTTTGTATGTTATCTAAAGTTATTCTGCCGATCAGAGCTAATTTTTAGTTGAGGACAATGGTTTCAGTTCATTAAACGAAAATCGATTTAATCTTTGAATAATCAAATACAAAAATGGCAAATTTTGCTCAAAATTGCCTCTACGTCTAATTTCGTCTCTAGTAACAACCTGATTATGCTGTCGCTAGGAATCGAGAAGATCTATGAAAGAAATAGAATATGCAGGAAAATCGCAACTGACTTTCATAGAAGATTCGTAGTA
Organism: Thereuonema tuberculata; assembly: GCA_023159025.1. Taxonomy (NCBI): domain Eukaryota; kingdom Metazoa; phylum Arthropoda; class Chilopoda; order Scutigeromorpha; family Scutigeridae; genus Thereuonema; species Thereuonema tuberculata. Next base: position 24,635,535 of record JAFIDM010005346.1, on the reverse strand, counting down.
CAGCAAAAACTTAAAAAAAAAAACTTTAAAAGGATCGATAGACTCTACAATCTAATGTTTAATATAGGATGACAAACAAAATCGTATATTGCTTTTAAAAAATAGTAATATTTCAATATTTTATCTACAAGTTTTTTATTCATTCCGTTTTATTCCGTTTCAAATCCTGCTGTTTTACGAGTATGTTTATTTAAAGTTTAATAATAGTAAAACAAAATAACTCTAATTGAAATAAAATATTATGGAATAGATAAAAACAAGTAGATAAAATATTCCTATATTTGAGATTTATATTCACTGCAGGGCATGCAGGTCCTTGTGTGCACAGGTGGTTCAAACTTCCAGGGATTCTCGACCAACTGAACTAGTTAAGGTCAGTCCAACGCTCTACAGCCTTTAACCCCGAGTAAGAAAGAAACTAGTTGCCCATTTGACAGAATCCGTCTGAAGGAGAAACAACTGTGAAAAATCCCCGTCCACCGCCATTTTCAGGTTCTTCAGTGCGCAATCAATCGCCTAAATCTCTAGGCTTCCGGACCCCCAATTCTATTTTTTATTTTTACCTTATTAAGGAAAAACAAATCGTATATAATAAAACTGTATACACATAAAAGCATAGGTTTCATTAAAAAATAGGACATTATTTTTTAATATCTGAATAGAAAAAATATTAAGAATATTAATGTAGGATAGGTTTCGAGAATATAATTATATGTAATCTCAAATAAATATTTAAAGTAATATTTTTATATCTATGCTTATGTACGTCCTTTGCATATATCATATTATTAAATGCATGCATCTAATAAAAAATGATATCTTCAGAAAAAAACAATCAGGTCCGATGAATCAAAATTTTGATATCTTTTTCTTTATTAGCTTTTGCTTTTAATGACTTCGTTGATTTGTATTGGGTTGTAGAGAAATAATATTAATGACTGTATATTATAACAAAGATAAAAAAAAAAAATCAGTCAATTAATTTTATTAATTTTGTATAGCTGAGTAATTAGTTAGTCAGCTAATGGAATTTATCAGCAAATCCCAATTTATAACGAAGGCTTCTACGCATCCTTTAAGCAAATAACAAATTAATCAAACTACTGAGATTGGAAATGAATTTTTTTAAGTAAAAATTATTCAGAAATTAAAGGGGTTTTTTTTTTCCTAATTTTTGTCTGGCCGTGAAATCATTTGAATAGATTAATGTATCGTTCGCCGTGAAATCAATTTGGAAATTTTGATTTTAAAAATTCCCGTATACTACGATTCTTTTGATGTTTATCTCCTTTTGATGATTTTTTTAAAAATAATCAATTATTTCAAAATAACTCTCGTCTTTCAGAAACTGGAAATCTCTTGTTCTTAGCACTGCAATTTCTTTTTTATTTCTTTGGTCTTCGGAAACAGAATATTGAAGAGAATATCATTCTTCCAAAAAGGTATTTCAGAGGATTTAGGATTGCAAGTCAAACGTCATAAGCACTTTTCCATTACTTTTACACTGAGGATTATCTTTCTCTTATGTGATTAGCCTTCTGTTACGCTTTCTTTTATTACACCAATTGTCAGTTTTACTTTCAAGTCGAATTTAATCCTCTCCGTCTCTCGTGGCATGGAAGAACATTGTCCTGCTCGTAGCAATATCATGGATTTGTCGTAAAAACCAATTTATGTTTGTATTTCAGCTGAGAAACGACAGGTGTTTTATATTGCAGTACAAATCCAACGAATACTGAAATCTCTAAAATCTGATTGCAATTTTAAGTTGCAAGGAGTCTTTCTTACTGGTATTAGGAAAAAGAAATCTATTATCACTCCTATGAAGATAAAAAAAAAAAAAGCCAAAATTAAAAATATGGCCAATGATGTCTTTCAAATTGAAGAAACAGTCAGAAAGATAGTACTTGAATACTTTACATTTTAAGAGATTGACTTTTAACTTGGAACCTACTTTAAGACCAGCTTTTCTGGTTTTATTAAATTAAAAAGAATTTATTTTTTCTTCGTTTCTTTAACTTTACAAAAATTACTATTTGATCGAATTTTACTTAACTATCGCTTTCAGTAGGCTTTAATTTCTTTGCAAAAACTTAAAATATTACACTTATTGTCCTCCAAATGAGAGATGGCCGGCGGAAGTTTGAGCTGCGCAGCTCTTCCGGTAGCTGATCAATTATGTTTTCCTGTCACAATGGACGCCGTCGTCTGTTTTCACTGAGAAAGACAGGTGGATAAAATTAAAACTTCTCTCGACTATTTCAATACCAGTTGCTAACAATAAGTATTTATATAAATAAATAAATAAATATATATTATTTATAAGTACAATGCTCTTTTGCAAAGTAACAAGCGATTACCGTAATGGCGGCGTCCTGTCATAAAATCAGACGGAAGTGCCTGACCAGACTAATCGATCATACATGCGCAGATCTCACAAAAACAGGGCGGCCATCTCTCATTTGGAGGACAATAGTGCAATCAATATCCAAAACATTTTAATGGACATTGTATACAATATTAGTTTATTGTTGACTCCTGATATTTTAATTCGAGTAAATCAATTAAGGATTAAATAGAAAGATTAATCTAGATTCTCATATATGGGTGCAATAAGGAAGTGCTTTAGCAATTGACTATAGGTTGGATGAGCCAGCTTTTTTCCGACATTTTTTTCTCTTGGAGACGGATATAACATTCATCGAAACTTTTGTAAAATAGGACCGGGCTTAGAAAGCGATGAACGTCCGGACTGAGCTTCCTTCTCAATTGAGTCAAGGAAAACAGCGTCTACTGTTACAACCGCTTTAACTTTCGTTTAGATTCTGATACATCACTTTACTCGTACTTTCTATAAATCACATGAATTTTATATAAATATTTATGTTTTGTCTAGGAATTTACAGAGCGATAATTAGTGTTGCAAATTAATAATGGTAATGTTGGTACCGGAACTTTAGGGCCAAAGTTCGCAGTTCGGGAATGGGACATACCCCGAATTTGATTGACGAAATCTCCGGTAACCTGGGGTTCTTTTTACGGCGTGAGATAGACGATCTAGCTGCGCTCAGTCTGATAGCTATACTAGAATTCGAAGAACTTTTATTCTGCAATTCTTTCTCCTATTGTATCGGAAAGGAATGCTTTAATGTATTTAAAAACTAATAGTCTTAAGAGTCTCTGATAGTTCTTGTGTCGGTCACGTCTGCCTCTTTTTGTTGTCGCCGATCTGACTGGATTTTTATGGGCGGCAACTGGGAAACACCTATAGAAAAACGCCAAAATTATTTCCGCATTTACGAACATTTATTAGTTTTTCAATGTATAAATATACAGTTGTCGCTCACAAAAATCCAGTCAGATCGGCGACAACAAAAAGAGGCAGACGTGACCGACACAACATATATATATGTAGGACCAAACATTTGTAAATTTGTTGAAAAAGAGCGCCGCAAAAGCAGCTCGAAAGCTCCAGTGTTACGTACGTATGATTTTTGTTATATTGTTAATTATATTTCGTTATTTTAAAAGTTATGGTGTGATGGCTAATACTTATTTCATCACTATGAATTATTAACACACGTAAAAATTTTTCTCCTTTCTTATTGCTTTAGGAAGAACGTTAAGTAGATGTTCGCGAATACTTACATATTTGATTGTTAAATGCAGCAAGTTCAAGTTTGAACGAAAATCTAGTTATTATTTGGTGAAAACGTGAAAGGTAAGAGTTCTGTAGTCTATCTTAGTGTTACTCAGAATGTAGTAGCGATATAAAATTCCACTTTTACATTTAGGGAAAAAAGAATTCTTAAATTGCATTCAATTATTATCTAACATATATCAAATGAAGTAACTAATGTAATTTAAATAATTCAATTTTACAAAAGCCCTTCGCCAATCTTTTATTTTCATTTCTTTAAGGTAAAGATTAGTAACTTCACCTCTTAAATTAAAAAAATAAATTAATTTAAAAAATTAATAAAATGCTTAAATCCGAAACCTCTCTTTCTTGCCACTACGAAACAGCTTCACTGAATTTGAAATTAATAATTATAAAACTCTATAGAATTTAAATTACAAAACAACATGATTAAAGCAGAAAATAAGAATGAATAAGCAAAAGAAAGTATTGCCATACTTAATAATTTCGTTATTTACTATAAATCATTCATTAGAGCTTCAAAACAATATTTGCACCTTTCTGAGGATACGTATATTATTTAATCTGTATTCCTATGGAAGGAGGAAAATGAAGTAAAATCACGCCTTAAAATGCTAAAAATTAATAGATATGTCTATGTAGCTTTAAATTATCGTAAATGCGTATGTTAAGTTGAAAGTTCTTTGCCTTTTTGTTTCGGAGTTCGAGTTAAACGAAAGCCATCCAATTGTTTTTTGTTTTTGTTTTATAATATGATTACTATATGAATATTACCTTAGCTTGCATATACAGGGTGGTACCTGTACAATTTTAAAGGTAGGCTAGGAATACAAAAACAAACCGTATTCATTGTGGAATGGATGTCCTCAAACGCCACCCGAATGTGCTAGAAGGTATACTAAGGTTCAAAAATAAAAGACGGCAAGTAAGGTAGACAACATGTTTATTAACTCATGTTTACAACATGTTTACAATATGACATTAAGGTGTATACGTACAGGTTCACAGTAGGTGCTAAAAGTTCGTTCCACTTACAGTAATATACGCTTCACAATGTCGATGCATGGATTGCCGAAAATACGAGGCCTTTCGCGGACACATCCAGCTGCCAGTGACTCTCGCTACAAGGTCAGCTAAAGATGCAATGGGGGTCTCATTGACCTGCTTTTCAGCGAACCCCAGAGGAGGAAATCAATGAAAATCAGTTGGCGTTTGCGAACATACGTTCCACTATGAATTGTTTTTTTTCCTGACCTATCTTAAAGTTTTTACAAGGAATTTTAAATCACCATGTATATATTAAATAGCTTATTTTATTTATTTACTACATAATTACTTTGTTTACATTAGTAAAAGTTGTTTAAAAATTAACTGAAAAAATTAAAATTAAAATTAAAAATTAACTCAACCTATCGAACTACATTCCACAATAAAAAACTATCGGAATAACATCAAAAGTTTTTTGGTGTTATTCTGAGAATTATGGAATTAAGTATCAGTTCTCTTCGATGTATACGTTTAGATATGTTCATGAAAATTAACAAGAATTAGTTTCTACTTTTAATTTAATTTCGAAAATTAATAGGCCTTTTACACACATTCAATTCCTGAAAATCTACTACTTGTAATTAATATATATATATATAATTTTGGTCTTCGTAGAATAATTAGTTGCAAGGTAAAAGTTTTAAAATTGATTTTGGATAGCGTTCACTAATAGTACGCTGTCATAAAAGAAAGCCATGGATTTGATGCTTTGATTTGTGCTCAGCTATTCTACTTTTAAACTTGGTTCCGCCCTCCTGCAGATCTTCTAATCGATATTCAGAAAATTATTAATAGACAGTTATTGAAGTTCCCATTTGATTACTTACATCTCTAGATATTTGTTTGAAAATACTTTAGCGTAGGCTATACAAATATAAATAAGTTTTCATCTTATTTATGAATCCGGTAGCGGCTCTTTTGCGAAAGTACTGTTTGTTGTAAACTGAAAAAAAAAAAACATTCAATTTTTTTTAAGTATTATTATTCTGTGGAACATAAATATGCTTCAACAAGTTTTCTCCAAGTTCTTCAGATGGTGGTTTTTTTCTTGATGTCTTTATTTTTTTCTTGATAAAATGTGGATCCTAAAGCAGGATCTGCTTTCAAACTAAACCATGGCGCTATCCTTGGTAGTTTTAACTACACTCTGATCCCAAGATTTCTCCACCCTGTATGTACGGGGTTTATTACCTAAGGGTAACACCCATCAGTCCAGGACTAACCTTCCAATCTCAACTTCATTTATCGCAAAGATGAGATTACGTATCTTGAACTGACGATACGGGTGTGGTGGTTCAACCATTAGCTTCATAAACTCTTGTCCGTTTAGATTTTATGGTCTTGAGATGTTATTGAATATATTTTAGATTCCAAAACAAATTTATCCTAAAGTGGAATCCTATTTCTTAATTCCCCAATGCCTGACGTTCTATCCTGTAAAATATTTAGAATTTTGGACATTAAAACTTAAATTTGTTTTCATCTGCTTAAACAGCGCTAACGGAACGATAGAAATAATGGATTCTGGTAGCCATGGATACAGGACCGACCAGTTCTTAGGTAAAGGAAATAAATCTAAATAATTGATTAAGAATCTTTCAGTTTCGCTGCAAATCTCCGTAAGTGCTTGTGGAGTTTTAATTTAAAATGTATCACTGTTGCTTTCTTATCACATGAAATGAAGAAATCCCCTATTTCTACATTGACTTTTCTCTAATATTTAATCTTTTAAGCTGTGCAAACGACTAGAAAAATAAAGCTCAATTAAATGATAATAATTTGCAATGTTTTTATAGTATTTAAGGACAGTTTTTGCTTATTGCTGCTCTTCCGTACAAGAGACAGATAGCAGTACATTTATTTCGAGAATTTTTCTTGTATTTACACAATTAATTCGAAGATGAAAAGTTAACATAAAAAAAATCGATTTCTGTCAATATGGAGAAAAGTCTAAATTCACACATTAGACAAGAAATAAATTTAGGTTAGTTCTTGTTATGAAATGTTCACACAGCTCTGAAACTTCATGCTTTATGTAATTTGTGTTCTTTGATATCGTCTTTAAACGTCAAATTAGGACGTTCACTTTCCATCTTTCTTAAAACATGGTATTATTTATTCTACTCGTTTGTACTGGGTGCCACAGCATCTATACAGAACTTATATTGCTTCCCTGCTCCGCAGTAATGACTCTCAAACATCGAAATTTTGATCAGTTAGTGTAAGAGTACTTTCTTTGCTTCACTCGACTAGATTGACCACTTTCGGGCTGAGATTTATTATAGTTTAGGTACTACTCCGTTGCTTAGCATTCTGTTCACAGGATTAAATTATCTAGTTTTTACTGGGACTGGTTTCACTTTTTGGCAACTATGATTGGTGTGCTATTGATAGAAGTTTGGGTTGCCAGCTTTCTTTTATTCTCAGTTGTCCTGTTTTTGGAGCGGCCTCCTAACATTGTAATGCTGATTCTCTCTTATTTTGTTTATTTTGCTTTGGAAATTGTTTTTTCATACCATTGTGGTTCCGCAGTCACTTGAGTTTTTATGCCTCCAAACTTATTGGATCCAAAGGCGTTCTTTTTCCTGAGGCGCCAGTTAAGTGTACCATTATTATGAAGATAACGAGCTAGTAATATTTTCGTAGAGTTTCAGCATTGACCACTACTATTCAGAAAACTGTATAATTCTTTTAAGATAAAGATTGTTTGTTTGTTTATTTATTTCTTTGATCGCGCATGAGTGTGCGATTTTTAACGTCGAAAGAACGTCAGAAGTTAAACTGCTCGAGGAGAGAACAACCAGTTTCTTTTCTTTTGAAAAAAAACTACACGAAAAAGAGAAAGAAACATCAAAGCGACGCCGTGATTCGATTTCAGAATTACAGGTGTATCAGCCACTAGGGAGTCTATCGCCTTGACGGTTCGTCTGTATCCAGTGATAAATAAGTTAACAGTATACATAAAAAGAGACTTATGTATCAGCAATCACACACAAAGATAAGCGTAAATATCTCGTAATTAATGATTAACTATATACGTATGTTTTATCTAGTTATTAAAGTTGCACTTGGTTGTTTATCGTCTTATGAATGACCATTGTAATCTGCAGAAGATTTGGTTTCCAGTCCTGTTTTACCTTAAAATTAATTACATTGAACACTTTAAAATTTATTTACAGATTACAGTAATGAAGGGGCAATAAGTATTGAATTCTCTTTAGCATTGAGTTCCTTCAAATAAGCTCAAAAAAATCATTATTATATAAGATTATCTGCCATTTTTGTGATAGTGAAAAATAATCACCAAAGGAATAGTTGGACAGATGGACTCTAATTGAAAAGCAATAAATAAGTTTGTCGCATCATTGTCAACGACAGAAATGTTTCAGTACTGCTGATGACTGAAAGAACTTAGGTCGCACGGAATGTAAGCAATGTCATTAGCGAGTTCATGTAATTTAAATTCCTTTCAACTTGGCACTTTCGGACCCAAGTGATGTGACTTCCAGTCTTTGCCGTTACTTAATATCCCATGTGATGTTGCTTACACCGTTAGTATCGTTTCCATCTGGGGCGATAAACCTGAGTTGCTCTTAAGTATTTGACGTATCATCGTTGAGATTCTTCATGATGTTGCTCACAAGGCTAACACATAACTTAGTCTTACTTGATATATTTCGTCAATCTCTTCCATTTACATACTATCACTTTATATATCACTTTATCTCTTTATATATAAAGATGGAAAGGAATGGAATTTTTAACTTAGAAAATACTTAGAAATATTGAAAACGAATCCCATCGAAGGGAATAAAGTAATAACCTCTAAGATTTTAATTTATCAATGTTTGTCAAAACGTTGGTATTTGAAAAACATTGGTATTTTCAAGAAAAATTGCAAGGAAATATGATATACGAAAATATTGAGATATTTTTTTAAATAACATTAGAATTCATTCCCCACGGTATAAGAAATTTTTTGGAAAGTATTTCGTCCATTTCGTGAATGTTCTGATATTGGTTCAAATATATTCTCTTGAGATTTGTACTTTATTTCTCATCATTCACTATGTAAATTCAAGCGAAGTTCAATTCAATCACGTGTTTTCCTATGTAGCAAACTACTTTTTAAATTCACTACTAAAAATTTATTCACTATCAACTAAAATCATGAGAAGTTGACGTAGCTATTTTGCTAATTGGTGTAGGGTAAATTTTTGCTCAAGCTTTAGACGAACAGTTTGTACGAACATGAAACTGAAAACTGGGAAACATCAGAATAGATGAAATTATTAATAGATATGGCTACAGGCTTTTTACGAAGCACTGGGCGATATCTCTTTTAAATGTATAGAATAGATGGCCTTTGAACAATTTCAATCAACTGAAGCCAAAGCGTTTGGCAGATAAAAGTCTGCTAGTGATTGTGATATGTCATGTGACCACGAAACCTTCTCCATACTTTATCATACAAATACTATGAAAATACATATTTACTTAAAGATATCACAAAATTTGGAGGTGATGTCTATTTTAACGGGAATGTCTCATTGGTAAATTAAAGAATATTGTAGTTCCAATTCCTGCCTTCAGACTTATCAAGACAATTTGATCTGTAATTACAGATATCGAAAGGAAAGGATTATGAAACAATATTTTTGGTCTCCTAGTCTTATCTTAAACTCACTCATATTTATGAGTAGGTTGATGCACATAATAGATCTATGTACATCAGGTTTTAACGTTACTTAAATTATAAAGTTATAGGCAGCTACTTAGATCTTGTAGTTTTGCTTTAATACTTTGCAGCATATTATTCCCTTGTTATAGCTGCTATTAATAGAAATGATTATTCATGAACTTCAATATAAGCGTGTTTATTGCCTAAATTGACTATCTTCTACTATTGAAAATTCCAGATATTAAAGAGCGATGTTTGATTAAATATCGATTGATGGTATTCTACCATAAAATTACTACTGCAATGATATTCTGATATCACCAATTTTGGAAACTAAATTTTAGTGTTAATCTAGGGTCAAATTTAAAATTTAGAATACAACTCGAACAGCTGCTCCTCATGGATCCAAGTATTAAAAGTAACCAATTCACTCTCAATGTCTAATCATTGGTTTTCCAATTAAGTGTTTTTCGGGACAGAGAAAAACCGTATTTGAAAACAGTGCTAAAATTAATTTACGATATTATTTCACATTAAAATGTTTCCATATATCCTTACATCGACCATGTTAAAATAGTTTCAAAATTTATAACTTCAAAAGATTAATGTAAAAATTAAAGGCTAATAATCAGTAAAAAGAGTGGAAGACCAATGAGAAGTCCAGTGGAAGTTTCTTGACATCTTCGCTGAACTGTTCCATCCCAGATTGGAATCGTAGATGCTTTCATTCGCCGATTTTCTGCTTAAATAAAGTAAAATTCTCCGACAAATACAGTAAGCATTGGATATAGCATTAAATAAAATGTTATTGGTATACTCTTGATATACTCCATATACTTTACCACCTTACCACATTAACACGACCTTCCAACATTGCTCAATGCAGCCTTGTGTATGTTTACTCATATGCTTTTATTGATTTCTTGAAGTGCTTTAGTATAATCAGCTTAGGATTCGTTCGGAACATTGTAATCTATTTCCAGCAACTTTATTCCATCTAGACGCAATTACTTTGAATTGTCGAATTGCTCAGGCAAAGCCCCTTGTAAAAGGAAATTCTATAAATTCACAATAGATTGCTTCAAAATCGATAACCATCTGTAAAGAGAGAGCAACTGGATTGATTTAAACAAATGCATTAAAATTTCAATTTAGGCTTATGGAAATCTCTTAGAAATGATTAGGCTTAGAACAAACAGTTACCTGAAATCCTCTTACTGAGACAATATTTGTTTAATTGGATTTTCATTTCAAGAATTGATGAAGCAAAGTTTGGTATGGAATGTGCCATCGTTGGACTACCATTTTTTTTTTTTACAACGGATAGCTTTCAATGTAATTCGGAATAATATTGCATCCAGGAGTATGCTTTGGGAGTATTTGAAGCTGTACTTGAAGGAGGAGATACATGTGAAAAAGTCATGGGTTAGCATTCAATTTTCCAAGGTTTTCTTGTCATTATTTCTTTCTTCTTTTCTGGACAATTTAGGTTTGGGGAGGGGGTTTCAGCCCCCTTAGCCCCTCCATGGAGCACCACTGATTTTAAATATATATCTAAAAGTGATTTTTTGTTTCAAATTTGTAAAATTAGTACATTTCCAATTACATATAGTAATAGATAGAATAATAACAGATTGATAGGAGATGGTCGGATCGACAAACGGATTCACCATCGTGTTCAGAGGCTCAAACACCGTAGGAATGAGGTATTTTCAGGTTTGAAGGCCCCGCCCCTCCCCATGTTTAACATATTTCCCATTGTTGTCATTGTGCCTCCATAAAAATTCCCGCACGGAAGTTCTGATCGACAAACGCGCAAACCCACCATCATGAAAACAACCTAGGAAAAGGGTATTTTCAGGGGCCAATGCCCCCCCCCTCAAATGTTCGAGATATTTGCCATTGTTTTCGTTAGATTTCCTGTATTAGCTTAAATGTTAGAAATGCAACCATCTCATTTCAGTTGTCAGCTATATCTTGTTGCTTAAGGTCTCGGACTCATATACTGAAGGTTGTGGATTGGAATCTGTCTATTACTTTTGGGGGTTTTTTCCCCTTAATCTTTTTTTCTCAAATGTCCGCATTGTTTTTTAGTTGTTTTTTTCCCTCACTTTAATATACTTCCGTTTTATTCTTATTATTTTTAAATTCTTTATATTATTAAGGGCCGCCCTTAAATTTATGCTTTAGCACAAAATTATATTCACTTGATTAATTTTGAAACATTCGTTATATTAAAATCCATTTATTTCTTTCATGTTTAATTTGTTAGTTTTTTTTTTAGATCAATCTATCATTATTCAATAGGTTCGAATTTCGATTAATATTATTACCATTAAATTGTGAAAGGTAAGGCACTTTCCAGTGATCACTTCTCAATTTTATCTTACAAAACAACAGTCAGGAAGTTGGGAGCAGAATAAATAAATCAGACAGATATTTTTTACACAGCGATAAATGCGATTTTTTATATATGACTAAAGTGTCTATATATAGTTTAATATAAGTTACTTACAAACTTAAAAATTATATTACTTAAACATATATGTTACTTACAAACAATCTAAATTACATTAAAATGTTTATGTCACTGCTCTTTATTACAAAAGTTGTTTATTATTAAAAAACTCTATACTTTATCAGCGATATTTCGCAGCGTATTACTCTTTCCCTACTTCTTCAGGCTACATTTTGAAATTAAAATCAAGGAGTTACAACAAAGAATAAGTTATAGGTCTATACAACAAAATAATAAGGTTTATAGTGCATAATGCATCAAATTATTACAAAAAGTTCTGTACAATTACAACAAAAGAGTAAGATTAATAGTGATACCAAATTAACAATTATCCTCATAAAAATTAAAATACAAATGAATAAATGGTTATGCAGTTTTATAATATTTTTTGAAATTTACAATAACGAATTTAATTTCAATTCCTTTTTGTTTATTAATAGAGTTATAGTTGTTAATGACACATGCTTCCAGAATGAATCTTGAGATAGTGTCTGTTTCTTGGAAAGGGTACTTGTATTCCGGGTCTGGATCAGGATTATTAACCAAACAATGTTCCGCCAACTCAGATGTATTAGGGTGATTATTTCTGAATGCACTAACATGCTCTTTGGCTCTTTCGTTCAACGTTCTTCCTGTATTATCAAAATTACTTTTCAGCACGTTCTACGTATATAAACTAATGTGTAGAACACTTATATACAACTCCCATTATCTTCATTATAGTTAGTTTCCTCCACATTATTAAGCTTAGGTCTAGCATATTTGATGATCCTGGTTGGCATGTTTTCTATATGTTGTATGACTTCCTTCATATTTATTTTGGTTTACGTAATAAGTATACGGATGTAGGCTACCTCAGCATTAATTATTTTTAGGGAATAATGTATTCAGTTTCACAAAGTATACAGGACACTTTAATTTAGCTACACATAAATTTTGGGTTGTGATTTTAATTTAGCCATTTTTGCATTGAATAATTAGTAATTCACTGAAAGCATTTCTGTTTGTCATTGTAGTTTATTATTGGATGAAAAGGATTAAAGCAGAATCATCTTTGAGGCATTTTCACTGAAATTGCAGTTGTTAAGGACAATCGTTTTGGAGTAATTTTAACCGAAGTTGCTAATCCCTCGCGATCAATTCGATAATCTTTCGTGCAAGCCAGTTACAATTTATTAGCTGGAAAAATCAATGTAGCTTTGCTTTGTAATGAAATTGCCTTGTTTAAATTTGATAAAAATAGACCTAACAGAATAACGTTCAAGCAAGACATGTTTTTGAAACAACGAAAAGCAGCAGTTGACCAAAAGTCAACCAAAATTAATAAGGTATACATTTAAGATAAACACTTAACTTTTCTTTAAGACAATATTTTTTCATTAGATGTAAGGTGAGCGGGATAGAATTCGATGGTTAAGGGATAATAACAGACAATGGAAAATTGCAGCGACTGCATCTGCATAACTTTAAATTTATCAATAGAATTATAGTATTCAGATCAAGACAATTTTTTTTTAATTTCGTATTCTTTTCTGCCTTTTCGTTTTCTAGCATTTATATAAAGCTGATATTAAAAAAATATCTGGAAATGATTTGCAACAGCAAAGGTGAAATGCAGAATGAAATTCAATGCATCCAGCATGATTTACATTAATTATTCTAATCTAAATACTATTAAAAGTCACTGTATATTTGGTCCTGATTCAACTCCTCATCAATTACAGAAATCAAAATTCTAATGAAATTTACAAATGCATTTACAATTGTTTAGTAAAGTATTCAATGTTGAAAGATTTCAGTAGTATAACTTTAAGCAATAAGTAATCTCTATCTGTTTAGTGTATTTCGCAAATTCTATGATAGTGTTAACATTAGAGTAACAGTCGAAGTATTTTCACAGAATTAAAGATTAATAAAAGTAAAGTAATAATTACTTCAAAACTTCAAAAAAAAAAAGTATCGTCCTTATATAATTAGTTATTTCGCTGCGAAAAAAATAAGATGATAGGTTTTCATTGGTTGAAGTCTTTCATTATTTACTGAAACATATATCAGAATCTATCCGGGATGAGTAAAATTTTATTTGAAACGCGATAGTGAATTAGGAGTTTCATGTGGATAAAAAAAACCCAGACATTACACTCTCTCATTTTATAACTTAATTTATGTTTAATTATATTGTTTGTTACAAGTTATTTTCAGTGAATTCATTCCTTCTCATGAAGACTTCCATCAATTCGAGTTGGATGATACAACGAAACTGCTATTCTAGATCTCTCAGGCCATGTCTCTTTTTAATTTCGATAATATCAGTTTCCTTGCAATCAAATTTCTTTTGCTGTCATCTTTTGAAGATCTAAGCATTTGAAAGATTTATTTATTTATTTATTTATTTTTTCCTCGGAATTAATAGTGAGTCTCTTGGTGATAAGTGAGGAGCTCTTTCAAACTCCGGCAAGATACAACTCTGAACAAGTCATAGGATTCGCTCATACTTCTTTAAAATCGGGAGAGGATTATTTTCTCGTAATTAAGAAGGGCAATCATTTGACTGGTCCATGTAATCCCCAATTAGTCTTAGAAATGTCATTATGGCGATGGGAATGGCTAAAAACCTCCCCTTACCTTACTTTATCTTTCTAATAGTTTGTCTTAATATTGCTACTCATCAAAAAATATTATTCGTTTTCAAGTAATGCTTGCTGAAAATTAACGGCCCTATTTTGTTCACAAAACAGATATATTATGATTTTTTAACTTTTTTTTTCTAATTATCTTATCAATATACGAGGTAAATGCCATACATAAATTCGTATTGGAAAAGAAGCTTATAACGTAATATATACAGAAATATTCCATAAATGTTTTAAAGTACGGTTTCTTTTTTATTCTGTTTTGTTGTCATTGAGACACTGCCTGTGTATACATTTCACTGCATCAAACTCGCGATTGATATGGGATTTTCATTTCTCCATTCTTTTGGTAAAGCAGTCATTGTAATGCACACGAAACATGTCATACAGACATTGTTATTTTTTTGTTTTGCAGATTGCCATCTGGAACTCCCCTTTCAGTCTATCAATACTTCCCACAGCTTTTAGAACCAACTTGCCAATTTACAGTTGACGACCGGAATAAACAAAATAATAAACTTTAAGGTCTTCTTTTGTGGAAGCTAAAAACCACAGAAGTTGTCAAACATTTTTCGCTGATCTGCCGTCTATCTGTCAGCTTTTGGGAACAGTGAGAGATGGCATATCCCCAAATATGATATAAACACGTCTTCTGGCGAGAGCTCCCTCTTTTATATCTTCGTACTAATGCCTTTCTTACTATGGTTTTGTGGCCTCATAAAGAACACGGTCTATCTTCAACAGGATTTCGATGAAAAACATTTTTACCCTTTCGAATGTACAGCGTGTATTCTGGAAACACGCGATATTTATGGATTGATCTTGGAAAACTGCATTTCTCGTGAACTCTGGTTAAAACTTTTATAAAGACAATATTTTATGGCTCGAAGGATCTTCAAAAAAAAAATTCAAACGGGAAAAAAAAGTACAACCTCATTGAAGTGTAAAATTTATATTACAATGTTAAATTGGCTTAAAATTTACGGTAAAAATTGTCAAAGGCAAGTGATCCTACAACAATCGTTTGTTAAAAAGAAATAATGTTATGTGTGAGACACAGCCTGGATGAAAATAAAAATGTTGTAAGCGTTAGCATAAACAAAATTTCTGAAAACTCATTAAACACTTACTGCACATAGGATTTAACATAGAAATAATAGAAATATAAACTATGCAATAGAAACTCGATTTTACTTCAGTTGTTTTATCATATAAAAAGATAGATACAAATTTAAGTTGTGGAATTAAAGCCCTATTCTGGGGAAGTCATTTCTCATTGTCTTTTACATTAGTATATGTAAAATTATATGCTTTTTTTTGCAGGTAACATCAAACACAAAATATCATAAAAACAGTAAATAATTTCTTTTAGAATTGATTGCGAATCTAAACTAGTATTCTTACTTTAAGTAGTTTTTATTCTGAACAACCTAAAGTTGTGATGCTTAAAGGATAAGTATGACTTCAGGATCAACAATGCTCTGGCCAGTACCATAATAAAACAACTAAAATACATTTATTTTTGTTTGTACAAATGAATTAAATGTAATCATTTTATTTTTAATTTTCAACGTTAATCCCCTGTTTTACAATAATATAATTTCGAAATTAGAAAGAATCAAAATCTAAATTAATTCAAGAGCTACATTTGTAAAAGTGAACTCACAAAATTCTGTACAACTAATTTAGTGTAATCAGTTCGATAAATATGTTTTCATTCGAATTTAATGTGTTCCAAGTAAATTTGAAATGAGATTAAAAAAAGGTCAGTAGAACTTGATTAAAGCATTTCTTTGAATTTCTTTTTTCTGATACGTTACATTTTTTTGTACTTTTTTTTACAGATGGCAATATATTGCCGGCGGCACTTCGTCAAACCGTATTCCCTAATGGTACGTTAATGGTCCGCTCTGTGGAGAGAACCGACGCAGGCAGCTACACTTGCATCGCCCGCAATAACAAAGGATTAAGTGCACGGAAGAGCATGTGGGTCTCAGTCTTAGGTAAGCTCAGACGACGTTTATTTGTAGATTGCGCAGATGAGTGAGACTTTGTAGCTTAAGGGCACCGACAAACCACTGGAATGGAATTGTTTGAGATTCCTGAATCTTTTCGCTTTTCAGATTAGAAAAAAGGTCGGAACGCACTAGTATAAATTAAAATCATTGAATGGCTAGGAGCAATGCATTGCCATTTTTATTGTTTCCGAATCCAAAAATTAAAGTCTTCGAAGTTCTTCGGCTTCTAAGCTTTTGCAGAGATTATTTAAACATTCTAAATAGAAATAGGTGTTTTCTTTTTCTAAATAAATGCGAAAAATCAATGTACAATTTGAACTGTGATTGTGTCAATCACAATCCAAACAGGCTAAATAACAATCTAAATAACAATCTAAACAGGAGGACTGAAATCTTACTCCACATGACATTGTTGCCTATATTTCGGCTCAGGAATCAGAATAAGCTCAAAGTAGTATGGTCGAGATCATTATTCCTTTTAGAGACAATGAAAATTCTGCACTAACACTACTAAAGTGTTAACTAGCGTTTCTTGAGAAGGCTCAATCATTACTCCGAAATATTGACAAAAATATCATTTATAATTCAGAAATTAATCTTCTCTTTTTTATCTCTCTAAGACATGCGTATGACCTCTCTCATCTACTTTCTTTTGTTGATAACATCTTTTAGACCAGGTCAAATTGTTTTCTCTTCTTTCAAACAAGTAGTAACTTGTTGCATCACATAAGAACCATGAATTGTCTAAAGAAACACAACAACATTAATGTAAAACATAATATTATCTGTGTATTAAGGGGATGGCAAATTCCATCTTTTTAATAGTGTTCCCAAAGCGAGGCATTTCTGTTATCTTGGCAAAATAATGAGCCAATGATGAAACGCGCACATTTATAAATTTACCTATAAATACTGTAACAAATTTGTCATGAGTTTAACAAAATTGTCAACATGTTACAATATTCTGTTATTCAATTATAATATTGTGTCTCTTTGTCTTGTTCAGTTCCTTTAACTCTAAGACAAATATTTAGTATTTACTAAATATTTATGCACTTGAGATATTTATTTTTCAAAATAGTAAACCAATTAAATGAAAAGAAGTGAAAACAAATAGTAACAGTAAAAATAAAAAGAGTTATAACCTACCATTTTCATATTTTTTCTATGTTAATTTTGTAGGCTTTGTTTTCATTCGACGTATTTAAATGAGAAAAATAGCGAGTTTGAATGAAGCATCTAAACACATGAAAGCATTTTGTAACAGAGAACAATTTGGAAGAAGTTTAAAAGAAAAAAGTCCTTCTTCATTGCTTCTCGGAAAAATAACCAGCCAAGCTTTAGGAAGTGGTAAGTCGCTAACTTGATGGACTGACTTCGTGGTTTGCTTCCTTCCGGCTCCACTTCTCAGAAAATAGCCCCGGGGCAAAATAGAAACAAGATGGTGTATTTTGTGCCCTGGCTAAACAATTTTGTCTCATTGCTTCAATGATTTTGAGCGTTCAATTGGTATCAAGAGAACATTTACTTTTATCCAATGCTATTACGTTTTAAATTGCTGGTTTATCTAGGCTTTATAGCTTTGCGCCAGATGCTTTTGTTGAGCTTTGATTATAGCGAAAAGAGCAATAAATCCTTTAATTGTCATTTCTTTAATCAATCGACAACGAATCGTCATAATATGGCTGCTACAGAAGAGTATTTTTTTTTAAATGTTTCTTTTCCCCTTGGATAATGAAAGTTCCAATGAGTATCAGTTGATTTCTTTCAAATTTTAGATCGCTTATTCTTCCAATATTTTCTATTCTTCCTCACTCCGAGATATAATCTCGATATTTCGGCCCCGTGCCTCGGGCCTTCTTCGGGAGATGTTTTAAAAGTTAATCACATGAAGGTCGCATAACGAACGACTTCCGTCTTTGGTTTCTCGGGAGAGTTGCTCATGTTGTTGGTTCCGAGCAAATGGTGACTGCAGTGCAGTCAAAAGGGCATACACAACAAGATTACAATTTCAATATGAATATTTTTATTTTACATAGCTAAATTACTTAATAAGTGGGCCGTTGTGGAAGTCATGGCAACTATTTTTTTATCTGTCAAACATGTGGCATCACTGTAATTCCAGAATACAAGTTAGAGAGCTTCTTGGATATGCTTCTCCACGTGATCTGGGTCAGTGGAAAAACGTCATAAGAACAAGTGGAAAATACATATTTGAAAATCATCTTTTAATAAAGCAATGCAGTGTAGCCAACGAAGAGAAAGGAACACAGGATTGCTCAATACACATTGCTAACACCCCTCAAAGTAATCTCCAAGATTGTCCACAGTACATTCCCAGCGTTTGGGAACTGCTGTCCAACGCCATCATTCTTCACGATAACACCACAAGTCAGACAGTAGCTCTTTCACAGGCTTTGTTACAGTTCGTCGAACTTAGGAAGGCAGTCCCCTCAGGCGTTGGGACTGAGAACTTGAAAAAATAGGGGTGAAAAGGTATAAAGTAAATGGAGGAAAGATTACAACAGTGTTTGCAGAACTTGACCTCGTTGTTATCGGCTTTAAGTAAATACATTTCCGAACAGCTGAATTCTCCAAAATACTAAAAAAAGATTACATAAGACCTTTTTTTAATTCACAACAATACCCTGATATCCTTTCACCCTTATTTTTTCAAGTTCTCAGTCCCAACGCCTGAGGGGACTGCCTTCCTAAGTTAGACGAACTGTACGTCGATCGATATTCGCCAGATCGGGATCCATGCGACTGTGATTTGATTCCATAACTCAAGTTGCATTTGCATGGAAAACGCTTGCGAACAAAGATGAAATTTTGACGGCGAGAGCTCACATCCAGCCAATGGTATTCTTCGTCTTCCCAAACGCTAGCAACGTAAGGTGGACAATCTTGTTATAGAACACAGCAGTAGGCTTCATTCCCTGAAAAGAAATAAACAGAGAAGAAAGAAAGTAATATACGGTAGCCAACCGTAGATTGAAGCCAGACATAAAAACTTCAGCCTAACTGGCAAATCTTATGTCTGAGCATTATAAACGCCTACGTGTTATATTTATCCTTTTTTTGCGTATTTAGGATATACAATAATATAATAATAGATTGATAATATCTTACTTATGCTCCTTTGCTTTACCCCATTTTTAATATATATTTATTCTAATAATTTCCTATAATCTAAAAATTTCCTCAAAATGAAAACAGAAATAGTCATTTTCATCTACCGCAAAAACAAAGTTCTTGTATGAAAACTTCATTTGAAAAATGCTTCTTTCATTTGCTGTAATATCCATAACATATTGTATTTGCAGAGCTCTATATCATCTGTTCGTTAATGTCAGCCAAATGTTTATTTAATGGATCTGTACACAAAGATGTAAGTTAGATGAATTCTTGTGTAAATATTCAACTTAGAATTTTAAAAGGAAATTGAAAAGAAGTAAGATTCAGAGTTTAAAAACTTTTGTTCATTTGAAATCCGTAATTGATTATTTTTATAATTGCTAATTTTATGGAAATCTATGCTACAAATGAACATTCCTTTCTACAATTCGCTTTGTGCATGGCAATTAAATGACTTCCGGAATACTAAATTTACTAGGAAATAAATTTCGTATTTAACGATCACAACTTAATTAAAATTACTGAAAGTATTCAAGCATTCAAATGACTAAATAGATTTATTTATTTACATCTAGTTTAAAGTAATGTTAAGCAATTTACTCAAATTCGCTTTTGAAAAAACATATCCATCAATTGCTAACTTCAAAGAATGAGATAATAATTAATATCTATAAAAATAACCCCAAAACTTGAAATTATTAACAACAAATAATGAAAAGATAATAATAATGAAGTGAATTCAGTTAAAATTATGATTTTGAAAGTAATAACTAAATAAATGTATCTTGTAAATGTATCATAATAAAAATGTTTAAAATATTTTTTCTGATTCATTTTTCCATATTTTTGGAGTTTGTGAACTAATTTCCTTTTAGGAAACTTTTAAAATCATTATCTTATTACAGTTTTCCTAGATAACCATGAACAATGTTTTACAATACTTTTCTTTTCACATGTTAATAAAACCTAAAGGTGAACTTTAATTATAAGGTTGATTAAAGCTTGATTACAGAATTTTCGCTTAGCAAAAGCTGCTTCTTAAACAATGTTTACAATTATATGCATTTTTTCTATTAATCAGTTAGAAATAAGTTGCAAATAACTTTTCATGGCATATTTGTGTAAGTTATTTTATTTATTAAATTATCTAGTTTTATTCTACATTCGGTAAAATTTAAAAATTCAAATTGGAAATTAAAGAGTAATATTGAATAAATGTACAATACTCAAAGACATCATTTTAATTATCCGGTAGTAATGTTCCATTATTGCAATTGTATTGTATCGATTAAAATTAATAGCTTCTTTAAAACATTATAGTTTCTATAATATATTAATTCGTAACTACTAACTTCAAGTATGTATTTTGTCCAAATGCGTAAGCTGCTACATTTTAAATAATTAAAATTTTTATTTTTATTCTTACAAACATTGATGCAAGGACAATTTTTGGTTGGTTTACAAAGAGAACACACGTAAATTCTAGTAGTATTTTAATAGTTCAAATTAATGTAATATGTAATATAGTCTTCACATGTTTCTACCTGTTAGAAGAGTGTCACAATCTTAGGTTATTGGGAAGTTCTTTATTTTCTGAATTCGTATTAGACTTAAACTTTGGCCTAACATTAAAATTTCATTACTGTTATCCTTATACAATACCATTATATCTTGGTTTAGTGTCTCAACAGTTCAATCTGAAATATGATTTAGTATATTGACTTTGCCACAACGACTTATTCTTAATTGCCTCGATATCCTACTGGTTTATTGATCCCTGTCACTAGCATTTATCATCAGCTTTTAACATGCCTTTTCAAGCTCTTGGAAATCTTATCGCATGTTTACATTGTTTGCCTTCGACCATTTCGGTATTGACTTCCACACTCTAATTCTTAACCTTCTCTGCATGCAAATAAAATTTTCACGACCTTTCACCCATTGACATTCCCTCGCTGTTGCATCTGTTTGACGAGATCGACCATGGACGGTACTAAGACGATTAAAGTCCCCGGAGATTTCCTTTCAGCTGGGCTTAGGCTGCTCCATATTCCCAGCCGCAGTGTGTTTTGAACTTACAAAAGAACCAGAGATCAGATCTTTTAGAGAGGATTCCCTCATTGGTAGAAATTGCTAATGAGATGCTCATTAATTGGATCTACCTTTTGCAGCGAAAATTCCCAGAAAACTTTCTTCTTATATGATTACAGGAGGTATTTTTAGTAACCATAAAATAATTGCTTTGCTTAAATTTGTTAATGACTAAAATCTTTGTGGTGAAGACCACATCCATCAACTTCAGGAAATTGCAATAATACCTTACGAAACATGATAAATCATGAGTAATCCAAATAGATTGTTTTATATTTCATCAATAAATTTAGCTTGATGGTTTTGTTTGTCACCACAGCTAAAAAAAGACTAATTACATTGGATCATTGCAAAAAATAACAGTGTTGTCCTTCTACAAATATGTCCTGTGAAGATTGCGTTTAGGTTCACTAAATATGCATCCTTAATCTTTTATAGCTGTGTTAATACTATTAACCTTTTGATAATTCAGCCTTGTTTATCTCTGACTCAGATAAAAAAAAAAAACACATCATACTTAATATTTTTAGAGGTTTAAAGCTATGAGGGTAATCGCCCATTTACTGTACAGTTGCTAAGGATTTTGCTAACTAATATTCATATTTAAAAACAATTATTAAGAAATTGTTAATTTTATATGTTTAGATCATTAATTAATCGATTTTTTGAATTTGAATAGTTGTTTGACGTAGACAGTCGTTATCAGTCACTTTTAAATATCCCTACATTGTCATTTTGATAAAAATTGATAAAAATTTGTAGCCACCTTTTTCATTTAAATGAAATGATTGAAAACAAACATGAAACTATTCCGGAGAATTTAAGTTTACTGAATGAAGTAAGATATCAAAAGAAAAGTAATGTTTTAATACACTCATGGACAAAAAAAATTAGCGCACCAAGAAGGAGTCGTCAAAATGTAACGAAAATTTACATACGTAATGACTACTTTGATATAAGTAAATGATAAGAAAATCAAAGAAAAAGGATAATTTATTTCAGAGAAAAAGGCAAAAGAACGGAGGAGTTAACACTCCGTTGGACCCCCTCTAGCGCGAATGCACGATGCGATCCGATCGAGCATTGAGTCATACAAGTTCTATATGATGTCTTGAGACATTTCGTTCTATATTTGCTGTAATCTTGCCTCTAGTTCGTTCAAACTCGTGGGATGCCCAACTCGTCGTCCCAAATGATCCCAGATATGCTCGATTGGAGACAAATCAGGGGATCGGGCAGGCCAAGGAAGGGTAGTAACAGTGCGGAGACAGTCTTGTGATACCCTGCCGTATGAGGCCGAGCATTCTCTTGTTGAAAAATGGCTCCTGGGAGCCGTTGCATGAGTGGCAACACATGTGGTTGCAGGATTTCATGAACATACCGCTGGGCTGTCATGGTGCCACGGAACAATACTAGGGGTGACCGTGTATTATAGGCAATGGCACCCCATACCATCACACCAGCTGTGGGAGCGGTGTGTCGCTGTACAGCAAAGGCAGGATTGAAGCGTGCACCACGGGCTCTCCACACACGAACACGATTGTCATCACTGCCGAGATTGAATTTGGATTCGTCGCTAAAGACGACCTGGTTCCATTCCGCTGCAGTCCAGTTTCCTCGTGCGCGGCAAAATTCCAAACGGAGGCGTCGATGGGTGGGCGTCAAGGGCAGCACACGTAATGGGCGCCGTGATACCAACTGTCCTTCAGCCAGGCGCCTTCGTATGGTTCGAGAAGACACAGAGGCCCCTAGTGAAGGTGCCTGGATGGCGGCCGATGAAGCAGTTGGCTGTACGCGTGCATTTCTGACTATGTGGCGGTCTTCTCGACGACTGGTCTGTCGAGGGCGTCCTGAGCCTTGTCTTCGTGTACATGACATCTCTCGGGTCCACTGGTCCCAATACCTCCTCACAACACAATCAGAGCGGCCTAATTGACGAGCTACTCGCCTAGCTGACCACCCAGCTTCCATCATCCCGACGATTCTCCCTCTCTCAAACTGCGACAACTGCGTATACTGTCTTCGAACACGGCGTAATGGTATGTCTACCTCAGCTCTTCCTTTGTAAATGATTCAGCACACTCAAACAAGCTTTGGTTACCTGTTTTATACTCCACAGAGTACGATATTCAACGCCCTCTACCGGCTATACGTAATGCGCAATCACGCTGCATTTCTAATCATTTGCATATCTCCCTGACATGTACCTTCATTGCAAGTTTCGTTACGATCCCGCAATTATTTCTTGGTGCGCTAATTTTTTTGTCCATGAGTATATAAACAATAAGATGTACAAAAACAATTACATGACAACTATTGTTATAGTTTTGTTATGCAGCACACACGGTCTGCACGATCTAAGGGTGAAGATTAGTGCACTTTCAAATTTAAAATAAAGGAAGACGGAACAGATAGCAATGACGAAGCGAACATCAACTTTTCCTGCTTGAACTATTTTTAACTTGGGCAAATATTAATATGCCATTAATGTTTGTGATATTGGAAATTTTGTGGTGAAAAAAGAAGAACAAATCGTAGTTAGAAAATGTGCTTTACAATTGACGATTTGTAATAAAGAATCGGTCAAACATTAAATCCAACATTGTCGTAAATGTGTTATAGTAAATCCAAATTCAGATTTGTTTACTAAGATTTTTAAGATTTCTTCATCGATAAAAACATTTATCCATTAATTTATGCAATTCGTTCAATTTACTCAATTCTCGTGAAAAATAGAATATTCTTGCATTTTAAGAATATCTTTTGTCTAAAATACAAACGATATTTTGAAAAAGGTTAAAGATTCCTTCACGTCCTGAAAGTTTGTTTACAGTTTGTTTAAATTAATTCTGTTAATTCTGAAACTGGAAATTACAGAAAAGAAAACAGATGTTTTAGATAATAATTACAGCTTCAAATATGGTTTAGGTGGAAAATACAGGAAAGCTAAAAGCGGACTGCAATTCAGATTTTTGCTAGAAGCATTAACTACTTTGGCGTCCTCAGGGGCCAAAGGCGGGACTCAATTTCAAGCATGCTAGACCTGCGAACCATTATCCTTCCACTACTTTTATGTAGTAAATGCGACAAGGTGCGGGTGCAGGTTGTCGTTTCATTACACAAGCTGTTCTTGTAAGAATATTCGTGTCGCTCCTAAGTTTGGCATTCAGAACTGAGTGTTTTTTGTTAGTCTGGCTGAATCAAGATTCTAACTAAAAGAAGAAACTATTTAGATTTATTTACAAACTCTATTAAGAGAAAATTAAGTAAAGCAAGTTTTTACAGCGAGTTTTAGATTCCTTTCCTATTTATTCACAGCTATTTTACCTTTGTTGTTTGTTTGTTTGCAAGAGAACGCAATAGCACGAGCACGCCCGTCAATTAGTGTGAAATCATTTTATCATTTTATTTTATCAATTTTATCTGCAGTTTTATCTGCAATTTGACTATTAGTTCTATTGAATTTATCACTGAAAGCAGTTTTCATTAAAGATAAAGTTTCGTAAAACTTTTTGTTACAAGATCTATGGCTTATCAGTCTTAATGTATTTTTTTACCAACAGGAACTTTCTAGATAAAGAACAGTAACAAATTGTTTAGATTAAATAAAATCATGTTACATTTGATTGTACTAAAAGGCAATGTAGAAGACATTGAGAGATTGACTTTCTATTTATTACATTTTGGAATTTCCTTTCTGAATGTATTTTTTTTAAATAAATTGTATTTATAGGAACTCCCAGGATAAAGTAATCTACCACAGTAGAAAATCTAAGTTTTTCATCTTTATCGTAGCAATCTCTTTATTATTAATCCTTCCATGTTAATCATCCTGTTGTTAATCCTTCTGTATAGATCGTTTGATTTCTTTGGAAAGACAATCAGCAAGAAGAAGAAGAAACAATAAATTGCAGCCAATGTTAAACATTGGAATGTATAATGATAGGCTTTATTTTTTTTTCTATAAGCATTGCATGTTATTTCTTCGAACTTTAATTATACCTTTATATTAATAACTTAGAAAGGCTTCCAGAAATGTTGCTTTAGTCTAACACATTTATTTTGATGATCACGTTTGCGCGGGAATCACGGAAATTACGAGATTTGGCCATTAGCCTCTTCAGCAGGTCTCAAGAAATTTAGTATTTTTAATGTCTTGTCACTAGGAAAATGCTACTTAATGAATTTATTGTTTGTTTATTGACTGACTTCAAGTTATTAATACTATATTAAAATGTAGTAAAAGTCTCATGGATTTCCCCATATTATAATTCATTTAAATGTTTCAATATTTTGTGAGAAGACATGGATAGAGACTATTCTCGCGTAAATTACGTGAAATCACGAAAATACGGGATCGTCAACTTCCATGAGTTTGATAATATTTCAAGTCTTAAGTTGCAGGATAATATTAATCTGATAAACACCTTGAAGTATATTTTGTTTTCAGAACACATTGATCAATTACATGCTAGAATTATCTAAAAAGGTCTCTCAATGTCAAAAGTCGATTTCGTTTCATTTTATGTTAAGTTTTATTGTGATTAATTAACAAATTATTAAGACATTATATGGGAAAAATAGAGAAATAACGCATTAGTTAGACGGAAGCGTTGTTTGGATTAATTTAAGTTAAAAATATAATAAAGTCTTTATTATTTCTTTAAATACTGTTATTGATCTTTCAGTAATCGTCATATCCTCAATGAAAAAGTTTGATTTTTAGGAAATATTCTGCAGAATGACCATTGGCTTTTGCAATGTTCTTTAAATTTTTAATTTTTGCAGCAGATTTTAAAAAAAAGCAATATACATGAATGAGCCAGGTCAGAAAACTTAGTTTGAGCCATAACAAATAAAACATATCAAAAAAACAAGATTTCCGATTTCCATGCTATGTAAAAATCAAGTCTTATAGACTTAAGGCCACGTGACACAAATCCGGTGCAATATAAAATCAATTATCTTTGCTTGTTTCTGTTTGAGGCTTTAATTGTTCTGCACTATTATAGTGAACGCAATGGAAGCGAACCAAATACTCGACCACTAATCATGCAACTAATATCCGATTTCGAAATCCCTGTAGTTATTCAATGAAATGGAATTTAAACAAATTAAATAGCATCTCACTGATTAAATGGATGAAGCCCGATTTCAAATCCCATTTACATTGGAAATCAAAACAAATTTCATTAAAATCGCTAAAACAGATTTGGCATTGATTATATGGAAAAGGATATAGATTTAATTAATACAACAGATGAATTATCTCATTGGAAAGATTTCCACTTTAAATTGAAACTGTGCTTGAAAACTGATTAACACTTCTACGAGTCACTTCCAGCTGAAAAATATGTAACTTTTCATTTATTAGTCCCCGATTGAAATATCAGATCTCTATGTCCAGATAGAATGAATTGAGGTCTTGTATTGCAATTGATTAAAATTGCTTGTTCTAAGTACTTTTGAAGTATTTTGTTGTTTTGATGACAAACATACTTTCAATGCTTTCTCCGTTCAATAAAGTTTTTTCGTATTGAGATTGAGAACCCATTTTATTTTTCCAAATACTTTCAAGGTTGGAAGTTAAATATATGCTTGTATCCCTCAGAAGAGGTTGAAGAGGAAATTGAAGAGAGAAAAAAAGAGGGTCCAGTCAACTCAAGTGAAAATGCGCTCGCTTAAAGTCTAAAAGAGTAGGCTTTGATTCTTGGAATTGCCACTGATACTTTTCCCTATTACAGTAAAACCCCGCTAATCCGGCATCCGATAATCCGGGACATTCAATAATCCGGCAACGGTGTAAGGGTTTTTTTTTACACTGAATAAGCCTTCCGGTCGAAAAATACTCACCAGTTCCAATCGAAAATAATGCCGTATTGAACCTGTTGGATAATGCAGAAAATGAAATTGTACGTAATTTGCCGAGAGATGAAGTTTGCGAATGGATAAACATTGACAAAGAAGAACCTTTAGTGGAAGAAATCACAATTTAGAACACGAAAAAATGGCCTGATACCTATTAATAGCCCTTTTGACTCTATTTTAGAGGTTTTTCCGCTATACTCGCAGTAACGGATATTTTTAGACGGCGCTCAGTAATCCGGCATTTTAGATAATCCGGCACTGCCAAAGTCCCGAACGTGCCGGATTAGCGAGTTTCTACTGTAGTAGCAAAAACGAAATCTTAGAAATCTAGTGACAAAAGAATTTATTCTAATGCTAAATGAAAATATTCAAGGAATAATGCTAATCATTATTAAAATAATGCTAAATTGTTTTCAGACATAAAATTAAAACACATCGTAGATTGTTACAAAATAACACCTTGAATATTAAAGAAACTAGTGTAGTTTAGACTTGGATTTAAAATTATAATGATAAATGACATTTTTGACAACTTAGATTAAAAGCAACCCATTAATCAAGTTAATAATCATTTAGAATTGCTAGTAATGTGCCCATTATCAAAAACCGAGAATTGAGTCTCATTTTCTATTTTGACTGCATTTCTAAGTTACAACGCTGAAATGTTCAAATGCTGAAATGTTCAAATGCTGAAATGAGCCTTCACCCAGTCGTAACCCAAATTCTGATTGTGGATCGTTCTGTTGACTATCTGAAAGTCAGCTGCATCTAAGTCCAGACAGTAGTGAATAGTGTTTGATATACTCTACAGATAAGAATAAACTGTCGTATTTAAGTCACTAAAGAGACTTCATGAATACTTTTCATTTCTTTTCATTTCTGGAATTTTCCTGTGATGATATTGGTCTTCGACTTGATCTTTGTACATTCATGTTTAAATCTTTTGCTTTCCCCTGCCTCCACTTTTGAAGAAGAAGTGCAAGTAGGAGAAATTCTGTAGTCCCTAGTGAATTTCGACCCGGTGCTTTGATAAGGAAGAGTTCCAGGAGACAGTAAAATGCCTTTCTAACAGCTCAGCGGGATCTCCTTGGCAATCCGGAAATGGGTTTTTGTTGATCTGAATTTGAATTTTTGAATTTCAAAATCGATCTGTTTTGAATTTCGATTAAAGAGAAGTTAATTTTATCTAAAGGGCAAATAATCTTAATGTCATCGGAAAATCCACTTGCAATCACAAATTTTTACGCCTTGTTTTCCAGTAATCCAATTTGAAATGAAGAAAATCTAACATATCCAATATCTCCATTATTTTGCAATGGAAATAAAAATTTCCAATTCCATTTCAAAATACTACATTTCACTAATTTAAGTGTTTTTCTATTATTGTATTTTTTTATCCACTTATTATTTCTTGTATTTTTTTTCGGTCTATTTATTTAGAATTATGATAAAACGTTTCTCCTCATTTTTGAAAGGAAATTTAGTCCATTATCGCCGGAAACTGCAAAATTCGTTATTACCAGATTTCTATTTAGGAAAATTCCACTTATTCCAAATGAAAATTCTCTTTACACTGAATATATCGGGTGATTCATAAAGTACTGGAAGTACTCGCTACACTTTGTTTTTATTTATTCCCCCCATCCAGAGGCTCCTTTGTGTTTGAAATAAACCCAACGGACTCACTGCAATTTGTTTTATTTATCCCCCTCCCCCCATCGGGCTCCTTGTGTTTGAAATAAACCCAATGGAGTCAATACTCCATTTAACTCAGCCTATTCTAATCACGCTTCCCTTTCCTTGCTCTTCCCGGTTGTGAAGGATGCGAACTAGACCATTTTTTTTCATAGGAGCAGAAAACAGGCTAAAATGGGAACCCCATCATCCGACTCAGAATCGCACATTCGATCCGGAAATCCATGCCCTATTTTACTTTTTTTTACACCGAATTTGAGAAAAATATTTCTGTGTTTGTTCTTTATAGGCCTATTTTTCCAGTACTTCATGAATCAACAGTTGACTTCTGATTCTTGAAAGCAGAACATAATATAAATATATGAACAAAATTCCTTATGCACCAAAAAATCAATGGGATCATTTACTTTTAGTTTTCTTTGATTTAGTTTTCATTTTATAATGATTTTATGACTTTTTTAGATTTCCATAATAATAATAAGAAAGTATAGTAGTTACGCAGATGATATCCAAATATGCTACATTTTGTTTAATTATTTTTATTCATTTTTAAATTCTAAAAGTAGAAAATAAGCTAGTAAAATAATCAAGGGTCAACGTTGGCTGACCCGATTTTATTTTAGTGAACTAAATTCAGTTTCGAGCTGGTAGAACAAATTTAAGTTGTTCATTTGAGTGATGCTGTTTGTCAATGCGTTTGGAGTTCTTTTATTTAGAATCTGCTGAACAAGATTACTCAGAAAACGATGTTTATGGATAAAGTTTGATCTATATCAAATTTCATATATCAATGTGTAGATATCATTAGATTTTAAAGTTTGCAGAGTTACAGCGGGATTCGAGAAGCAGATTCTATTGCACTGAAATAACTTCAGTCATCTGTTCAAACTTCATATAAACGAGTTCGTTATGTTGTTTAACTAGCAAGGAATGTGGACGACAGGCATAAAAAAAAACCTGAAAAATCATTTTATTATCAACTATCAACTACAATGTAAATATCTCCTTATAAACTACATTTTTTATAAAAAACAGCATCAAATCCTTCTATCAGATGTCCATGATTTATTAGGTCAAGAATTTTGATTTTGACGTCCCAAGCACGACGTGCTCGAGAAATAGCAAAAACTAAAAACAAACACTAAAAGCAGGCTCTGATAAGTAAATACCAACCGTATCTAAAAGTTTGTCCTTGTAAATAAATTTTCCTAAAAGTAAGAATGGAATAATTAATATTTTTGACCCATAACGCCAAAAGGTATTTAAAATTCACTTTTGTAATCTAAATACTAAGCTAACTTGTGAACGAAGCTTCTACGGCAAAAATGGTTTTGAGTTTCAAAATGAGCGTATAAAAACTGAGTAAGTATGCCAAATTTCATTAAAATGGGTGCAGTGGTATCAAAAATTATTTAGTTTTGAACGTATGTTTTGTTAGAATTTCAGTTGTCTTGGCGAGTTCCCGAGATAAAATTTCATGGAAACAACATGGAATGACAAAATGAACTAATATTTCATTCAATTTGAGTACCCTTGATTCAATGGTACCATTGAGAACCGTTGGATCTATCTTAATAGCTTACTTATATCGAGTTACAGACAGTCAGACAGACAGACAGACGAACTTAGCCAATTATATGTATTTGATGATGATGATGTGATGATTTGATTATGAGTTTAAGATATTTATTGATTCTATTTCACAAGTAAGCTAGTAGAAGCTGCAACATTTTGCCTTTATGTAATTCAACTGTATGTATTGCTTTGTTAAATATTATGTTTATATTGTTAAAAATGATATATGTATATCAGGTTCTGAAATAACATCTAAAAAAACATACATTAAATAAATCAAGTAGTTTTCAATAGCAGTTTTTTTTTTCTTGTTCTTTGCCACAAGCAAACCAACGCCGACCTCTGACTAAGTAATTGACTGTCAATCTTTCAATGAAGAATGTAGACTATGTCTTAAGAAAGAGATTAATTTACATGTCTTTCTTAACAAATAGGGCAAAAAGAAGAATAGTTGTGGTTTTTAACTTTTTAAGTAGATTGGTTGTCAGACAACCTGCTTAAAATTTCTGATAGGATTAATATCTCAATATGCACGAATCATAATTGTCAAACAGTAAACGATCTATGTACTAAAGAAAGAAACAAAATGCATACGATATAAAATATTTACAAGTAGCGGTATTGGTATATTGTAACCTTCCAAAAGTAGCCAATATGGCCCAAAATGTAGGTCGGCCATTTCAGAATGTTTCAGATACTATGCCTGAAACAGATGCTAATTTTTCTTAAAACCTTAAAGCAACCATTATTTCGACACAATCATAGTCGACTTGTTAGTCCTGTACTTCCGTTAGTCGATTGTAATTCTATATGAATTCAGTACTTGGTACGCTGAAAGTTTTGTTAAGTCTAGCTTTTAGATTATAGTTTCATTTGATGAATTATATGATATGATCCAGGAATTTTTACCTGGCTCATGTTTCTGATTGGTTGTGGTGGTTCTGGCTTAACATGTGAATAGTCCGTTACTCTTTATTATGAATAAAAACTGTGTTTGATGTATTATTAAAAATTAACGCTTGACGTTGTGTTGGCGTGCTTATAGAAGTTAAACATTATTATTTATGTTTTGCAGACACAAAATGCTTAACTTTGTAGTTACCTTCACGAAAAATTTAGGGATAAAATTCTATAGAGAACATTTACTTATGTAGAGTAATTTGATGGAGAATTTGCGAATCCTCCCACCAATAAAATTGTTGAAATGTTTATTTTTTTTTAACAAAAGAAAGGAAATCTTTTAAATTATATATTAAAAACAGTTACATTCGCAAGTGATGTTAGAGTACATTGGAAGGAAAATATGTTTCTTAGTTGTTTTCTCTTTTAAATAGTCTTTGAAGAAATTTTTATTATGAAAATTAATTTTTTAATTAAAATGATTTCAAAAATAATTTTAATTATCGTCACTCCTAAAAATAGTTACACGACTAAGCTTCCTGCATTTTAAGTGTTTGGTGAAAAGATGACTTTGAATAGAAATATCTGCATAATTGTTTTCATTTATTCTGTAAGCTGTAATTACAGAATATTCATAGATCAGAAGGTAATAATGCGCAAGCTATGCTGAGTATGACAAGCCCTGAATGGATTGAACAATTAATATAGGCAGTTTTGACAGAGATTTGAACTAACTTTTAACATCTGATTTGGAAAATGCCAAACTAAGTTATTTATTTATTTTGCCACATATAAACTGTATTGTTTGTTTTCAAAATATACCAATACTGTTATTCGGTAACTAATCATTCTGCGTTATTGGATTGTAGTGTCAATATAAATATGAATATTTCTCTTTTCACATTTATCAGATTATTTAATGGGTGATGTTGTTTTATTTCATCTTTAAAACTGATACTTCAAAAGGGACTTAAAGCTCACTGTCCAGTGCAGGACTCGCCTTAGGGAATTACCATAAACCAAATGAGATTAAAGAAAATTATAAGCAGTTTTGACTTTAGGGTGATGTAGATCTGTTCAGTGATTTATAAGTTCTGAAATTGATTTTCAAATTTTGAATTTATCAGTGAGTGATTACTTTAATTCTAAAATTTACAGATAAGGGGATTTGCAAAAAGATTTGAGGCTTTTAAGAGCGTCCGTTTGAGGACGGAAAGTGATGAAAAGAGGATCATGAAGGAGAATAAGTTCAAAATATACAAATACTACGTACATGTGCTGTTTAGTTCGAAGGAAGCAGATTTCAAGATTGAATTCCCAATTCAGTACTTCCCTCCCTTGTAAACTGCATAAATGTAAGAATAGAAGTGAATTATGAATCACACATCACACAGATCGGCTAATCTCTGGCCACAGGAGGCAATTTTCCACAAGAAAAAAAAATTTTGTATACATTTTTAGACGAAATAAAATGAATTTGTAAAGCAGATGTAAAGAAGATTCTTTATTTTTAAAAGTCCGACATTTTTAACAATTATAGCTTACATGAAAATCAAACACTGAGATCTGTGAGTTGTTCTGCTGTCTTCTGACACGTCCCAGTAAACAGATCAAAAACAAGATGGAATTTTGAACTGAACAGTTTATTGTACAAAACGATTTTATCAAGCTGCGAGTGTTGTACTGGTAGAACGTGAGTTCAGAATGAAATTTACCCTCTAAAGAAATTCAGACCCAACAGTAATACGGAGTGTACTGAAAAAATGTATTCAGAGAACATTCTATGCTGGAGAACAAATGACAATTTTTGCAAGTTCGAGCCTATTTGAAGTGATTGTACAAATATAAAAAGCGCTTACGATTAACCCATGAAAAAAAAGGTTAGGTTAAAAAGAATATATGCAGTTTCAGTATGGCTAGGTATAGTTAAATATATTTTTCAATAATTTAAAGAGTCCAAAAA
This sequence comes from Thereuonema tuberculata, assembly GCA_023159025.1. Taxonomy (NCBI): domain Eukaryota; kingdom Metazoa; phylum Arthropoda; class Chilopoda; order Scutigeromorpha; family Scutigeridae; genus Thereuonema; species Thereuonema tuberculata. Next base: position 24,601,747 of record JAFIDM010005346.1, on the reverse strand, counting down.
TTTACCTCACTAATAAAGAGGAATGAAAGTATTAACATGAGAATATTTGTTGTACTGAAAAATTTCCGAAAAAGTTTTGGAAATTCGAGAACTTTTAATTACGAATCTCATTCGCTTTAATTCTGATATTGTAGAATCCTTTGTTTGCAGGCCCCAGCTAAACAAACTAAAGAAAAAAAAATATGTAATAACCTTAGGCAATCAAAAACAAAAAGACAAAGCAAAAAAAAAAACATAGAAATTCTTCCGTCGTCATTGAAGATTCTGGAAGGTATCAATTCCTTTGAATCTCAGTGATTCCCATGCAGTTGTCCTTTTAGGCTTCTGATAGGAAGCCTGCTATTCCCGGTTTGTCCGTCTGTCTAAGGACAAATCTCATTAAAATCTCATTAAATTATCATTAAGTACAACAATCACAACAATCGCGCCCTTGGGCATTCGCAGCAATCCCATTGATAATAATAAGGAAATTAAAGGAATAATGCAACAGAAATGACGTATCACAAGCCGTTGCGAAGCATTGTGATTGGTTTACTAATCGCTGTCCTTCCCTTGTTTATTCTAAATAATGCATTATATTGTATTCTCTATCATAGATCAATAGAAAATTTCGATCAATAAGCCTTAGTAAATACATCTGAAGACCTGAAGAAACGTCTTAACAAAGCAGCATTGTTAGTTGCAATGCATTAGAATGGAGATGGGAAAAAATATATAACATTGCAGAAGAAAACATTTGACTTCCTAATGACAAATATGATAAATGTATTTACTTTGGTGTAGACTAATCTATTCACTGTCTTGTTATTATTCGGGAATTCTTGATTAACTTAACTCTATTTAAAAATGTTTCACACGTGATTAAAGAATAGAAAAATAGTATCCATGAAGAAACAATGTTAATTATGTTTTTAAAAAAACCTTGAGAAGACATTTGTTGATTTGAAGATTTTATGTAAAAAGTTGTTGTTCATCAAAATCATAAAGACCTATTTTAGGAATTATCTAATTAGATTTATAAAAAATACGTTTTATATCAAAACAGTGCGTACTTTTTATGATATCCTATATAAAGTATAAACATTGTAGAAATGTACTTCCTTGAATTTTCAACCTTTTGTATTTGCAATTATCAATGATACTTGCATTGCAGGAATATTGTTTTTTGTCTTAATTATTTTTGTAAGAATATTTTTTTTTTAGTTCTTTTCGTATATTCTTTATCGACAAATTTTTTTTTTCGATTTATAAAGAAAATTTCTTGAACCAGAATCGATTCCAAAGCACACATTGTTAGATATACTGTATAAAGCGCAGTGAGTTGAAAATCCTGTATTAAATACGAAGCTAAGGAAGCAGAGAAGAGAAAACAAAACTGATAAGAGGGTGAGGTACCCTGATCGATTGCAATGTCTAAGTCCTCCTTCGTGAAGAGGTCTCTTGAAGAGAACCACGGTTCACAAATTGATAAGACCGTTCGTTTACTCGTAATTTATTTTCCATATCAAATTGAGTGAATAATTGCAATTCTTAAATGGCCAGAGTATGGATAAATTATTCATTCATTTGCAATAAATACTTCAATCCCTGTCAACGAAATTATTAACTAGAGGGATTTATAAAATTACAGTCATAAAGTAATTAGTCAAAGTTTTGAGACAAAGTATTAAATTTTCTTGCTGTAGAGGGGATGTTTGGCCCATATGGCACTTTGTTCTTCCGTTTTCTAATGTGCATGAAGAATTGAAAAAAATGTCGTATGGTGCTTTGGCATTCGTGAATGTATAATTATTTTTTTTTTGATAAACTAGCAACCCGGGAAAAGTGGATTCTCCCAAAGTGCGACTGCTTTCTCCCAACTACCCGATAAAACTGGATTCTCCCAACCCAGGACTGCTTTTGGAACCAGCGAGTGCGTCTATCATATATTTTTATTTTTTTTCAGATTAGAATGTAATCCATAGTCTAATGGATAAGACATCTAACTTTGGATCAGAAGTTGCAGGTTCGATTACCGTAGCGAACTTGTTGAATTTTTTTCTATTTTCACAAATCGTAACAATTGCGCCAGACAGACAGACAGACAAAGAAATAAAATATTTTAGTAATACAGATTGAAATGCTTTCTATAACTTTTTAATCTTTCTTTTCAGTAAAAATCCATAATTTCTTGCTTTTCATTGCTGATCATTTTTTTCAAATTCAGAGGATTATATTTTGAAGATAATAGTACAAACCTTTAACAAATAAATCTGAAATTAACATCTCTAGAATACCGGAGGATTAAAATCAGAATTAAGTTAGAAAGCAATGTTAATTTATATCGAATGACTCTACAGTATCAATGGTTGGATACAGCCAGTATCAATGGTTTTCCATAGAATTACCTCATTGTACTATCACATTTTTACCTTCATAATTTTAAGCGATACCTTGCTACATGCTGTAGTCGATACAAAATTGTCTTATCTTTGCAACTGGTTAGTGTAATCTAGTATAATTCAGTTTGTTTTTTTTCTGCCATCATTTTACCAAGAGATACACAGTTAACTTACAAAATCGAACTCGATCGAGAGTTTTGCTTATCTTTATACTGGTTTCAAATTTATTTTAGACGGAAGCAAGAAAGGAATTGGAACTTTCTATATTCATAAACATTTTAAAAACTGGGTCAACGGAATCGCCATCATTATCAATATTACATTTATGCAGGGATCAGACTTTCCACTTTAATTTTAAGTTTTGACGAAAACAAATGTTGCAGATTTTAATGACTCATAAAATCAGGTTGCAGATTTTCAAATTCCTATCAGCAATTAGGGCACGCACAAGCCAACCATGGTGATATCACTAGTTTTTCTCTCCGCCATTTTGAAAAATATTTTTCAAAATCTAAATCGATAAATATACATACCAAGTTTCAAGAAGATCCTTTTCAATGGTTCTTCAAATGCTATTGAACATTGATTTAAATGCTATTAAATCCGATCTAAGAAAATAATATCTTCCTTCTATTTCAGAAACCATCTTCTATCTTATGTGTTGCTCTAATTAATGTCTCATTGATAAAGAGACATCCTCTTTTCCGACACCGGAAATTCGTAAATTGTCATTGCTTTCCTTTAAAACGTTGGAAATTATTTTTTTTTCTGCTTTCTTTTCTAGTAATGCTGCTCTTTTCTACTAATGCTGCTTCCTTTTCTTTTCTGCTGGAATACTTACTTTTTCTTAAATTGAAAGCAAAGAGTGGAATGGTCTGAGGCCAAATAACAGATCGAAGAAGCTCCTGTTCCTGGAGTTAAAGTTTATCGATTGACTGAGGTTCCTCTATCCCGTCTCCTTTACCTTCGGCTCCCCCACTTTTTATTTTGCGATGCTAAAGAAAATGACTGCAATCAGTCTGCATTACCGCCCTCATCCTAAGGATGGTCCAGATCAAATACTTGTGTATCGGCTTTATTTGAAACGATCCCTACACCTAATAAACGGCTTTAATTTACTCGGCTTTGCATTAATCTTAACTTTGCTGAGAAAGAAAAAGGAAAAAAAATTCTAACTGAAAAATAGGCACAGAAAAAAGGCAGACAACCAAGGACGTGTTTTCAAGATTCAAAAGATGGAATCGACCGAGGCTCTGTGAAAAGAAAATGGAAAAATCTAGAATCGATCCCATGTACTAGTTTCCATGCATGAATTTAGCGAATATTACCACCACTCCCCCAATTACATTCTGCTTCCTCGACCTCCCAATCAATATCGACATCAATCCTCGACTGATATTTCAAATGGAACAGAAAGATAAAGTAACGGAAATCTGAAAATTTTAATGAATTTTATATGTTAACGATTAGTCACGTTTGTTGATGGCTTGGTTGTAATATGGCAGCACAAAGGTTGTAATTATTTACGATCAGAAGTGGTGTAATAATATTAAATTAGATCACAGAGCTACAACCTTTCCGTAAATCACTGTATTGAACCGAAATTATTCCCCAACACTGACTGTGCTGACGCAAATTATTGAAACTTTAAGCTCTAAGACTTGTGTGTAATGTAGTAATAGGAAAAAAAAAATAAAACGGAAGCAAAGATGATCAAATCGATGTTTCCATGTAATGCATTATTTTATTTTTTTTTGCAAAGAATTAAATTTTATGGAAAGAACTTATGACACAGGGATTCTAATTCATTTTTGGGCTTTCTTTTACAATTCTCTAACGATTTTTATGTCACTGGGCTGTTGTAAAGTGGTCCTGCTTGCATTCGGAGACACTTCCTGAATCTTAAATGAAGTAAAATTCATATTTTTTCCTTTATCCTTATCTACTAGATTTACTTTGATTGCCGACGTTAATTTGGCCTAACATAAGGCTTGTTCTTAGAGTAAAAGTATACGCCTAATTTCACAGCTTGTCAGGCTTAATTTATCTATTCCTTTGTAAACGTATTTGAAATCCCTCTATTGAATCAGTGGACTCAGTCAACATATAACCTTAGAATATATATAGAAATAATGTTTACAACTACTGTATGCTGAGTGGGTTATATTGGAGCTCGAATTTTATACATAATTAGATTGTGTGGCTTTTTCTTAATAATGATAATTTCCAAAATGAAGAATTCCTTATGCTAATAACTTATATGTGTATTCTAATATTTATTGAATCATATTATAATAATAAATTAGATAATATTTTAAAAAGTAAGTAGATTTTTACATAACAACAGGAAATATATCTATTATAACTTTATTTAATAATATAATACCAGGTTATCAGTATAAATATTCACAAAAAATAAGTAAATGTTTAGTTTATTATTATTTAACTTTGATTTTTGCCTCAAACAGGCCGCATCTACAATGAGATCGCGACTGTGAAGTCGATATAAATACTATAAAAAAAAAATAACAAAGGATTGAACTTAACTGAAAATAACATTGACGATTGATATTTGTAAGACCATACCCTTTTTAGCTTTTTTACTGTTTTGATAAGAATGCGAACTCATTCTTCTTTACATTAAAGCGTTACAATTCCAAACCTAACAATAAGCATAATTCAATATTAATTTGTCTGTTTTATGTTGAGAGTTAAAAGATCAGCCTTCACGTTTCAAGTCGTAGGAACGTCAGAGGGTCATTATTTAGTTATCAGTGCTTTTATAAAGTCCCCGCCCCCCCTCAATTCTTTACAGTTATTCTTAAACCTCAATCAACTAAACTATGGATCAATTCTATCGTAAACCTCCTAATTAATATACTTACTGAACACTCTTATAGAATAACTCTTCGATATTCTGAAAAAAGCGTAATTAAAAAGTAATATATGTATACAGTAAATAAAAGTGTAATTAATTTTTGGTTGCACCTAATAGTATTATATTAGAATTTACTGGAATTAAATGCAGAGTAGTACTAAGGCTTTGAGATAAAAATATTGAGTGGATTTATTTTTTATTTTTTTTTATAACTACTATGATGCTGATACAGAAAAACCTGTAATAATGGTTCGGGTTATTTCTATAGTTCCATCAGCTTCATAAAACTTGTCTTAGGATTAAAATATTAAAAGTATCTAAGACTATCATAAGTTCTTCTATAAGCACTAATTTTCTTCACTTCAATAAGTTTTCCTTGCATTGCTCCAATACCGTTGGTATCAATTATATTAGGATAATGGCCTTTCACTTGTATGAAATACTATTTTGGCTGTTCACTTGTGTGAAATATTTTAATTGGCTTTTCACAATGTGTAATTTAATATTATCTGGCTTTTCACAATATGTGACATAATATTATGACTTTTCACCCGCGTGAAATATTTAAGCTGCACCCTGTTGAATTTTACGACTCACGTTACAGTTCTATATTACGTCATTCAACATTAACGTATCTCCTAACATTAATATCTTGATGTACATAAATTAATAACAGTTCTTTTTCACCATCATTTAATTCCTCTTTAAGAATTCTATAATCACAACTCGGACCAGTTCACTTCATTAAAGCGCAAATAATAATCGAATCGTTTCACGCTACTTGCGGAAAATTTTATTATAACAAATCTCACTAATCTGTTCCCTCTACTATACTTTAGTAGTTTCGACAAATTAAATAAAGCTTCGAATAATTCTTCAAATAAATAATTGAGAAATAATACTTTGTACAATAGCTTTAAATCAAACAGTTAATTGCAATTCTCTTCGCACTTCAAAAGTCTTGTGATTATGTCTTCCCGTGACTTTCTTCACTTTCAGAACTCTGTTTGCAGAATGTAAAATCCAATGCTCAATAGACCCTCAATGGAATATTTTGAATAAGATTTCTACTTACAGTTTATTGAGTTCGTTGATATTAAAATTCTCAGTGGCTCGTAGTCTAACTGCGTAGCACATTTTAAACATCCCGCCAGAACTTTGCTCAACCCTTCGCAACGCCATTTGTTGAAGTGGCTTCCCCATCTGTGACGTTACTGCTTTCCAATGGTGACGTAACACGCTTCAGCAAATTCTCTCCACATCATAATGATTCTCGATCGCTGCGCCTTCTGGCTGTCAATCAACATAACTTCAATTCTCACTGATAATGTTAACTACTGTTCTTTTAATGTCGTCATCTCATCTCAACCCCAAATCGAGGCAGTGTTGCATTTCTTATTCATTTTCTTCGCTGACGTAACTATTATGTTTCGTTATTCAAATTTATTTCTTATTAATTTACTTAAATATATTTTTAAGCTTTCAAAAATAATAATAATAATATTTATTTATTTTAAATAAATAAAATAAAATCTCCTACAGAAAGCGATAAAATTCAAAAAGAAAAAGTTATCATTAAAATGATAACAAAACAGAAAATTTTAATTATAAAAAGTTAAAAATCGAAACCGTTTACAGTAAATTAAAAAAGTCAGGCATTTAATTAGAATTAATAATTACGATAAAGTATACGTTTTTTTTTGTTTTGATAAAACATTGGAAACTATCTTTTACGATTCTAAAATATTTAACTTAGTCGATTACAAAAAACCACAAGTTGAAAAGAGTATAAGCTTTAAATTAAGGAGTAAGTTTTAAAGGCAAACTTCAAAAATCTTTCTATATTTTTATGGTGAAACTAAATGCAAAGAGGTTGCCACTCGATTACAAAGGGAAGCACCAGATAAAAGGATTTAAGTGGATATCAACAATGAAAAAATACCAGGCAATGTTTAAGAGCGTTAAAATGAAATTGAAAAAATAGCGAAAGTTATTAAAGTTAATTTGCATTTATAAAGTTAATGTAATGCTTTTAATGTCAACTAGAAGATATTAAAGTGGAAATGAAAGATGTAAAAAGAAGCCTAAAGGTGTAGAAAATGAGATGAAAATATTTTCAATGTATTTTTAATATTTAGTGAACAATAATATAATAATCTTTTATATTATTGATACTTTAGCTTTTGCACTTTAACAAAACACTAGTCATTTCTTAAATTGCATATCTCATTAGACAGTATGATGTGGTTCCCTACTACGATTGTAAATGCTTAACAATGAAATATTGACTAAATCAATGCAATTAAATCAATGAGATGAACATCATGTAAATCAATGATTTAAAAGCACTTATTTTGCTGTAATTTCCGATCGAAGTCCGGAACCTATCGGGCAGATATTACCCGCCCATCTCTTTCACTTGTCAATTCCCATCACGATACCCTAAACCCTCATCCCCATGTGTCAGCCACTTCAAATCAATTCTAAAACACTAGAATTCAAAAGCGTTTCCATTTTACTCATTTCAGAAGCTGAATTGGATTTAATAGTTGTGTTCGACAAATCATTAAAAGGTTCTAATTGATTGATTGACATTTTTTTCCGTGTTTTTGTTTACAGAAAGCAACTGGTTTTCGGAAGCAAACAAATAACATGTCTGCCAAGCCATTCTGCCTGGGAAGGCTTGTCAGCCGAGGTCATTATTTTTACTTGAGGCCTGAATTAGATCTGGAGTGGCTAATCAATACAACGCAAAACCGAGAGAAGTAGTGGCTCGCAATGCATAATCGCACAACGACTTTTGGGGCTATTTTCATTGCGAAAACATCAAGCATTAAGAATTCAATTCAGGACAGATAATGGGGAACTATTTGCATACCTAAAAAAATAATAATCTCGTAATTGTTGATATCAAAAGAAACGTTTGTTTTATAATTAGATGCTGCACTTTAAAGCTTGTGGGGTTTTTTTATGAGAAAGGTAAATTATTATAAAAAAATAAAAGAATTCAGGGATACCAAAATAAAGGCTATTTATGGAACCTCTTGAATCCAGAAGTAAAATTTATTGATTAGGAAGGTTTTGGTTTTTTTTTCCTTATAATTCTAAAATAACGGATTATTATTATTATTATGTTTGTATGTTTCAAACCTTGGGTTTCCCCAGCAAAAACAATATGGCGGGTCAAGGACCAAAGCACATACTGCCAAGTGTCAAGACGTGTGCGAGAATGATTAGGGATGTGTGGTTGTGTCCATAAATTTCCTAACTATGCGTGTAGTGTTGAGTACCACAGCCTTCTGCAGTTGTGCATAAGTGTTGTTGTGAAGTCCTAGTGTGCTGAGACTGTGGTGCAATGTGTGAGGCACCAGACCAGTAGCGGACAAGACGATGGGTACAACACGTATTCGGTCTTGCCTCCACTGCTTTTGGAGCTCGTGTGCTAAGTCTGTGTATTTACTTATCTTGTCAGCGTGAGTTTTCTGCATGTTCTTGCTCATAGGCACTGCAATATCAATTAGATAGGTCTGTTTATTGACCTTATCAACAAGTGTGATGTCTGGTCTGTTGTGATGTATGGTTTTGTCTGTGTGAATGGGGCGGTCCCAGTATAGTTTATATGAGGGTGATTCTAATACGCTTTGCGGTATGTACTTGTAGTACGGGACCGTGCTCTTAATAAGTGAATGTTTGTGTGTTAGTTGTTGATGAACGATCGATGCTACATTATTATTAAGTATCGATATTTAGAACTACGATAGGATTAACAATGATAAGATTAAACAGTTGTCTTGGATGCCAATAATCCAAGCTACACCCTTCACAAGAACACTGTTTTTAAATAAAGAAAAGTTTAAATAATAGCAGGGGATAGTACGGGGTGCAGAAAGATGTTATTAGGTGTATTCGATTAACAAGAGTTGAAAAAGTAAAGATATCTTATAGCATTGCACTCCTACAGATAATTGCAGATTACTGTGTACGGTTGTTAGATATCATATCATGCTGTTAAACTTACTAATCAGTCGTAGTAACTATGTTTAATGATCACTGCTCATTGTTACGAAAACTTACTACATAATGATTTAAAAGATGTTTTATTGATACAACATTGAAAGATGGTGGGCTACAATGTTCTTATCTCTCAATTATGGCATTCGCTATTAATTTATGGTCGATTTTCGGCTTTCTTCTTAAAAATACCCTTAAATTTATAATTGTTGAGGCTGACTTTTAAGCAAAGGATTTAGTTCAATTATTTCATTATCACATTATAAAACGTAGATCATATGTCATAACCTCCATCATTTACTTTAGAACGTGTAGGCATCGACTTCGTTACGCACAAATGGATCCGCGGTTGGTGTTGAAATTGCGTGTGGATTTTCCATCAGCTTTCAAATCTGGCATACTTAATAATCGGCTTTAGATCATTAGCGCTGGAAAAATGTCCGTAAACGGCTTCATGTGCGGCTGCATTATGCATTATTCCTGTTCTCTCCTTTCCACCCTCTTTATCTGCACATCTGCGGACGAAAAATTAGGGTTGTTTTTGGAATCCATCCGGAACAATGGGCATGTGAGTGCAGAGGGCGTAAAGTACTTGCCCGAGTCTAAATACCGCTAATTAACGTCTGAGAATAATAAAGACGTCACTGTTCATTTGTTTTCAACTTACAATAGATGGCTGAAAACATTGCTGCTTGACGATTTTCTCTTGTTTTTTCCATAAAAAACAGCATATTACGTAAACCAATTGGATGATTGACTGTTTTTTTGCAATATCATTTCTCTAAATGCCCTTTCCGTCTCAATTTTATTTCTCTCTGTATAAATTCGGCTCTATCGACCGGTCTTCCAATTTGCCTTTTGAGATTCGTTCCACCACTGACATCTGGCGCCGACGTCTTGAACTAATGAACATGATTTTGCGCTATCGTTAAGATTCGTATGTTAGTTCATTGCCACCGTAATTACCGCCCAGAAAATCGACCATTTCCTAAACTTCTCTTATTATTCCTCATTAAACAAGTTCTCGAGGAATCTCTTTTCAACTAAGACTTCCCCAAAGCCTTAAGTTATTTTTCAAATTTCAATCCTGTTTTTTTTTTTGTCTCGAACTAGTCACGTCACAGATTGAAAATATGGCCAGAATTGGACGTTTCGATGTTAGTAGCCTTTTTACTTGGCTACAAAATATCGACCATTTACTTTAATTAGCATATCACTTTAGAATTAAATGAAACTAAAGAAATCAATTACCTGACAATTCAGAGACAGAAAGAAATTGAACAGAAACATATTTTGTGGAAGCTTTTTAATAAAACATGCTGTTTATTCCTACTTTAATGTAGTTTTATGTATTTATTTTATTTATCTCCCATTTTATCTTTACTAAAACTTGTGATCCATTTGTTCTATTATTATAAATGTTAAACAATACTTCCTTACAT
>JAFIDM010005346.1:24565816-24586035 GCA_023159025.1 Thereuonema tuberculata | reverse complement strand
ATACATACCTGAAATTATGCCGTGTATTTTTGAAACACCCTGTATATCATTCTGTTATTGTTGCATTCTAGGATACTCTTCAAAAAGGAATTGTTTTATAATTAATATTTAGTAGATAGGATGTTTTCAGTAGATCAAGGAAATGTGTTTCAGAAAAGGAAATTTCAGAAAATAAAACAAAAAAATCTTTCTAAAAATTTTGCATTTTAAATTATTTATGGAAAGAACCGTAATTGGTGAACCTGAGATCCTTGAATTGCAATTTTCTGTTAGTTAGAAATATAACTGGTGACCAACTTAGAAAATTCAGCAACTTTGATATAAATGACTTTGTACATCGTATAACTGCGCCCATGACTCCCTAAGAATCATCTGAAAATATTTAATACTCAAAATGTTAAAATTAGCCTCCGCACTTAATTTGAATAAAATAGAATATGTACAATTAAAATGTTCCCCACTAAATCGTAAATTTGGAACTCCGTAAAGTTGGTTTCTACGGGGTTCGAACGCCTCTGTTTTCTATGGATATCTGATTGGTTGTGTTTTTCTATAAATACTTATGTTACTGTGAGTTTTCTCATTCCCCGATGATGTCCGGTCGGCTTTCCGGATGAACTTAGTAGCAGCATTTTAATTGTATATATTAAAGAGTAGAGATGACGCAGTGAAAGGTGGCTAGTCTTATCCAGTGAAAATGGATAACCGAAGCTTGCTATTTTGGAATTCTTGATATGATCTGATTCTCCATGTAAATGTCTGTTAAATTATGGAGTTGAGTTTTTATAGAGAGCCATTTTGTCACAGAAAACTGAATTTAAATTTGCTAAATTGTATATATTCTTTTTAATTCTAATTAAGGGCGGAGGCTAATTTTAACATTTTAAATTATATTTCCCGCACATTAAATAACTATTTTAATATTTAATATTCAGTTTATTTTACAGAACACAGAGGAAAATGTAGCCTGCATGCAGTTTCTGTTGTGTAGCTAAGCTTTAAAAGTTTTAAAAATTCCTATTTTAATTGGACGTTCTATATTCCTTTTTTTCGTTTTTTTTAAATATTCAATTTTAGAAAATATTTACTAAAATTAGAAAACGGTATGAATATGTAGCCTAATTCAGTGAAAAAAAAAAATACCATTAAATTGAATACTTTGATAACTAAATTTAAAAATGTAATATGAATATTCGCAAAGGAGTCTTCTTTTCGAAATCGATTCTTAATTGAATGTTTACTCACAATTCAAAGGAATTATCAACATTATGGAGTCTGACATATTATGGATGGGCACAAACTTTGAGAGGAGGAGGAGGAGATCGGTAATGATGAGTTACCGTGGAGACCACATCTCCTAGCATCTGAGTTGAAGTTAATGGAACAGAACAGTATTGCTAAGTGCAGCAAACAAACTGCACTCTTTAAAATTTGACTGATTTATGTTTGGCCCCAAATTTAGAATATTCTGATTGGCTAATTTGTCTTTGCTTTGTTGATTGGAATTAGAAAATAAAATGAAATTATTCAAATGTAATCTACTTTTATTAATGAAATTCTGGCTATTTTGTGACTCTTTAAACTTGTGATTACGGAGTAGTAAAGATAACAACCAAAACTTCATATCGTAAATTTCCGGAAACTTCATATAATTTATAATATTAATATCATAACTCCTTATTTCCATACGTTCTCATATTCATAAGCTTTTTATCTTGGTACTGCTTTACACATATGATATTTAATAAAACTAATAAAGCAAACTCATAAATATCCAAATAAGTTTCTCGGAAGTTTCTGAATTAACAATGTTCACGTTGTTTAATTTAGAATTTAGAATACTGTTAATGAATTTAGAACTTGCTGTTAATGAATTTTAAAGCGGTCTTGCAATAGTACATTACAGATATCAAATAATGTTTATAAAAGTTACCATAAAAAGCAAAATCTCTTATAAATAATTTTCTTTGAAAGCTGATTATTCCATATTCGTATGTCATTACTACAGTATGATTATATTTCAGTCAATTACATTTTTTTTTTAAGTATTTATCATCGTCAGGCTTTTTTCCATGACGATTTACAGTAAATCAAAATAAATTCATACAATTCACGACATCAAAATAATTGAGATCCTTAAATTTGGAAATTACTGTTCTTGGAAGGTATCCAATGTAGATATTAACTTCCTCCTTATCTTGAACGAATGTGAAAAGATTGGTACGATATGTTATCCGGTGACACGATGCTCAACGAACAGATAGACAGGTAACTACAAACAATTTAACGAAATCTATTTTTAATTATTAAAGTATGTTGCATCCTTACCATGTACTGTTCAATTAAATATTTAATAATCTATATAATGTTAAAATATAAAGCTGTCTCTTAGAGATCTGCAAAAGGGAAAACTGACAAGAAAACTGATTTTTATTTTATATATTGATAAAATATGATTATATAAGTTGAAGGATTTTCAGCCGTACTAACCTAACCCTCAAAGAGCAAATTATTGGGGAAATGGTTTGAAAGGTTTTGTGGTCGTGTCCAAAAAAACAATATATACTTTGCTACTGGAATTTATATAGCTAATTTTCTTTACTATATAAATTACAGCAGCAAAGTCTATATTGTTTTTCTGTACATGACCACCAAACGTTTCAAACCATTTCCCCAATAGGTTTATGTTGAGGGTTAGCTAGTATGGCTTAAAACCCTAACTTGTGGAAACTATTAATAAAACTACAATTGGTAGCCTATCTAGCTCAGTGAGGAGCTCACATTGTGAGAACTAAAGATGTAATAATAGCTTAGTGGCTGCTTTTCTTCTTTTGTTTTGTATTTTTTATTATTTAATTGTATTCCTATATTCATTCAAAAAGAAATACTACTGATTTACTTCTACATAAAGTATGAACTCGTTCAATTCAAATTTTACAAAGGAATATTTTTTTTAATATAGAAGAAAGGTTTTTATCTAATTGGAAAAAAAAAATAAAAACCTTCAGAAAAGTTTATTTCAAGGAGGAACTAACAAAGAGATTTTAAAGACATCTTATTAGAAAAAAAGTGTCTTTAAAATCTCTTGCTAGTTCCTTTTGGAAATAAACTTTTCTGAAAGTATAAATCTCTCTTAACATTTATGCTTAAGTCTAGAAATTTTGAATTAGAGGTAATTATATTAATTCAAAATTTGACAAAAAGAGGTAATTACAATTTTTGTGGATGGACTTACTAAAATAAATAATAAATACATTAAAATTTGTAAATTCCACAGAAAATTCTACAGTAAACTAGACCTTTTTAATATCTTAAATTCAGGATGGCTATAAGATAAACTGATGATTTGAGATTTTAATAGAAGCCAGGAGCAATCTAACTGATAACTCTTTCGTAATATTATCAAACTTTCGTCTAACAAAAAAGAGAGAAAGGCATTATGACAGCAGACAACTGCAGCTGTTTTTGCAAGTCAATTAAAGATTATTTTTAATTTAAGTGTTTTGGTGATAAGTACTATCCATTACGAATATTTCAGTTTCCTATGAGAAAAATCTTAAACGATGATCAGTATATATTAATGAAGTCATTCATTAACTAACTAAATCCATTTAATGACATTACATATTCTGACTTTTTAATACTACATTAAGTTTTAATGAAGCTCAACTCTAACCTTTTAAAGCTTACCCGTAAGGCGAACAAATGTAAAACTATTATTATTATTTTATTTCAAGTGTTTTAAAAAAATACATAATAATTTCTATTCTTATTCAAATGACATATATGTTAATGTTTTAGATGCAGATAATCAATAAGTTATAAGCAAACTTAGCACAATTTTAAAATAGTTAACAATTTATCGTTGAAATGGAAGAATACGTAATTTTTTTCCCTCTCTTGATGGTAAAAGATTCCTGTCTGTAGATTTAAGTCTGACATCTCTTTTCTGAATTACTAAAGTCGGTTTGGTCTAAAAAGCTGATCAGAGATTCATGAGAAAACGAAATGAATCTTTCACCAGTGACTTTCTTCATTTACTTCCTTCACAGTTAAAAAAAAATTGGTTCCAAGAAAGTTTCTGTTAAGATGGTCATAAACGTCTTCTGAATTTCGAGTCTCGAACCATTAGATGCTGTGGTTTCCCAGGAGGACGTGTTCTAACCACGCATAGACATCAGGTGGACTAAGAGGGAAAGGAAAAAGAAAAGCAAAGGGGAAAGGAAAAAAAAGAATGTACCGTCTTGTTCCCTAAATGATCATATTTTCTTTTGCAGATCCCCCGAAGATCGAGCCGTTCGGATTCCCCAAGGATGTGAGGGAGGGAATGCGGGCACGAGTGCTGTGCTCCGTGGTGGAGGGAGACCCCCCAGTGAGCATCACGTGGACCAAGGACGACGGGCCTTTCCCTCCGGACCTAGGCGCATCCATTCAGAGTACTGACGAGTTCTCGAGCATTCTTACATTCCGCAGTGTAGCGGCAGCCCACAATGGCAATTATACATGCACCGCGAGTAATGCTGCCGCCACAGTCAGCCACAGAGCGGAACTTCTGGTGCACGGTAAGAGACAATTTTTAAAGACATCAACTCCACTTATAATGGTTTTTCTTGTGTCCAATTGCCAATAAACTTAAAATATAAAAAATATAAAACCATTTATAATGGAATTCAAGTTGAAAATTTAATTTTTTTTTTCTCAACGTAATTTACTGATTTATCAAACATTAAAATAGATATAGCGCAAAGGTTGTGATAATCAAAAAAAAAAAAAAATTTCTGTTTCTTTTTTGTTTTTAAAATTTAGCGATAGCATCTCAGAAATCTCTAAGTTTTAAGTTTTTACGTGGCAACTCATTATTTTCATGATTTGTTAAAGTAATCATTCTTAATTTTGACCTTTATACCACTAAGTTGAATATTTATAACTTTTTAAATAGATCCAGCTACCCTACTTGCACAAAAAAGAAAAAAATTAAAGGATGTCTATGCATCAGCTAAAAAGATTTCTTTTTTAAAGAAAGGAACGTTGGAAAACTCATTGGTAAACAAATAAATGAATTTATTTTTGGCGGCAAATACTATTCTATCTAGTCGCAAATTATTAAAAAAAATATAATTTAGTGGGAAACAACATGAAGAAGATACTAACTTTGATTTATCATCTTTACAGTCTTTCGGCACTTTTAGATGTTCCATTGGTCACACAAAAGATGGTGTGATGCACTTTAATCCAGCTTAGGCCTAAGCCTTTTCTAGTACTATATGAGCAATGTTATTCTTAACTTCAACGATTAGTTTTAAAAGAATTCACATTACAAATGCCACTGAAGTCTAGAGATTATCCATTACTTTCTGTTTTAAGTTTAGCTTTTATAAAGATAATCATTGATTTGAATCTAGAAAAACTGCAATAGGGCAGAAAACTTCCTGAAGAATGACGTCATTGATAAATTGGATAAAACACAGAAAAGTATTTCAAACTATAGAAAATTCCTAATGTAGATATTTGTTATTTAAAATCAAATAATGAAATTTATTATTATTGAGACAGATAGAATCTTGGCGTTTTTTTTGAAAAAATTAGCTAAACAAAATGGAAGTAACAATGTCATATTGGAAATAATCCATTGTTATATTAAAAAAAGAATTGCAGTTCTAGCCCTACTGCATTCTCTCTGAAAGTAGCAAGAAAAAGACTGTGGTCTCTTGAATTTCACCGGAAGAATTATTGTGAAATTCGATAGCTTATAGGAGCGACCTATAAGTTGAAGAACGTAGGCGGGATCGAGATCTCACGCACCCTGCAATTCATCAAGTGGCAATATAGGAGACCGCGACCCTTGCAAGAATAGATGTATTATTCATTCCAGTGTTGAGAGAACCAAGTAGATAAAGATCACTTGAAAACAGATAGATGTGGAAAAAAAAATATTAACTCAGTTCGTAAGAAAAAAGGAAAACGTTCAATGCTTAAACTTTAAGAAGCTAAAGAAAATAGAAGATTCTCTTAAATTAGTTTTAAAATGCCATAGACAGATTTGCTTTTCAAATTCAGAATAAAAGAAAATACAATCTAATGTTTAATTGCTTATCAGTATCAAAAATGTAAATTTAAATTAAGAGGTTTCTTGAATAATTCCGATGATTAAATTGTAGATTGGAGCTTGTTTGTCATAAAAAAGCTTAGCTTCTGTGTGTATTATGATACAATATATTATTGTACATTGATGAAGAGAAAATTTAGCTTTACACATTTCATAAAATTACATTGATTCCATTCTAGTAAAGATCAATGATAGTCGATATGAGGTAAATGTTTCCAAATACTAAATCTAAATTGGGGTCGAAACCATATTTTGCTTACAATAAATGTATATCAACATATTTCGAATACAGTGTGATACCAAAAATAAAAGTTAAAAAAAGAAATAAGCCTCAGAAACTACACTACGGATAATACTGTCATTTTGCATTTAAGTTAAGGGTCATGAATGTCCACCTTTTTGGAAAAAGAAACATAGGAAATGATCCATTAAAGGAGAATCGCAGAAAACCGGCTTTCAACGTTGAGATTGGATGAAATGTGAGGATCTCGACAATGCGACGCCTATGTCTGCTCAGGGAACCTGTCGATTGATATTGTGGAAAAAAAAAAAGAATAAATACATCACTTGATTTTACATTCATATCTGAGAAACAAAAAAAACAAAAATACGAATAGCAGAAGATCTCAATTAAAATATAAATTAACTGAGATCTCAATATCATCCATATTTTTTTTGGATAGTTACACATATATAATATATATCTATGTATATACATATATCTGCAGTGTAGTTCCAGTGGGATGAATGAAAAAATACCAAAACTGCACAAAATGAAAAACTTTCCATTGCTGCCGATATATGGTGCCGTCGCAGTTTTAAATTCAGTGTGTTTAAGGACATTCTTTGTTGGCGCGGAACACGATTAACTCATGAGTTACCTGATAATTCTATTAGGTGATGTATAAATATACGATATGGTTAATTAATGCGTTTAATCTTGTGGGCAATTACGGAGAAGATTTATCGGAGTATTCAGCCATTGGGGTTGATTAATTCTAGATGCTCGTATGAAGAAGTAAGAAGTTAGTAATTAATATGTTGGAAATTTTTTAAAATTTAAACTTTAATTTAGAATTTAACATTAATTAGTAATGGTCAAGTAATTTTTTTACCAACTGGGAAAGGTTTCAAGTGAAAAGAGTATGGAGAAGTCTTATATTCTTCGATTTCGATATTAATTTGCTAAATAAATAAAGCGTTTTTTTACGTTACATACTGTACGAAAGGCTTCCGGAGGGAATCGACCCGGCCATTATTTATATCTATATACATCCAATGCTACATATGTATATACAAAATATTTGATAGACTAATAAATTTTAACGTGTGACAGGTAAAAATCTATTGAATCAAACCAACTTTGGATAATTCAAATACTTCTGTATCATAACTTCAAATTACACACAAGAAATATCGGCATGAGTTTTGAATTAAACTATTATTTCTTGTGTGTAATTTGAAACTTTGGATAAGTAAGCAACATATTTAAAATATAATACAACGTTTCGGCAATTATAGTTCCAGTTGCCATTTTTAAGTTATCAAATAACAGACATAATGGAAATAAACAATTTGAGATTCAAATAGGAAGTCGAATACATTATTGATGGGGGGAAGGGGAAGAAAGCCTAAGTTAAAAAACAATATAAAATGAGTTACAATAATATTTTTATAATAACAAGGAACTGGTATGATATACTGAATTAATACAATAAAATAACCATTAAAAATATAGATAATACATTTAATTAAATAATTTAAAAATATATAAAAAAGGTTAGAATTCACAATTAATTGATTGAAAAAAATCAGGTGGAGAATCATTATGATTTAAATAACATCGAGTACATTCAAAAGGATTCAAAATAAGATTAAAAAAAATACAATGAAAAAAAAAAGCCGAAACAAATAAAAACGGGATTAAAAAAAATAATTGGTAGTTTTCTTCTTCAGTCCATTTTATAGGCATTTTTGGCTAAAGGCCTCTCCCCTGGGAGTACTGATCTAAATGTCCCACACATTTTATACCTATTGCCAATGTTTTGAAATCAAAACCTGAGAGGTTTTTCCAGGCCATGCTAAGGAAACCATTATGGAATGGCTTCAAACCAGAAGAGTAAGGGAAGAAGAGGATGACAAACATCGGAAATGAAATGAACGTCCATGGCGGAGCCGACATTCGAACCCACGTTCCGACGCATCAGCCTCGTTGGGAAACCGCCGCTTATACAACAAGGCTATGTCGGATTAGCAGTCATATAGTTGATAGTTAAAAATATGAGGTCGGCTACACCATACTGTCTATTTTTTTTTTTTTAATCCATGAATTAGATAGCCTATTGGATTTCAGCATCCATTCGACTGATATCAATTAGATTTTTTGTTGTAGGCCTATAGATGTCATTTTGGGGTATTTAGAGGTCGTACTGTGCTTTAAAAAAAAGTTATAATCTACCGTGTCTGTAATGATTAACCTAGAATAATGTTATTTGTTGCACCTGATGGACGATTCCGTTTAAATAATCGTAGCTTTGTTTTCATTCCTTTTTCGAATTTGAAACAATGTATAACATTAAGCTTTTCGGCAATGCTCTACTGGTTAGGTGAGGTTAGGTATCCAACTGAGGCCCACTGTGGCCTATTAAGACGCTGGAGGTAAGACCCCAACGTTTCAGTGACTCTGGACTCAAATGAGGTTTTGGTTAGCCCAACGCTCGCCAGCCTGTACCCCAGCGAAAGAAATCCGGTACTCATTCTACACAGGGCTGGGTAGAACCTAGGACCCGTTTGGAGGAGAATGAAGCGTGGAAAAATCCCTGACCAGCCACGCCAACTCGCAGCCAAGGGCCCTTACCACTCTGCTACCAGGTCGACATTATCTATTAAGATATGGAAAATTCAGAATATGAACTAAACTCCTAAAAGTGCTCTCAAAATATCTGTTTCAGGAGAATGAAATAGATTTTTTTTCTGCAAAGGATCTCACTCGAAACTCTCGAGAAATAGTTAAAAAATGTAGTTAACTCGATGTTGACTTGAAAAACATTTTTTTTTTAGAGCAATGCTTATGTATTTACTACCAATCAATTATGAAGAAGAAAGTGAAACGTAAAATATTAAAAGTATTCTTTATTATATTTTACTATTGTTTAAGATTTGTGTGGAATATTTGTTGCATGGGAAGTAGTCTCAATAATACATGCTTTCATGAGACGCCATACTTCTAAAATGTCTTCTTTAATCACAACAACGATATTTAACAGATTCTTTAACTGAAAACTTCTTCAGGTTGAATATCTGAGCACAAGAAATCTTTCTTTTTTCTCAACTGAATCCGTTAAGATACATTTCCAAATATATTTACAATACAACACATACCTACAAACAATACAAAATCACATCCAAAATTCGCCTCTTAAAAAAAATATATATATAACTTAGAATTTCAATTAAAAATGAAGTAAAAAAAATATTCAAATATGTAATGGTTATTAATAATTCTGATGGAATATCGGTTTAGATAAGTACTCACTGTTTATACTGAGTTATTAATTCTCGATATTAGAAGAAAAGTTTGAAGGTCGGCTGAATACATTAGTGCCTCTCCTAATGCACATTAATTTTTATGTTCTAATTAGAACTCGCTCCTTCTGGTCCTAAATTTTTGATGTTCAGTAGAGCAAAAACTTCCTGAATCATCATTGCTATTTCGTTTATTTTTGCTGAAACTTGAAGACTCCGTTTCTGTGGGAAGAGTACTTTCTTAAAGCAAGTTGAAACATTAATTTTTATAGCTAGTAAATCAGCAGCTTGCTCCTTCATATTTATCTTCTGTATTTTGTTAAACTTGTTAGAAAATAACACTTTGAATACTAAAATAGCGTTTTAATATATCTTGGTCTATCATTATTATCTAATACTTTCTTAAAATGAAGCTTCTTACGTAGTGATTAGGTTCTCTAAATTTCTACCAGTATTAAGATATTTATCATTTAATATCTGAAACTTCTGTTCGAAATTAGCTAAGACAAACTCGCAATTAAGAAAATGTTACTTGAAGATGCTGGAAGTAACTTATTTCAAGAATAAAATCAAATTTTGACTGCAATGATAAAGCAATATTATTTCTTTGTGTAATTGTGGTATCTTTTCATTTCCCAAGCTACATTCAAGGACCTTATAGCACATAGGAATAAAAAAAAACATCAAGATATTTTAATAATATAAAACTATTACAAGTACAGGGTGTATCAAAACTGTCTACGTAAATTTTAATGGGAGATAGGGACCCTTTCTTTGCCTATGTTTATATATTACTTACGATAACTTGTGGTGCTGGAGGGCGCCTGGCCACCATGATCACCCGATTCATCATGCATGGCGTTCTTCCTCTGGTGACATATGAAGCACCCCGTGTGTTAAACTCCCATTCACTCACATGCCATCAGCGGACATACTCTCAGATGAAAAATATTTGTTGTGGTATTCCTATCTTCCATTAAAATTTGTACGTAGATATTTATTGTACCCTATGTATTTATTACATCATATATACGTATTTGTATATATTTATATTTTATATACTTTCATTTCCTATAAATATTTTAAATTCTAACTTTCAATGAGACAAAAAAACAAACAAAGACATATCGAGTTCATACAGAAAGCACACTATGTCTTCGCCTTTGACCTACATATTGTTTTATTTTAATCTGGCTATTAGCGTATTCTAACACTTTATACTACGTATTATATTTATATGATCTTTTCCTATTCAAATTTATATACTGAAACCATGGGTTTTTCTGAATTTATATTCAGATAAACCCATTCTGTAGAGGGCTGAGTGAACCTTAGAACTCGTCTGGAGGAGAATTCAAAGTGGAAAAAACTGGCATTGAAGCCATTAGGCGCTGTACCACTTCGGGTCCCACAACTAATGCTTTATTCCTAATTAAATTTTCTGATAATACGTATCTGTTTACTTATTTCTTTATTAATTTAATGAATAGTATACATACTGTTAGATATAAACATCAGATAACTTGTATTGATTTTCAGTTGGTTTTTTTTTTTTTATATTTACTTCACTTTTATTGTCTGTAAATGCTGCTTTAATTTTGAATTTCCACCTTAAAATGAAGATTAGAGACCTTTCTTTTCTTTCCGCTGCATTACATTACATTCGCTCTAATTTATCCGTAATAATAACTCTGAGCTGTTTTCTGAGAGAATTGTATTTCCGAACTAATTAAATGATAACCGTGCGTTCATGGGAATTGTAATTTAATTACTTGTTACATCTCCTCTAAGAGTTCTCATTAGTCTTCTTACTTTCTCTGTTTACGGTGTAATAGAATTGCAAAGGTGTTCTCCAAAGGTCATGACTTATAATGTAGAGTGAATTTGGGCAAATGTTCAAGATTTCTAAAATAAAATTTTATCAATTTTGATTGAATAAGAACTTTAAATTTCCCGCATCAAGCCTGCTTTTTATACCAGCAAGATAACTAACAACAACATTTTTATTATAGATTTGGCCTAACGCGTGAAGGGGCCCATAATATAAAATTTAAAGATTTAGTTTCAAGTATAAAAATTCATGTCTGTATCATTGTTAAGCCGTGCTGGCGTGGCCGTGCGGTCTCGGCGGTGGTCTGCCGTAGCGGCCAGTGCGCCAGTACCTGGGTTCGAATCCCGGCAGTGGCATGGTTATTTCAATTTCCTTTCCTGTGTTGTCCAGCCTCTTCTTCACTTTCTCTTCGGTCTGACGTCATTCCTTAATGGCGTCCTGGGGAAGGCCATTGGAAACCACCCCAGTATCTTTCCCTTGAAATTCTAGGGAGTCTGCTAGGGGTTCGCCATCTTGGGAACGCTAGCGCTCACTGGAACACGGAGGCTTCGGATACGAAGCGCGCACTTCGGTGCGTACCGGCAATATATCATTGTTAAAGATAGCATCATGCTTATCTAGTCTTACAAAGATCTCTATTGAGTTTGGTAATTGGCCACCCTTAGAGACAGGGGCGGTCTGGCATAATTGGGGGACCTCGGCTGGAAACGAATTTGGGGCCCTTTAAGGCATTACCATTTCTCTGGCGAACATAACCAGTACAAGATTTACCGGGGAGGAGACGCTAGGAGGGTGCGGGGCCCTAACATGAATTTTGCGGGGCCGTTGACTTACTTGACAACCAAAAAAAAAAAAGGGCAATCCTATCATAACAATCAAAAAAAAAAACAAAACAGGGCAATCGGGGGCCCCACTGGGCTGGGGGCCGTCGGCGATCGCCGACCTGCCGACCTGGCCAGATCGCCCCTGCTTAGAAATATGGGAACAGCAGCACAAAATACAAAAAAAGATAAAATAATTGTTGTAAAGGTTAACAATCCTGATATCTCAAAAAGTGTTTCCTTTACAGAATTAAAACTAATGGAAAATAAATACCAAATGAGAGTGAGATCTTTTTAGATAATATTTATTTCCCTTTACAATTGTTCCTTTTGATACAAATTAAATGCGTTTTAAAAAATTATATTCAAAACACGACTTTCTGTAAAAAAAAAGAAAAAAAAGGGGTGGGTGGGGTGCGTTCACGAACTTCTGGTACAAATATTTGCATTTTTATGCAAGTAAGAGAAAGTTGGCATACTGACTGAAATCTCATTATTCTTTGAGATTCTGTCTATGATGTTGATCATTTTGTGTAGTAAATTTCACATTCTCTTCTTTTCCTTATTGTTTCCCAATTGTCAGTCGATTTCATCTTTCATCCTTAACTATGAACAGTAAGTATTGAATAATGAGCTATGTAAATTGTTATAAAGGATAAACCTATAAAAGAAATGTGTTACACATTTTCTGAGGCACAGCCAAAGCTATGTTCGTAGGTTGTTTTCTTATAATCAAATATTTAGTAATCTAGTTTTCTGGATTTAAAACATTAACGGCGGTGTGCACCAAACTTCAGTTAACTTGAAGGACTGCTTTTTGGACGGAGCTAAAATTAGTGGGGGGTGCTGCTCCACAAAAATTTTAGCCTTTGTTTTAAAATTGTTTGAAAGGAAACAAACATGTGTAAAAAGAAATTTATCAAGTTTTTGAATAAATTTTCTTTTTATACATGTTTCCTTTCACACAATTTTAAAACAAAGGCTAAAATTTTTGTGGAGCAGCACCCCCCACTAATTTTAGCTCCGTCCAAATAGCAGTCCTTCAAGTTAACTGAAGTTTGGTGCACACCGCCATAAGACTTTTAGCTGTAATTGCCAGATGCGTCTTCACTTTAAAGCTGTTTAAAGCTATTTAATTAAAAAGATCCTAAAGTTCAGTTACAAAATAAAAAAGACGTTAAATGGGAAAAACATTAAATTATACTGACGATGCATTTTTTTTTTTACTTTAGTAAATTATCAAGAAGTTTCTAAAAAACCGTTTTTGTCTAGTAATTGATGAATTTGATGGATACCATATAACATATCAAATAAAGTTCAGTTCATGAAAGAAGAGCTTTTGATGACGTAATTTCCTTATAGATTGATGTTTTCAGGATGTAACAGCGCCATCTGTTGCTGAAATCCGTAACTAAATCGTATAAACATTAAGAAAACTTTCTGGTTTTTGTATTTTCTATAGTTACGAATACATAATAATAATTACAATTGAAATAATTACAAACGTTCCACACTATTCCCCTTGCTTGGCTATGCAAAGTTTGTCCTTTCTTGGTCACGCTAAAGCGATCACAAAACGACGCCATCTTGGACTGACTGCTGGGAGGTCAAGTTGATGATGTCATGACCGGTGACGTTTGTTCCAGATAAAATCGATCGCTACGTAATGACCGTATGTGGCAAACCCTTTGAAAACTACTATAGTCATTATTTTGTTTTGGTCCTTGTTTGTTGTTTATGTCGCGCAGATGTTCAACAGTAACTTAAGCGATCATAAACGAGAAGCAACATAAACAAACAAATAAAGAAGCGATCATAAACGAGAAGCAACATAAACAAACAAATAAAGCCTTACTATCGTAACGTTCATAGAAAATGAATTGTATGTTATTAACAATTTCTTTTTTTCAATCTTCGGGAAATTTCTGCAATGTGATTTTGCAGGTAAATTACACTCAGGAAAATAATAAAGATATAAAAATTGGTAAGGGCAAGGTAGCCAAATGGTACAGCGTTTGATGTAAGGCCTAGAGGAGCTGGGTTCAATCCCACAAACACGGCGGAAGTTGGGGATTTTTTTTTTCCGCAAACAATTTTCCTATCGGCGGGGACTAAGGTCCACCCAGCCACCTGAAAAATGGTTATCGGGTTTCTTTCCGAGGTTAAGGCGAGCGAGCTTCGGGAGCCTCACCTCTAGAGACCCAAAAAGCCAACACCGGCCTGTACTTGGACACTTTAACTAAAAAAGTAGGTAATATGTTTGATTACATTTTGTAGTGGGGCATTAACTAAGTAACATTATTCTTTTTAAGTTGTTAGGAATCAAATTTCTTTTGGAGTTTGAATTTCGAACTCATGGTATATTTGATTTTCTGAAATATTACTTATTAAAAGAAAAGAATTGAAATTATCAATAATAATTGTAAATAAATGAATATTTTTCATCTCCGGCAGCTTTCTTAGGCAAAGATGATTGATTGAAAGGTTTTCTCGAACACATTGTAACTATTTCCTCGCAATAACCAAAACAAAAATCCAGAAGGTTTACTGTTGGCAATATTCCAAAATTATTATTCCCAGCTTATTTTTAGTATAAATTTTGGGATCCAATAATGATGAGTTTTGAGTGCCATTCGTTGAAATATTTACTAGTATTACGATTTATGATGTACTTTTCGCTTACCTGTTGTCATCAATTTCGCTCTGCAGATTTCCTTTATCCTTCGCCGAAAGCAATGAACAATTCATCATAATGACTGACATTATTGTTCTGCAGTCATTGGAAAACAAGGAAAATCGTCCATTGGTGACTGCAATTAAAACGCATTGACATTTCTACGTTTTGAATAAAGAATAACTAAACTTTGTCAGAATACTTATTTTAAAAAATAGGTAACTTAAAAAATTTTGATTTTTTTTTTTGTTGACCCTAAGACTTAAATGTAATTCATCCTATATACAATAACCCTTCTGTAGTCAATAGATAAACAAAAGCTCAGCTTATTAGAAAAAGATTAAAAAATCTAAAGCTAAGTAGATGCTCGTGAGCATTAAAGACTTGAAATCACTTGAATTTTGTGGTTTAGTCTATATTTTGGATTCAAAAATATACACTAGAAGTCTTTGGTGTTTTCAAATAATATCTCTAATATCATTACAATAAATATTCTTGGTATAAGGTATTCAGCAATTTTATTTACGTTGTCAGCCAAATTGCTTACAAATAAATTCGAAAACACCTTGTATTTTACAGATGAAGATGGTAGATAGAGGGTACGAAAACAAACAGTATTCATTCAGTAATGTGTATCCAGTCTTGCACCGATACGGCTACAGCCGTTTTAGTGATGTGGCCTCCATGATCGCCGGATCTTAATCTGAGTAAATTCTTCTGATGGACTTGCATACAACCTCGTTACGTCACACCTGTCGATACAATTCAATGAACTGCATCAATGAATTGTCGAAGCCTGCAATACCATCCATGCTTCAACTGACATTTTTCAACGAGTGCAGCAGTTAATGCTCCGGCGATGCCACTTTTGTGTAGAACAAGAGTGGCGTCACTTTGAACATCCTCTGTAATGTGCAGTACTCCAAATAGGCAGGTGGCAATGGCCCTTCCATGAATGATTGTCTACCAGCCACAACACTAAAATGACTGTGCCTCCTTATAAGTGCAAGACCGGACACACATTTCTTAATGAAAACTGTTTGCTTTCGTACCCTCTATTCACCATATTCTTTTGTAACATAAGTTCGGAAAATACCCTGTAAAACTGTTCAAATGTTTGCTGCCGTATATTTGCTCCTACTTCATATAAAATATATATAAGATATAAAATATATATATATAAGAAATGTGAACCTACATTACATTAAAATTGCTTAGATTCACAGTGTATATTTTTCTGATGGGCATATTTATTAAAGCTAAATCCATTTCTGATAATCTTTTAATTTAATCAAGTAACTGAAAACTTAAACTTCATTTTCTGGTATAGTTTTGATATCTTTTATACGCTATTAGTCTTCTAAAAATATAAATATCTTTATTACTAATACATTCTTTCTTTTCTGAATTTCTGTAAGTTTTAAGGATTCCCTTACATAAGAGCTCATTAAGAAAACAGTATTTTGTTTACTTTCTTCTGATTTTGAAATAACATTATCTGTTATTAAATCATTACGTTAACTGGAATTTAACAACTGACATAACCATAACAACCATAAAACTATTGCAGGGTTAATATGAAAACCGTAATTCGCTAATTCGTAAGCAGTTATTAGATGTACCTTCAACATACTTACGCGTAATAATTTCATTCATTTATTTAGTACCGCTAATGGCTTTTCACAAATTAGCATTTTAAAAACCTCGTTTCCTTTTAGATTGAGCTGGTTTATTACTGGTGAAGTTATAGAACCAACATCATTTGTAAATGAATTTTGGCCCAATGATGACCTGCCTCATTAATATTCCAATCTACGCAGACCGACAAGTTCAATGGAAAACCGTAATATTCGATTATTACTTAGTAAGGAATTGATTACATTCCCTTGACACAGGTGATCTTGCATCTACTAATTGAATGAACGAAATAACGGTAAGCTTCAAATAATAGACGAAATGCCAATCTACCAGAGGCATCGTACAACTTTGTTAAGCTCTTTCTCGTAATTTGGAAACTTCATTTTTGAACATTTTTGATTGATGCTAATTAAGACTCCGATTATTTCCCAAGGAGGAAAGACTTCTTAATATGCCATCTTAATTAGTAGTCACTTGCCGATTGATTCTTATTACTTTGTAATCATAAAGTGTTAAAATTTTAATTCTACTAATATAATTCATATACAATATACTTCTTCAAACCTGAATGCTTTTTATGCCAATATACTTTGCAGTAATTAGAGCAGTTTTGTAAACAAAGATCAAGCGGATTAAAGACTCTGATTATTAAATGTAATGACAGTATTCTGTAATTCTATTTGAAAAGTCGTAGTTTTGCTTGCTGTTTTCTTAGCTAAATTTTTAACGAAATTTAGCAAAACTGAAATTAAACATTAAAGTCTTCTTTGCTCTTTCTCTTATGTATTGAGCCTGTTACCATTTATTACTTTTATTATTCACATCTTTCCATCCAATTCTTGGTCGCTCAATTAAAATTTCGCCATTAACTTTATTAATTTTTAGGTAATCTGTTTCCCATTTTTTCCCTCCAGCCCATTTATTTGCTTATTTACACTGTGAAACCCGAACAATTCTTAATTTGTTTAATTTTGCTTTTGCCCAAACTGGAATAATGTGTTCAGAACTTTTTCTTGTGTTTTGGATTTTATCAATGTTTAATATCTAAACAATGATCTGACATTTTTTAAAGGTTTGTCAAGTGCATCAATTGACTTTATTTTTAGAAAGTTCGATATATTATTTTGTTAATTTCGTTTTACTGAACTAACTGGTTAGAAAAAGCCATGGCAAAATATCTTAGCTTGTCTGAATTTTTATCTATCAATAAAAACAAAAAGAGGAAAAAAAAAACAGGTAAATATTGTTAATTTCTGCAATGGTGTACATTGTTACTATAGATCTGACATTGTGAATTTTTATCTTCGCAACAAAATAAAATTTGAAATCGTTAATATGCAATGTCTAAGTTCACAGCAGAAGGTTCTGTGAGCTGAGATTTAAAGGCATGTCAATGGATTTCTTGAGTTAGAAGAAGAACATTCTTTCACAAGAAGTTTCTGCTCTTGGAATATAAATTTCTAAGTTTAGAACTTAAGCAGCTTACCTAAGAATCAACTCCTAGGGTCATATATCAAAACAAATCAAACGTTCTAAGCATCACAATGACAGGAAACGATAAAACATGTCTGGAATGGGACTGTATTTTTGGATAATAATTCGCTGAAAAATAAGAAGAATTCAGTTTGGTAAATTGGCTGCAAATAGAGTTTTATGTTAGGCAATAGATTATTTTACTTAGAACGCACGATGTACTATATCGCTTACGTAATTTCTCCTTATTACTTAACATTTTTGAACAATCTTCACAAAAAAAAGCAACGTTAAAATTATCTTTACAGGATGTGACAGCCTCTATTGTTAGAGTAGCTTCTCTTGCTGCAAGATAAGCTACATGCCATTCCAAGTGATGTATAGCTACCAGCATTGTTGCATACATGTCTGTGGTACTTAATAATTCTTGTGGAGCTGAAGATGAGCAATAGAATGAACTTCACTATTTTGAAAATGTCTTTCCTGCCGGTATATTAAGTCGGTACAGACAGTAAAAGGAGGTCATCTAACACTAATTTCAATTCTGAAAAGGGTGGATTATTAGTTATTCTGTAAGGTGCGATACTGAACTATTCGTATACATCTAACTATTTAAAGTATTCAATTGCTGCGTTAATATCTGTGTTTAACATACGCGATGAGTAGTGTTGTCAAAAACGGAAACATTTTTAAATGGAAAATAAAATGGAGGTAGAGGGCTTTTCAGTTCCGATCGAGAAAAGTAAGTGCTTAAAAAATTTCGAAATATTATTTCATGTAATTATAGAGCAATTACACATAGTGCTTCAGTGCTGTAAATTAAGGATATTTTATTACAATTTTTAATTTTGCCATTTCTTAAGCATTTTTGGTTTGGCAGTTCGGCTCGATGAAACTTGCTAACGAAAGTTTGTTGTGTAAAAACTTTA
This sequence comes from Thereuonema tuberculata, assembly GCA_023159025.1. Lineage (NCBI taxonomy): Eukaryota > Metazoa > Arthropoda > Chilopoda > Scutigeromorpha > Scutigeridae > Thereuonema > Thereuonema tuberculata. Next base: position 24,567,038 of record JAFIDM010005346.1, on the reverse strand, counting down.
AAGCTCTAAGAAGCAAGTGAAGGTTTATGTTCAATTCAGTCATGTCTTCTGGAGTAATACATTTATAAAATCAAACACTAAATTTTGTAAATTGTTATTGTTTTTAAAAAGTCTTTTTTACGTGCGCAATATAATATTGAAAGGAGAGTTCCGCCGTCGTACTTAATAAAATCACTTAAAAATTACATAAAACTTAAAAAGATAAAAACTTATATAAAGTAAACACTAGCTTTTGACTTCATGATTAACGAAGTCATCATCTGGTAAAAACAATAAAGATAAAATGGGTTAAATGACTCTGGGAGTTCTCAGTTCTCAAAGAATGATGGTCCTATGACGTGTGTGGCATACTCACACTATGTATGAAGGGAGGGGGAGGTATGGGAAGAGGGTAATAATTCTGGGATGTGCAATGAGTGATTTGGTGATGGGATAGTATTATAATTTCTCTTTTTCTTTTTTCGAAATTTATATTGTTCCACTGAATGCACGGATAGACAGTCATTGTATGCATTGGCTTCAGTTAAAATGTCAAGGGACTCTTTTCATTTACGTAGAAATGCGTTGCCCTCGGTGCACATTATTGTAACTCCATCGAAATTGAGGGTGTGTCCTGTTTCCATCGAATGTTTCACTGTATTACAATTAAGATCTCGTTTTTGTAGTGCGTATTGATGCTGGTATAGTCTTTTACTAAGCTTTTTCCCGGTTTCTCCGAAATAACGGCAGGTTTGATCCTTGCTGCAGGGTATTGAGTAAACCACTCCTTTTGTTTCCAAAGGGTCATGTATCGTCCTGGGTAAGAGGTTGTCCCAAAATCGACGATTCCGGCCCCACTCGGATTTCGCTGAAAATTGGTATGCAGACTCCGTAGGGGGGAAAGTAGCAATTCGAAGTATGCCCGACTTCCGGTTAGACCGGAAATGGGTGAAGTTTGCTGTTCATTTCTAGAATTTTCAGTAAGATTTTCTGGAAACTTCTAGAATTGTCTAGAATAATCAAGACGGAGAGCCTAAGCGACTCTGAATCTGACGCGATTTTTCTAGAACCATAGACTAGAATTTCCGAGAAAAGACATGAAACTCATGAGAATATACTTAAATATACCTTTCATCGGAAGTGCCAGCTAGATATATGACATATCATTTTACTCACCACAACGAGCTCTATTGATTGGCATAGGTTTCATTTTGATATTTCAACATAGAAATGAACAGCAAAC
>JAFIDM010005346.1:24550097-24565806 GCA_023159025.1 Thereuonema tuberculata | reverse complement strand
TACTGTAGACCATAAACCCCCTACGGAGTCTGCATACCAATTTTCAGTGAAATCGGAGTGGGGCCGGAATCGTCGATTTTGGGACAACCTCTTTGGCCTTATTGCATAAGGTAGCTAACGTGTTTCTAGTTGGGGAAGTTAGAACTATGTCGTAGGGTCTGAAATTGTTATTGTTTTAACTACTGTGTTTAATTCGTTTTTCATTTAGATGAATCTGCAATTTCTAATTTATTTTTAAAAAAAATAAATAAATTAATAATTTATATAAAAGATATCCGGAAAATAAAGCAGAAAAGAAAAGCCCAGAATCAGATAAACCTATCGGCGCTTCCTTATATCCAAAACCGAAACTCCATTTCGATTGTGCCTTTCAATTACAGCTCTAGGCGTTCCCAACAAACAAGCCCTCAAAGGCACCGCTGAGCTATTAACTGAATAATTTCCCTTGCAGCGAAAATATTCATGAATTCTTTATTTGTCATTAAACGAGGACGCATTACAGGGACAAACTAAAGTTTAGAAGTTAACTTTTCTAATAATTGTCCTCTTATTCAAAGATTGCGTCTAGCTAGATATACTTGTAATTCATTATCTGTTAATGAATCTGGACAGTTCTCGGACCCAAATTCATGTCGGCTCTTTGAGTTCATCACGAAATGTCATTCAGAGAAAATGAGATTATCCATATTAGTGACCTGTCTCCAGAACCTACCAGAAGCTTTGTAGGTAAATTAAAATTTTATTTCTTAAACAATCCAAAGCTTTGCCACCCTAACATGTTTCTTCGTCAGAGTTTTGATTCCAAATGACAAACTGTTATTCTTAGCACTGTAAATATTTACGTAACGATGTAATTAACAAACCACAATACTCTTATTAACGTTTTAAGGTCTTAAGTAGATTCCTTGGTATTTAAGCACAAATTCTATCTTGTTATTAATTAGCACACCTTTGAAAGATTTATGGAAATCTGCAAACTGTAAATCTGCAAAGTTAGTATTGAATACTATTGTTAATTAACTCGATGAAATTAGGTTCATTAATGTAGAGATTATAAATTTTCCTTTTCTGTGCAAGTGAATTGGAAAATTGAATATTATGAATGTTTCATACATTTTGATAATAAATTAGCCGTGGTCTTCAGTGTATTCAGCCGAATTTTAATTTTAATTTGATATATCTCAGATATGAATGTATTGATTTAAAATAACAATTGATGTTTTAATATTATAGCTGTTTATTTAATGCTATATAAAATAAAATGAGAATGAGCCAACAGACTGGGAAGAAATGACTCGAATTATAAATACATCCCTTCGTTTTCCTTCTTAACAATTAAATCATCAAACAAGAGTTCATGAGATCTTATATTTAATTTTTTCTAATCATTTTTCAGAAGCGAATAATATCCAAATATTTTACTAGGCTTTTCTCTATACAGTAAAACCCCGATTATCCAAGTTTCCGCTTTAACCGAGCTATCAAACATTTCTAGGATTTTTTTTTTCGCAAATTAATCTTCGTTCGTCTAGTCATATGACCCCCTATCTGGAATCGGGGAATGGTTTCGACACCAACAATCCTGGGTTATCCTTAAAAAAATGCCGAAACATTGCTGCAGAAAAACGCCAAAGTAACGTAAAACAAAAAACAATTAAGGACTTTTTTAAGTAAAAGAACTCTTTCAATGTGAATTGAATGTGCTGTATCTGTGTAACTTTTATATTTGTTAAACTATACATTTAAACCTAGATGATTTATTTATTTACAATTTTCGGTTTAACCGAATTTTTCGGTTATCCGAGTTAGTCTTGGTCCACATTAACTCGGATAATCGGGATTCTACTGTAATACAAATCAGATTTGTTTCCAGAAATTAGGATTTTAAACAAAGTGTCAATTAGCAATTAGTATTGAGAACGGAGATCTGTTAGCTGTTAATAGTGGTACTTAATATTTACTATTAATAACTACAATTTTATTAAGAGTTTATTGTTTATATAAGGCAAAAATATTATTATTTTCAATGATTATGAAAAACTTGGAATAATTAAGAAAGGAAAAGTAGTTCTCAAAGATTAATAGTTAACGTTTCAACTTTTCAATGTATTTCTTTTGTCTTTCTTCTTCTGAAGAAAATCCACCCCATACTTTGATTCCAAGGAGTGAAATCTTCTGATAAAAATTTGCCAATTTGATTCACTCAATTTCGCATTGAAGATCCACTGTCAATATTCACTAGCACTTCCATTCAGCTTTATTTAGCCTCATTATCTGTATCGGCACCCAGAGCCTTAACTCTTTATCGATTTTAACACCATCAAAAGCAGTACTACAATTTGCAATGTCTGCAAGGGAATTGGTTCAACGCCAGTTGCTAAGTTTCGGTTGAATGTTTTCAATTAACTACTCAATCAAAATTCGATTAATGATGAATTCAATTAGTTTATTTCAGTGACATATAATACCAAATTATTAGTTTTACGAATAAGAGGAAAAGTGGTCCACGTTTAAGTTTAGAGATTTATATCACTCGGTTAGAAATGGTCACTAAAGTGGTTCTCCACGAAAATAAAAATTTATATTCAATTAAATATTAAATTTTCCCTGACAAATTACCATTTTACTTGTTTGTCAACTTCATTCAAAGATAATATATTTGAAAAGCATTTAATTGGTATAGTTTCGAGTAGTTGTTGATGCACTCTCAGAATGCTCTTCGAGATTTTATATAAATGCTGCAAATGTGGAACTTACATTCGTTTTAAGTTGTCAATAAGTAAAGCATTATCTTAAGAAATAATTCTAACAATAAATAAAAAAAATCAAATCTCCCTCTCCCTTTAACTGTAAGACATCAAATCTGGTAATTTTTTCTTATATTGCTTTATGTTACTCAATTGCTGATCATTGTAATATTAAGTGAAAACATTGTAATAATCCTATCCCTTATTAAGATTTGAAGGAGCAACAACAGGTTTTTTAAAAACTTACTTTTTAATTTTCAGTTTAAAAGAACTGACTAGCAGTAAATTTACACTTATCTCTTGCCATAAATTATATACACGCCATTTATTTAAACACTTAAATACCATTGGATAACAACTTAGTGGCGTACAAAACGATTTGAAAATAATAGTCATTTAATTAGGAGGTTGACTATATAACTCCTAACCATCTTTATTTTTTTAAATAAGTATATTAACATAAGTGTTCATTAGCTATTGCATTTCACTTATTTATAAAAACTGAGTTTAATATAACTGAAAAACTCTAAGTGGTATTTAAGTTATTTTAGGAAATAAAAATTCTATAGGAAACCGCAGAAAGGAAAGAACCTTGTAGATTAACCTATTTAGCAAATCGAATTGCCCAACAACACAGTGATTATTCATAGATTTTGAAACCGTTATTATGTTGAATAACATAAACTTTGCAGAGAATCAGAAAAACATTACAATTTTGTTTTGAATTGTCTGTAAGTAGGTTTTGGAAACTCATGAAAAATACCAGAACTACACTATGGCGTTTCTCTGTATAATGCGATACTTCAGTAATTTTTTCTCGATTTTTCATTTATAGCTTCCATTAACTTTGTTGTCTTTTACTGCAGGATTCGGGCCATTTTAAATTAAGTAGTTTTTATTAAGAAAAGACTTATTCACAAACAGAAACTATTATTTCAAGACTGTTTTCATGAATTTTATATTACAACTTAAATTTGTTTTTCTCTCCGGATGCAATACTTACTTTTATCGATTAGAATTTAATGAGTTTTTAATGGAGGCAATAAAGTTAGTCAGGACATAATTTCAATAGAAAAATCCCAGCTCTAATATAACTTATTAACAATAAATGTCAATGGCATGGAGATTCAGTACTTCAGGAGTAATTGTTCTTATTCTCTAAAAAGAAAAAAAAAATACTAATATAAATAAATTCAACTTGCTTAAGAAAATAAGAGACTGTAGTGCTTTAGCCTACTTAAAATGATTCTTACGAGAAATGGGGATATTTGTGTCAGTACTAAAGAACAGTCTTAAAAATATGTAATATAAATTAACGCTACCAAGAAGATTATTTATCACCTGCATTTGAAACAGACATAGTTTATTAGTTGGCCACGATCCAATCGTCAGGTAAAGCAGATGGTTTATATAAACTTTCTGCTATATTCTCTTGTCTTTAAAACCATTTCGGAAATGAATGGAAGCATAGAAAAGAAATGAGTAGAATTAAGTTATAAGACAACTATGCAATTATAAAATTTCATGGAATCCAATATATTCCATAATAATCTGTTATTCTGGCAATTAAATCCAGAATAGATATCTTCTGACATTGCGTAAAATAGATCTAGGGTTTAAAAAAAATTATAATATGTGGATAATGTTGTTTTTGAGAGATGTTTACGAATTCCCTACGACAATCCTCAAATAATTGTTCTTGTATGTTGATTCTTATTGCAATTCTCCGCTAGCAAACAAGTACTCTTCAACACATTCTTTGTAATTTGAAGATGTGTAGCTTTATTTTCGGTTAGCACAAACAAAAGTTCTAAGTAAATCATTAAAATACACGCTATAGATGAGTAAAATTCTCCAATTTCATTTACTGAAGCCGAAGATGAATGGTTTTTCTCTGTAACATGTCGTCAATTTTATCGTATAAAATAAGTATTTGAACCAATTAAATGCATTATTACAATGAATTAAAATATATTTGCTTCGTATTGTCAAATGTTGCAATGAATATTCTCTGTAAATTTATGAAATATTCAAATTCGATTAGCATCAATCCCATAAAGACTGAAGTTAGTCAATATTTAACTTCAAAGAGACCATTTAACTTTAGAGACCAGTAGACTCTAAAAATGAAACATTTTCTTCTCTAAATGATCTTTTGCTCAAAATTTGGTACTTATAATACAAAATGTTTCAAGAAATATAATTAGGAAATTTGGGATGCAAATCCTTGACAGGAAAATAAAACAACCAAATCTCGACTGTTGTAAACCTTATTAAGCCTTACTCATGCTAAACTAATAACTCTAACATAATGGCAATTTCAAACCACTTTTAATAACCATTTAAGCCAAAATAGAGGAAGCGTTTCATGAATCATTTTTTTAATCGCCACCTAGTTGGTTAATCACTTTTCTTAGCAGACTTAGCTTTGCGCTTGCAATGACATTGGGATCGTTAAAACTACACTGACCAAGGCTTCCACAAATAAATATAAATGCTTTGAGTAATTAGAAAGGAAATGGTTTCTTCTCAGCTGCTCTGTTGAATCAAATAAACAAAGATCTTTTAATTACCTTATGTGTGAATTAAAATGTAAAAACAAACACTGAAAAAAAAAATCGCGTTATTTATTTATTTGAGTTTCATTGTACGTGTTGTAATCTACTTAAGCGAAAAAAACTGAAGTAGAATTTTTTTTATTTTTAAATTACATAACATTTATTAGAACGTAACAGATAGTTATATTTTGGGTATCATTTAAAAATTTTATTAAATAGAAATTATCTAATATCCCTCATTAAGTCATCATCAAAATCTGAATAAAAATAGCTCTAACATAACAGTTACAAATATAAGTTTGTTATTCATATAATAAATTCATATAATACTAGTTGCGACCCGTGAAATATTCACGGAATTAAAACAAATTCCACATTTTTGAAAAACACAAGATTGAAAAATATGTTCTAAGCTAATTTTTTTAGAAGCCATGACTTCCACTACAGCCCACATATAATTTGAATATCGGCTTATTTGTTAAAATAATATTATAATATTGTTAAAATAAAAAAAAAATAAAAAATTGATTTACCACTTTCGTAGTAGCCAGGGCTGCGGTTTCTCATTATGAAACATAATGGCAACCTGCTGCCCTAAAAGAATAGGCTCGTCGAAATTGAGGCAATATTAACGGAAGTAAAACAGTGATTACACAGCGAGTGACTACACAGCCGAAATTATGTAAAAACCGAGGTTTTACAAACTCTGATAAATTTTGACGCATTAACTTCATGCATTTCAGAGTAAACTTCATTTATGTGGGAAATAAAATTTCAATACGCTGGTAGTAATTATGTAATCGCGATCCGTCTCCGTGAAGTGAGACGTATATTAGAGACGCCATCTTTAAACATGGGTGTGACGTCATGCCTGACGTGTTCCAACGCTGCACTGTGATTGGTTATTTCAAATTACAAATTTACAAAGATCGTACAACTTTTGCCTATTAATAGGATGATTGAACGACCGTTGTCAGCATTTTCTTAAAGAAGTTTTGCAATGTTTGCAATAAACAAGTATGTAACGTTTAGTAATAGCAATATTCAGTTGACTATCGAAATACATCAAATGAGATAACGTCCACTATTTTACATTGATTCCTGCATTTCAGCTGCATTAACATTTATTCAAAAATCGTCACAATCTGCTATTTCGTTTCAGGGCTTTAAGACATAAAGCGAATGCAACATAACCAGCAGATAACTGTGTGATAATGGATTAGTTTCAGCATACGGTGAAATATTAGAATAAAGCATTATTTCGTTATTTACATCTACCAAATCAATTCGAGTTAAAAGCATCGAATTTATATTTTCTGCCTTTGGGATATTAAAACAACCTACAAATTTCGATTATTGTAGAGGTTCAACAGAATATACCTTTCAAATATAATTTTAACATTGCTAATTTCATAACTATAATGAACTGGAAATCAATTTTTGCTGCAGTCTAAGGTGACAGTTCAATTATTTGATACTCATGTTGTCTACTCTGTTATAATTAACTTTTTTCAATTGAATATATTATTATTCTGCCGGTAAAGTATGTTTTAAAATATTCATTTGTGCTTTTAAAATATATTTTTAAAATTATTAATTCATCTTCCTCCATATAAACAAAGTGTTAAAAATCGGTCAGATGGTAGCTGTAAATGAAAACGAAATTTAAAATGCAGTTTTAAAAATTTTGTTGCAACATGCTTCAACTTTTTTATTGTAACGCAAATATAGAACCTAATTTTTATGAAATGTTTTCCCAAACAATTCTATAGAATCATAACAAGTCTTGAGATTTTGTTGATCTACAAAGATGTGCACAATCAAAGAACATAACCCAAATTTTCCTAATCGAACAAAAAAGCTACAGATGAAGGAAATGTTAAGTGTATGTATTTGATCATTATAATGTAGTTTATCATCCGATAAAAATATTGTAAATTCAATTTTTTTTAACATTATTTAGTTAATAATCTACAATATGAAAGTGAAATTTGTGGATATGTGTGTATGTATGTTTATATCTTCGTGACAAATGTTTAGTATAGTTCCCAATAGGCTACAAACTTCAAATTTGACTTGGGGGTAGGTTCCATACTGTAGACAATATAAAAATGATAGAAATAGACTTTATTAATTGGGGAGGGGGCGATGATCATGAACTGTCTGTCGGCAACAAGAAAATCGCTTACTTATTTTGACACCAAATGGGACAAGCTTCCCATGATGTCTATTCATTTTGTTTATTTTTACTTTTTTTATTTTTACACCAAATGGCAGGAGGTGGCGCTTCCCTCCTGTTCAAAGGTTATGCGTATCTCGGAAACGGTTTGAGGTAGAAACACGAAATTTGGCATGAGAGTTTTTGTTCAAAATCAAAAAGACCCATATTCGACGAATTTTCGATATTGGTGTCCCAGGGGGTGTAAACGGTGGGGGAGGGCAACTTTCTTGAAAGCGCCACATTTGCATCTAGAGACCACAATTGGAACCAAAACATATTATTTTGTTCCACAATTGGAACTGAAATATTATTATGCATAAATAGTATCACAGATTAATCTGGTGGCGACAATTGAAACTAAAATATTGTTCTGCATAATAACACACATATTAACCTAGATGAATAAACAAGAATTAAGGGGTGTAAACGGAATGGCAGTGAAGGGATGGGCAAACATTGCTGAAGGATTCTTCTACGGAGATTTCGGGATAGATATAGATTTCTAATTTCATATCTAGGGATCTTGAGTTACAAAATTCAAATATAACATTATTACGTACCTATCACGTGATTTTTGTACTAGGAAAAGTATCGAAGTGATCTCAACAATTTCAATTTATTTCTCAACCACATCATACCCGTACGAAGAATAGATATTCTACTAGTTTTATATAAAGATACATTGTCAAGCCGAATTGTTATAACGTTCTCTACAAAGTTCATATGCTTCCTCTTGCTGTCAAAACTGTTGAACAATTTGTAAGATCTTTGTAAGTTGTAGATTAAATTATGAGAATTACCTTTGACTTTGATTTTTTAATGTCAGGAAAGCAAGATTCAAGATCCTTAATAACCGTATTTTTCACTTTCGTCAGTGCAAGATTATAGTTGAACTTTCATTAAATACTGTTAATTTCTGACTGGTTTTCTCCCATTGGAAGTTAAAAAAAATGTTTCTTTTACTCATACATCTAGAAATCTGCTAAATTCTGAGCTAAAGCCAGAGTATGCCTACTAACTAATAATAAATAAATAAATTCAAAGCATTATCACTATCAAAAGGACAGTACAACAAGTGTGATGGAGCATTCACACTAGCTCAGTAACCCTTACAGCTGTACTTTCCCAGATGTCTGATTTCAGTTTGAATTTAATGTTCTTATTCCAGTTATTCCGCTGACCCGACGCCAACTGTGGATCGTTTGAAAGAGATAACGTTCGTTCCTAATGTAGGTTTCAGATATAACACAAGATAAAAAGATATTATCGCATCACTGTTACAGACCCTCTTTAGTAATGTCAAATTTAATGACAGGTTTAACGCTGTATCTGAATCTCCAATATCGAATAAAATGTTTCTAGAATGTTTCTGCAATTATTGTCAGGACCTGCAAATTTCTTCGAAGTAATCCAGTGCGTTTTACATATGTATATTATTTTTTTTCAACTTATAAAAAGAGGAGTGTGTTCAAAGCATTTTTTGTATTTCATTTTTGATTATATGAATAATTTTTATTTTTTATTTTTATGAATTTAAATAATGTTCTCTACTTAAGTTACTTAAGATTTCTTTTTTTTTAAAGTCTTACGTTTGTTTACATTACAGTTCCTCCAAGATGGTTGCAAGAGCCTAAGGACTTGAATGTGCTTCTGGGAAAACCCGTTACTTTACAATGTCAGGCAGGTGGCTTTCCTAAGCCAAACATCACGTGGATGAAAGGAACCGGTGAGTTTTTGAAATAATAAACGTAGATAAACATTTTTAAAATAAACAGACCCGAAACAAAGACTGTGACAGTTTCAGTAGTCTAATTACAAGCTAAGATTAAAATCGATAATGTGGTTAAAAACTTTTAACTTACAATTAATCTCCTTCATAGTTTTTCGTTATGTCATTGAAAATTTTTTTTCAAAATAAAAATCTCAATTCGTTAAATTCGCTTATCTACGATTCATGCATGAAATTGATATAAATATGCTAAGGTTTGTTTTTTTTGGGTGGGCAAATATTGTTAGTCTACGTAAAACCTCATTTCTTAGAGTAGTAAACATTTCTGGAATTAAGTATGCTACTTCCATGAGATAATTAGCAACAATAAATCTACAACAAAAATGGATGTGTGAAATTTTGTTTAAACCATACACCGCGATGGGAAAAAGCACATGGAACATCATGGTTCATTTACAGATGGTATTAGTGTGAATGCCCTTTTTTTCAATTTAATGCGCTGGGTAATTCATATAAAGCAGCCGGAAGTTTCGAACTTGAATTGGATGGGGCTATGCATCAGTTGACCAAGTGCCCAAATAGATTATTTTAGATTGTTGCTCTATCTACTAGCGAAAGGTGTAAACTCTTTATAAAAAAAAAATGAAATTCCTGTTTGCTCTCTCAACATAATTCTGCTGAAAATTAATTTTGAATAATCGCCAATCGACTAATTGTAATGAATAAGATTTGCATCACGTGACTAACGACTTTTGAAGGATATTATTAATTTTGATAATGATCATAATTGTCCTTTGAAAGAATCTTCATTTTGATGTATCGCATTCTTCATTCTATAAAAAATGTGAAGTAAAACATAAGCGTTTGCTTTTATGGAAATATCTCAAAATCTCAAAATTTTGACTCTAGATCAAATGATGCATAAAACCATTCAATTTTTTTATTTGCTTTTTACTGTGAACTTTTTCTTCTGTTGGTTGAAAAAGTATCATATACATTACTATGATTATTCCTCTTTATGTCTGCTATGAAAGTTATTTGCTTGTAATTGTTGTAAGATGTTACTTAGAAAACACTTGATCTCAAATATTGAAAGAGAAAACATTATATTGATTTAGCATTTCGATTTTTGATCCAATTGCTTCGATTCAGCATAAGATTGTAATTGTGGAAGGAAATACAGCACTTATTTTTAGATAATTAATTTTACGTCTTACTTTAATAGTTGTTTTAAGATATTTCAACTTTCTTATTCAATAAATTTGAATTTAAAACTTCTGGCTTTTAGTCTGCAATTGCTGTTTATTCTTTAAATTTAATTTTGATAATAGCTCTGTTGGTATTGTGTTCCCAACATTGCCTCACTCCCCTTCCGGCTTGGCAGGAAATTCCATATTGAACCATTAGGTCGAGAATCCCATTCCGAGCCCTGAGATTTCAAAATCTATTCCTACAGAAATAGGAATTGAGCTTGACATTATTAGATTACATTTCCCCATTCGGAAAGAAATACAAAATTGCAACAAAACGATATCAGTAATGGAAAATGGGTTGTTTTTTCCAATGTTGATCAAGAACAACAGTCGGATCCCTTCCTAGCAAAGCATTCTATTAAATGCAACTCTGAGTAACTGCAATTCATAAATTCATATATCATTTCCAACAAGACAAATGGAAATTTACAATAACTAGAATTCGTTTCGCAGATTGTCATAAATAAACTTGGGAAGCTATCAGACTATTTTGAAGCATACAAGTCATTTTTTTGTTTAACAGCTCTTAGAATCATGACATTACTAAGCAGTATTCGTTATTAACAAGAACAAATAGGAAAAAGAGCACAAATTCATATAAATTTTATCTAACATTGGGCCACTGAAATTTGAAAAGGACTATCGTCATGATTTTCAGGGAAATATTAGACCTATCATCTGATAACCAGTAATTTTCCCCTCTGACTTTAATTTTTTAAAGAAGAAAATTTTCCTTTTATATTACAATTAAAAAGTTAGTTGGAAATTGTTTTTGCAGTCCCAAAACTTCAGCAATACAGATTTTAGTAAGAAGGCGTATTTTGGCAATAATTTGAATATCATTGGACTCAACATTGTAAGCTTTTGGTAAAGTTGTTTCATCAGAGCTTTAATAACTGAAATACCTGAAACCCTGTAGACCTTTGAAAGAAATGTATATATCCTTTTTAATAAAGAAACGGAAATTTCTATAGTTTCTTCGCTGCTTGAGTTCCAGAAATGCCGTCCCGAACTAAAGAGTTGTACGTTTAGTTTTATTCAGAGGCCATTCCATTCATATTTCGTAACCTTTACTTAACATGAGTTTACTTAAACATGACTGGAAACACAGACGTTTCTCCTGTAATGTTTAACATTTCGCCAAATTTTTATTTCTTTTATTGAATAACGACGTAATGCTTTGAAAAACCTGAATGGTTTAGTAATCTAGATCCTTACATGTAAATCAGTTGAATGTTCTTGAAGCAAATGTACATTTATATTCAAAACTTCTATTTCGTATAAAAATCAATTTTTTTGTTAGTTATCCTGATCACTAGATACAGAACCTACAGAAGTGTTAGGTGAAAGATTGCCTTTATAAACTTTATTTATTCTTTTAACTTTCTTTCTCTCTGCGATGGATTAACGGTCATTCCAAACATTAGAAAAAAACGTGTAATATCCTATTGTAATATCTGTATAAGTGTGAACCGATTGGATATAAATTTTTGAACATCCTGAAAAGTAAACATGAATAATTCCTTAAGTAATTTAAATGTGGATAAAAGATAGCATTGTTACTATTATCACTTTTGTCTTTTATTAACTTGATATATCAGTTTAAAATGTTATTGTTTTTGTTTGTTCTCTTCTGTCGTAGGGTAAATTGTTATTACACCAAACTGTTTCAAGGTTTTTCTAAGTTTAACTGCGTTATATACGGTGCTTTGCAATAGAAATAGCTGAATTAAATCCCTGATCAATCTGAAAAATGGGCAGTCGTTTAAGAATAAAGTAATGGGTAAAGCAAACTAATGCCTGAGTCTTAAGCAGTCCATTTCCTTGATCGCAGACGATCCAATTTTGTGGTTCGAACGAAGAAGCCCTCAAGACAGCCTTAATTTCAGGAATTCTAAATGTATTCAGTTTTTTAATGGTAGTGACCGAACTTATTTTACATTTTATATAATCGTATATCTCCAATTTTATAAATACATCTACTGGAAACCTGATTGATTACATAAATTTGAAATAATTTTTAAATATTCCGGATATTTGAACTTTATTTTCAAACCAAATGATTTCAGAAAATTATAAGGAAAAGAAGTAGAAGAAACAATATTTTTTAATTACGAAAGAATTTTAACACAGTATAAAAGTTTTATCAATATAACTTTTTCCAATAAAAGTTTTCTTTTAAGTATTATTTAAATTCGTTTAGTCATGCAATAGATATAATTAGTTTTGTTACGAAGAATTCGTTAGAAATAAAACAACTGAATTGAATACAAACGGTAGTAGTTATCTGAATCTTAATTAAGTTTGTGAAGCATTACTATGCGGAATAATTCTGAAGCTCATATTAGCTATTGGAGTATTGTAAAAGCTAAAATATCATAATCATAAAACTATATGATAGCGAGTTGTCATTACTTTACACACCATAGTCCACTTCTTGATAGCTGCCCATTCAAGTGTGGTATTTGTTCGAATCTAATACTTACAGCATACTGCTTGGAGCTGTTTCTATTAAACAGGAAGTACTACAGCTTGCTCACCTTCCTTCAGCACTCAAGTGGTTGATTGCCTCATCTATTCAACTGTTTCCCTAGAATAGTGGTTCTAAAGTGAACACGTATAAACCAAGCCATGGTTTTGAAAATTTCTTCTAGACAACTCCAAAACATTCTTAACTAGTTAGTAGTATTTTACGAAAATTGAATTTTATTGCTAACAGCACATTTTATAGCACCGTGATTTTTTATGGTTCTTATAATTTAAATATAGCACCAATACTGTAAAATTTACTCGATAAAGTCACGAAGCGAGAGATTATGCAACAAGAAAAGGATTTCTTCAAAAACAATAGTGATAGCTTTCTCTCAACTTTCACTTCCGTTTAAATCCCGGTTTCCCAACGTGGGGCGCACGCCCCACAGGGGGGCAATTTGATTGTTAAAGGGGGCAATTGGAAAATAGAAAATTATTTTTTTTTTGGTTGTGAAAGTTAAAAAGTCGTTTTTTTTGTTGTTGTGAAAGTTATACCTAATTTGTTGGGGCGTAGCATACTTTAGATAGTTTAGGTGGGGCATACCACAAAAAAGGTTTGGAAACACTGGTTTAAATAGTTGAATGGAATTCCAAATTAAGATAATAAATGCTCTAAGTATGTGTGAGCTGAAAGTAGGTGACAGGAAATGAAGCACCGCGAATTTAGATCTATTGTGCTACTCCCAGGGAAAGGACAGACGGAGAGAATAAAGATGAAATAATGGTGGAAACAGTACTGGGAAACCACTCAAAACCTGTCCAACGTGGATCTGACAACAGAAAAGCCACATGAGAGCCGAATCCCGATACTTCGAGCTGAGCGGATGTCTTAGAGCGCCAATTGAGTGGTTCTGAATGCCTTTTACTAACAATAAAAGATTATCATTGACAACAAATAGGATTATTGTTTTCCGTAGGTATATCTGAATACAGTCTATCCTGTTTACAACAGAGCAAAATGTGATCTTTCTATAAATGGTGTATCAGAAATAAAATAAAGGTATTTGCTTCTCAAAATTATAACAGTTTAAAAAAAACCAATAAGCAGTCATTATTTTGATTTGATCGTCTAACAGTTATCCTCTTCCTCCTCGAAGATTAAAAACAAACATGAAAAAAAAAGTGTAACTTGCGTCTTATTTACAAATAAAAGATAATATAATTTAGTTTAATTTATCCTGCAAATGCTCTTTAACTACTTTTAAATGACTTTTGGATTACAATAGAAACTAAAAATATTTGATAGTTTTAAAGTAATGTTATTTTTCTATATGTATTTATTAGTTTTGTACATTAATGCTTTTCCTTTCTGTGTTTAAAATTACGCAATTATCACTTCTGATTTTGCTACATTTCCAGAAATTTCAGAATAATATTTTATTGCAATAAATTGCGTTCATTTATATTGAGTTGAATAATTCCTTGAATAACTGAAATTTTCGTCTTCAATTTTCAAATTATTCTCCAAATCTTCTTATTCAAACAAATACTTTGAAAAAAGTATTATACATCTTACTCCTTGCACTTCAGATATTCGACCATAGTAGAATATTTCAAAGCTTGCTTTGCAAGTTCAGAATTCATTTTCAGAATTGATAATAACGGTATATCTGGTATTGTTAACAGTTTCGAAGCTTTAATGATAACAAACTTCATCTACGACCAACAGCACTGAAATTTAACAGTCGACTCCATAGACTTCTGTTAGAAATCATGAATTAAATTTAAAGTTAACTCTGTCTTGAATTCAGACACAAACCAGATATCAGCTATCGTTTTTAAAAGTTGCTGAACCATGAAATCTGAAATAATGCAATTCAGTTTCATCCTGTCTTGAGATTTGGAAATACTACATTCAATAGCTTCATTCCTTGAAAAGAAAAAGCAATTCAATGCAATTCTTTTAAAAAACTAAGCATTTCTAACTTTATTTTTTCAGAAAACACAAATTTTAATTCGTTAAGTTGTTATTTTGCAGACAGCATCTATATACAATATAATAAGCCAGATATGAAAATGAAAGTCAGATATTTTTAAACATATATTTTTAGCTTTAAAATATATTCACATTCACATGCATTACATAAAATTGATAAGAATGGAGAAAACCTGGGAAATGATTTCTATCTTTTATTTAAATCTTAATCTATTATAAAAGATTCATTATTAATCGTGTGCAAACAGATTTCAAAAAATCATGTGTATAATTGTTACAATAAAGTCCACGTACAATTAATACTTTGTATACATATGTTCATTAAACTCACAATAGTTGAATAATAAGTTTATTTGTTTAAACACTATTTTTATATACTGTCGAAAATTAGTGTTTCTAAACCATTAGTCAACTTTTTGAATTTATAGTATTATTTATAAGTTTATTATATGAAGAATTCTTATATTTATGAAATCCATCCTATATTAAAGCATTAATATATTTTGTTAAATAAACAGAAGTTCTCCGTTTATTTTAAAGTCAAAACCTTCTTTTTTTAAAACACAAAAAACGAAATCCTTCATTTATTTTTAAAATTATAATTTATGTTGAATACAGATTTTCTACTTTCTGAAAAAAAATAATTAAATGGGCATTACTTCGTTAAGTTGTTTAATCGTAATATAATTTTAACATTTCAAATCACGCTTTACTTCATGAATTACCTAAAAGA
>JAFIDM010005346.1:24517225-24540097 GCA_023159025.1 Thereuonema tuberculata | reverse complement strand
CTTATATATTACAGTCTACACACAATGTATTACTATAGTTCATAATATGTACTGTTGCAGTAAATTTTCTGATTTTTGTTTGTTTTGTTGGTCCCGCTGGCGGGATTAACACTGCGATCCTCAGTATCCAAAGTATTATTTTTACTTGGTAAAATCTGGCTGATTCCACCAAAAATGGAAGAAAAACTGTTTCGGATTTCCATAGAATGCGTTGTGAAAACATACGGATTTTATTTTCACTTTATTTGTTCATTGTAGCAATGGAATTTTATCACATTATAACGGATTCTCATTGTATCGGATTTTACAATAGAACGAATCTCTACAGATGTAACCAAAAGCTTCCAGTCTATCGAAAACGGGACCTTGTGGTTTTAAATGAAATGCTTTCCAGATTAAGGATAGAGAGGAGGGGTGGAGAAAGGAGAGCAATCTAGAGAAAGACCCATTTATTTTGTATTTCGGTATCCGGAATTGCAAGACTTAATTTTTTTTTTCCTTTTAATTCGTGGACTGGATCCAATCGTCTTGCAGGATAGACGATCGGGTAAAAAATTCATCAGCTCCTACCCAATAATTTGTTTTGCGTCCCTAAGGGTTGAAGTCTTAGATCGAGCGTTGTTTGGCATTGCTCCGAACGAATAATTTGTACAATCGATCGATGCGGAACAATAATTGCTTTTGACTGTGGTTGTCCTGATTCCGGAAAAGCGACGACGCTGTTCACAGTTGGAGAGGGTCTTGTACCACTACTGCTTGGAAATCAAGAAAAACCTAGGATCGTACGGAATTAATTAAATGTCCAATTTGGATGCTACTTTTTTGTGAAATAAATTTGTGTTGTCTCGTTCAGAGCGTTGTAACTTCAAAACACAACAACCAATGGTTCTCATTTGCTTTCTTCGGTATATATACCTACATAAAGTATATATATATGAAAATATAAAAATAACAGCACAATAAAAAAATTACTACGTTTTTGAATCCGTTTTCTATCGAAAGATGGCATCACTTCTCAAAATTCATTATATAGTGATCAAAGTTGAGATTCAGTTTAATTTAATAATAAAATACTCCATGATTCCTCGACTGAGGTGCGGTACATGTTAGTTTATAGATGTAAAAATAATCAAAAGAGACAAAATGCAGCATTAATATAAATGTGCATATATATATATATATATATGACCGTAAGGTTTTCGAAATTACATATCTGTTATTAAATTAAAACACATTACAATTAAGATAATCTAAAAATTATCACTACGTTTCAAACCATCAACGTTGATATGGTTCTTCCTCAAGTGCATTAAAAAGTTTTGATCCTCCGTGGTCGGATTCGTCTGTAAGAATGACCATCCGTATGGAATTCTGGGAAAGGGAAGAGAATTTCTGTTGAGCATAGATTGCCCCTAGTGTTAAGCGGATGTAAAAGCTCTGCGGACGTAGGATTTTTTTTTTTTTTTTTTTGTTGTTGTTGCTGTTATTGTGTTGTTATTGTCTTGATTGTTTACGAAATGGAGTTTCTAAATTCTTTTTTAATGCACTTGAGGAAGAACCATATCAACGTTGATGGTTTGAAACGTAGTGATAATTTTTAATTTTTAGATTGTCTTAATTGTAATGTGTTTTAATAGTTGATTACTTAATTTTATAATACAAGCACGTTAAAAGATTTTATCATATCTGTTATTAATTGGTATGTATTGCATAATGCATAATAAAAAAATAATTCAAGATCTATACCAGTGGTTTCACCACTACAGCTTAACAAGTTCTTGTTTGGTTTTTTGTTTTTTTTTGTGCTCTATTGTCGAAAACATATCTCTTTGTCAGTCCCATCACTCATGAAACTAAGAGTTCTTATCTAATTAACGCTAAACTCTTGTAGAGTATGTCCCAATCTAGTTTCTACTTTTCAAAACTCTTTCTTTCTTCGAAGGATCACATATTACAAATAGGCAAATAATGAATGCCAGTATTTACAGTGCATATTCTTCTTTTCTTTCGTTATAATTTAACTATAGTTTGTCAGTGGTAGTGAATTGATCTCCTTAAACCAATTTATAGAGCACGATAACATAGGTGATTTGTGAAGGGATGTGGGGGACAGTAAATATTATGAATCGATCATTTACAAATAATATAAAAAGTCCAGCGGTTACGAAGTTGTGGCCTTTACGTCTAACATTGCTGTGACTTTTAGATATCTAGGATCTAATATATATAAGTTAAATTTAATTAAATTAAATGAAATTCGCAATTTTGATGATTGTTTTTCGTTAATATGAAAACCAGAGAAATCATTTCTTTTAAATGAAATTACGTAGATTACTTATCAATTTAATCAGCGTAATGGAAATAATTAATGGTTTAATGAAAAATTTTAATAAATTGCTTCTTAACTCATGTCTGAAATCATGAAATGGCAGATTCAGTTTTTGCTTTCTGAACTGTGAACAATTAAAAAGTTTCAGTGGAGACTTTTCCGACAGGGCTACGGAGTTCACCTTAAAGCGTGATTTAATTGAATCATATTGAAGAAACCTTGAATAAACTGAGTTTAACAAAATTTGTAAACTTTAACTTCCTATTTATACCAAAGTTGAAAAGCTCAGGCATTCTTAGGATAAACATGAAATAAAAGAAAAAAAAAAGTATTCAGAATGGACACGACTAAATGATTGCGCACTCAGCTATCATGGACTGGCAGCTAAGAACGTCTAATAAGGCAGAAACGGCCGTTCCAGTTTCCCGTATGTGATGGCTCGGAGTGGAAATCTTTTAGTCTTGTGCATTTCTGATTTTTCGTTTTTTTAGCTTTTATATTTTATAGGATTTTTGAAAATTTTATTTTATTACCAATTTTGGTCTTTTTGTTTTAAATCACACTAACGTCTTGCAAGAGTAGGGCTTCTAGAAACCTATAAATTTTATTATAGGTTATTACTCGGAACAAAGCACCCTTATAAAACCATAACATAACAGCATATAACTTTTTATAACTTTTTGAAATAGTTTATTTTGTTTTTCTTCAATTTTAATGCATCTCTTCCAGCTGTAAGTGATAAAACTTGTCCAAATAATGATTTTCAGATTTTTAATATTAATAGCAGTTAGCAAATGCAATATAAACTCGTTTGTAGACGGATATCTTTAAACGTTTTTTATGAAACAGTGGCTTAAAGCTGCTCTAGCTACGAAGTGAAGCGTTGCCAAGGATGTTGGGTCCACTTGGATCTGAATATGTAAGAAGGAGGACGATGGAAAAAAAAAACCCACGAGAAAGAAGAGGATCGGGGTATTCCGCTATGCGATCAGTTTCGACAGTATATCAGACACGTTCTACGGCCATTATCACAGACATAAACTCTCGACATGCGGCGATAATCCAATTGCTATGCAAAATGCACCGTCAAGGTTTCCGTCGTTTCCGAAGCTCCAAAAAAAAGTTCGCTATTAGAACCACGACTTACAAGAAGCTGAGAGACCGTTTTGGTGAAATAAATCGAATTATAGTCTCTCATTTATGATGGAACGAATCTTTTCCCAACCCCATGCATTGCTATTTCGCATCCAATCCTCCATTTGTTTATCTTCATTGTGCTGCACCATTCCACTACCTCAACACAATCTTTACTTTGAATTTTCATCTTCACTATAGATACACAGACAAAATAACTCCTGAGAGAGAAAAGCATTACATCCAATCGTTTCGACCAATTGCTGGGAAAGCTTAGCCACCTTCGAAACTCCAACTCGATTATTCTGAATGTGGCACTTAGGTGATTCATGTCCCGCAGGATATACTACAATTTGGATTAAATCCCTGATTTGTTTAAGCACTTCAGCTTCAAAGAAGGCTTAGAACTCTCTTGCTTGCTTGTAGCTCCGAACTGAATCTTCATTACTTTTTTTTTTAATTCAAGGTTAAGCATCTTGAAGTTCTGATTTGCGTAGGAGTCATTGCTGTGACGAAAAAAAAAATCTTTAAGACAAGCATCGAGAGGGGATTCAGGTTGCCAAAAAACGGAACCTATAAAAGTCTATAACACTCATAACGTTTCTCTTCTAGTTTTCTTTTACGCCAGAAATTGTATATTTAATGAAAATGAATGAAACCGTTTCGTTCATAACTGCTGGCGTTTCTCTTCTAACTCGACTTAGAAGTTAAACTTAGATTTAACTTTGAAAGCAAAAATAGAAAAACTAAACAACTAAAAACAATACTTGGGTGGATATCAACTTCTAATAAGATATAAGTTGTTTACTTTTTATTAAGAAGTTAAGAAAGGGTTTGTGAAAAATTCGTAACAAAATAATTTAAAGCTTAATTTTATTTGTTAAAGATAATGATGACTGGAATTTTTTGTCAAATATTATGGGACAATAAGACCTTCGTTCTAGCAATGTATAGTAATCTGATGCTTTGGGCACCTTACACTGGCAAATTTTCGGACATGTTTAAAAAAAAAATAACCTGGCGATGTTGCATCTTCGATTCCGAATTAATGGCGATGTATAATAATAAATTGCTATCCTTGGTTTCATAAAAATGACAATTTGAAAAATTTATGATACGGTAATAAGTTTATCTAACAACTTTTATCTGAAAAATTATATTTATGATATGTAATCTATACAAACAATATTATGTAAGGGATTTTGCTAAATCATGTGATTTGTTCAATATTTCGACTCCGTGCCTCAAGTCCCTTTCAGAAGAAGTTTGAGAAATACATAAAAAAATTCCGGGTCGATGTGAGGGTTGTGAAACAGATAGTCTTTACAGGCATCGTTCACTCCAAAACAATGCAATCGACATAATAACGGCCTTAAGTTTTGACGTTTTCAAGCTTTTTATGAAAGAAAAAGCTCGAGGTACCGATCTGAAATATTGAATAAGTCACCTATAGTAGAAGAATCCCACATTCACTCTTATATAAGTTGCATTTTACATAAAACGTTACTTAATTATCATGAAACGTTGAATTAATCTATAAATCGAATATTGCCAAACCATGTAAGAATACCAATATTTATGAAAAGCATTATATTTTAAAATGTCGTTGATAAATAGGATAGTTTTCTTCTATATTCATTTGCTTCTCTGATGATGTTCTTTAAGAAATAAACTCAAATTCCTCGGTTTTTTTGGGTGTATTATATGCTCCTCGCAATATCCCTTAAATTTTGTGAGCAGTGTACTATAACTTAGATAATTGTGAATCAATAACTTGTTTACTTATTTTCTTTTTTTTAGTAGTTGTCGTACTATGCAAATACTAACAGCAAATATTACTCATTCCTTATTTTAATATAAGAATTCTAAATATCACGAAATTTAATTCTTTTGTAGGTTAATTGTTATGACAATTTCTCATTTCCTTTGTCTATAACATTATTTATTGCATTATTATACATATACAGATATATACAGATAGACGAATACTTTTAAGCTACCATATTACTAATCAGTATTATCATGTTAACTTTGTTCCAAACGTAGATATAGAATATCTTTGTTTTTTGATGGATTTTCTTCCATCTCTTCTAACTCTTAAGTGTTTTTCTATCTCTATTTTTATATGATTTATGGTAGGGAAAAGTGTTATATCTTGGATCACTATTTTGAATTATCCTAATCAATTCAGTTTAATAGTTCTTTGCAGGTTTTTTTAACTCAATTAATTCTTTGATACTTATTTTTACTTATTTACCTTGAAATAACTCATTAACTCAGCTCTACAATTTTTCGAAAAAAAAAGAAGCTAGTACAATTTTCCATCTTAAATCATCCCCGGATTCATACCCCTTGCCTGTCGTCGATCTCTGCTATGCCATCCTCCTTCAAGAAAATAATGGGATTTCCCAGTCACATGGCTGCGGCTATAAGACTTAGCTTTGATTCCTATTGTCTTGTTTTTACTTCCTATTTTAAATTGCCTGACGAAGGTAACCGCTGATGGGCTCCCAATAACATGTAGCAATTTCATAATTATATGTGTCATTTCTTAGTATGCTTAGTATCTTCTTTCCTATCTATTACCACACATCCGTCATGGAATATAAAAAGAAAAACAACTTTATGCTTCAGTGGACCGAGGTACAATATGCTCGTATATCTCGTGTTTCTTGAATCACATACAAAAAAGAAAGAAAACAAAGTGTAGGAAAGAAAACAAAGTGTAGGTCTACATTACCAATTCGTTGCTATTTATTGATTCTTTTCTTTGTACGAAATATTTCTTGTCTGGATCATCGGACTGAATTGTCTGAAGAGCATTTCTTAATGCATTCGATTCGCAAGATCACTTTTGTTTCTTGTTTTCTGCATTTCTAGTTTTGCTTGGTATAACCACGAAAACATAAAATTGTAACCTCTTGTTTTATGAACCACTGGCCCGAGGTAGAAGTTGAATTGGGCCCAAGATACACGAGTGTTTATTCTTCAACAAATATGGCTGCCTGTACACTACCATACAACCAAATTACAAAGTTTCATCACCATTCAACTCATCAAGTAACGGGATTCCAATGAATATTCATTAAACAATCCTTGTGTGCGAATTGAAAATAAATTCGAACTCAAACTAAATTGGGGGCCAAAAATTTTACTTTTAACTCGTAAAAATAACTTTTTGCTCCAGCACATGTAATCCTTAAGCAAACACCTCGAAACTCTGATGGTCAAGTACGTCACCAAGAAGGCCATACTGCAGGTCTAAGAGAGATCATTTGGTCCCAGCAAGTCCCAGGTGTTGATACAACACTCTTCCGTACTCGCATTTTCGCATTTGTTGTTATACTGATTACTACAGCTTTATATATTTTTAAGATGCCAATCTGTCACAGTAGAGAACATCATTAAATTGTACTATTATAATACATTATAATAATATAGCTTACTGCTTAAAAACTAATTAAACCTTTAAAGATACTGTTTTGGTTGAAACAATGTGATTCTCTTAAAGTTTTTATAATACCAACTTATTTTGGATCAATACTGATTCTAGCACCTTTATAATTTCAGTGCCTGCCTACTTCGAAATCAAGCACCGCAATCAAACTGCCCAGAAAGGTGAGGAGATTCGAATCCAATGCGAAGCGTGGGGTGATCGACCTTTGCAGGTCTTATGGAACCGTAATGGGAGACGAATTGAATATGAAGCAGAACATAGGTAAGTAGGAACGGTGCTGAATGAAAACCAATATCTTGTCATTCCCCAAGGATAAGAAAGGCGTAGGCCACTTGACAAATTTCTTCATTTGCTCTATATTGATATTTGAAGTGACGCTCTCTTCTGCTTTTATTGGAAGGAAAATTTTAAGTTTTGCAAGATCAACTTATCCCCTTTTTGGACATTCTTTCTTGTTACTTTATATTTGCTTTAATGTCCCCATGGATATTACGATTTTGGCAGTACCTTACGGTAAAAAAACGTTTTCCATTACTCAGTGGCTTAGATGGATGGGGAAGTAGGTAGCAACTGTGGAAAGGGAGCTACAAAATGAGTCTCTCTCTATTTATAGATTTCTTTTTTTCTTAAGATTTCAGAATTTTTTTTTCTTGAAAAGTATGACCCGCTTTATTTTTTTTTGAATGGAAAATGGAAGCTTAAGAGTCTTTGCGCACGATGTCGATCATTCTTCTAGAACGCCAAAACACTAGTTAGGCATTAACTCTGCTGCCTTTAAAATATAATTATAAGTCTTAATAAACATCCCTTTCTCTATCATAGTACGTGTTCTCATTCCCGATAAATTAGTGACTGTTATTCTTGGAAAATTAAATTAAAATTTAATTCATTCTGTTTAACCTTTCTCTTCAATTTGGCAGAAACTGAAAGGACGTTGGTATGTAGATAATTAAAAAAAAATCAACTCTGTCTGATATTGAAAGATGGATTTAACTAATCAGCAACAGCTAGAAGGGACTAATAGCACTAGTGGTGTTATTCGTCTGACTACTTGACCCATTGACTTCTCCAAAATTAATATTTTTGAATAAATATATTTCTTCTTTATAGTCACTTTCAAATTTCATTCAACTACAAACGATATTTCACAGAAGCCATCGTTCTGTTCTTATAAGTTCTGAATTTCGCAAATTAAAATAACAATAATAAGATTTAATAACAATAGCAACAATGTATATACACTTATTATAATAGTAACAATGTACATACACCGTAAAATCATCAGCGATCTTAATCAGCGGCCTAAAACAACAAAGTCGTATTCCTCAACAGAAACTAACATTTTTACTAATTATTTAAATTTATCGTCTTTATTCCGCATTAAGTCCTGAAAATAAGATAAGTTGTTACTATTAAGGGAATAATCTTTATCCTTGTTGATGCAGTGATAACTCTTTATTGTGCAAACCTCTATTTTCAGAAAGAAAAGCAGAACGATGGCTCCTGTGAAACATCGTTTATAGTTAAATGATATTCGGAAATGACTTTAAAGAAGAAATATATTTAATATATGACGAAGAAATTTTTTTAATAATACTTTTAAGTTTTATTCATAAATTCACATTATAGCTTTTGAGAATGTAATTACGATTAGCTCTGAATCTGGAATTGATCGAAAGGTTCAATGACTGAAGAGGTTTGTGACATTCCTTTTCCAATTACGAAAAGAAGATCATGTTACGTTTGGAAGTCATAAAACATTACGTAAGATAAATTTCAGCAAAAAAAAAAAGAAAAAAAATCATTTCACTCTCACTCAGTATTAGATATATTTTTCAGTGAATTAAAATTTTTATGGAAGACAAGTAACTTAAGAATATTCAAATAAGGAAAGAGGATGAATTAGTTTCGATGTTTTGATTGGTGGAAATGTAACTTTAAATTCTTAGAATCTCACGATGAGCTGTATTTTACATTTATAATGATCATTGAACAGATGAAATAATAAATATTTAACTGTTTTTATTGTTAGTGGGTGTTTTAGATTTTCGCTTTTTGATTTTTTTTTCCACGTACATAAATGTCTTTGAAATAATAAATAGTTGATGCACAATTGTATTTTTTTTTTGCAATAACTAATTTTTACAATTAGTTACAACTAATTTCCTTTTCTCCTTACTGAATATAAAGGAGTTACGAAATTTTTCTTCATCCTACATTAAAGGATTTGCTCACATTAAAATAGCTTATTAACAATATAAACTTATTATAATTCTCTAAAAGCTTTTATTGTTTTAATTTTCAAATCATTTTGAAAATGCCTAATAATAATTTCAGAATTCAAACTTAGTATCGCTGAATTGAAAGAAATAGTATTACTAAATTTTTATCACTCAATTTGAGAGGCATCTTATTATAAAATGTACCGCAGACTATTGTAAATAGCACTTTGTCTCATACCGTTTGTCCGACATCTAATGGCTTCAAAAATAAGAATAAAAGTCTAACTGGTACATTTCATTATGTACCAACAAAGAAAGTAAAATATCTAAGCCTATTTCGGAAATTGAACCCAGTTCTAAGTATTGTGGAGCGATCAGCCGAGAGGCATAACGACTACCCACTTTAAATCATTTCAAATAAAACTCAGTTTTACGTTGTATCAAAAATCTGTCTTTCCTAATGAAATTGTTGAAACAATTTATAGTTTTAAAATTGAACTTGAAACACTTTTTATTTCCTTATTAAATTTTTATTTTCTATTAATATTTACTGGACTTTTATGATAATCAAAGTAATAATTGTAAAAGAAACATCATTTAAGTTTATACAGCTACTCTTATAATCAATAGTGTTATTGTAGGTTCTGGTTTTTCTTCAAACTAATGTTACAATAACAAGGCGGCAAAATCTTAGTTATTATGGTTTTTATTCTCGAACAGCAATTTCTGTTTGCTCTTTTTTTTTCCAAAATGTAATACTTGTTTCTGTCATATATTTTTTTCAGAAGAAAACAACCTCTGATCAAAGAAAAGCTTGTTTAGTTCCTCATAAAAACACAGACAAACACAGACAAAACTAATCGTAATTTTTCATTTATTTTCATTTTAGCTGCTGATTCTCTAATGTTCTTGGGTGGAAGATAAAAAAAAATCTAGAAGAAATCAAATGATTTTTCTTTTTCCTCCCACTCTCCAAATGAAACCGTATCGTCTTGATATATGAAACTTTAATTCAGCAGAGGAACTTGTAATTTTGTTTAGGTTCACGACGTTGACGCGAGACCAAGATGGAAGCATTCTGGCGGAGTTAATCATCCGAGTGGCTGATAAAAGCGATTCAGCTCTGTTCACTTGCATCGCCACCAACGGGTTCGGCCACGACGAGTCAACAATCCAACTGCTGATTGAAGGTATGGCAAGAGCAATGGCTATTGCATGCTGCTTTTTTTTTCTTCATCTCCTTATTTTTATATTTTTTTCCCTCCCTTCCTTTATTTTCCCCATAATCTCTTAACAAGATTAAATGTTTGAAGTCTGCAGATATGATATCTCACTTGTGGTAGCGTACAGACACTGGTTTGGCTTCATTTCCTGCAAACGAAAACAAATATATTAGAGCCAACGATAACAAATATCTCTTGGGGCTTCACTGGAATCCTTCGATGTGAAACAATAATTAGATTTGCACCCGCTTTTATCACGGTTTATTATCGATCATGTAAACTTACCACCTACTTGTGAAAGATGAAGAAATTGTAATTGCCGAGTAGTACACAATACAATTCAATATAAAAAATAAATTATCAAACAAACGCAAGTTGTCTTAATTCTTCTAATTATTGAAGCTGGGACTAATTCTATTTCAAATATCTTTAAAGCAGAATTGTTTCAGATTTCATTGATCCATTGTTAGATGGCTAAGAATTACTTTGGATCACCAAAGATTATTTTAATATAGCTAATGAATATTCATAATTGAAATTAACTATTCTGCTAAACTAACAGAAAGAAAAGGTGTATCAGTAGCGTTCTTTACCATTACCAAGAGTTCACAGAAATCTGATTATGTAGCATTTAGTTGTGATACTGCAACTCTGCAATAATGCATGAACAGTCACGTATTATTAAAACAATTTGACTATTATTTCACTAAATTTAAAATTCATTGCAATATATTAACATAATTTCATGGAAATTTAAAATCTAATTCGTTGAAATACATTATTGCCTTCATCTGTTACATAGATAATGCTGAAATTTGGCTAATTACAGAATTTAGCTTTCGAACATAACAGTAGCTATCATGCCTTAAAGCAATGCGTACTGAAGTGTTTGAAATCAAATTATAGTAAAATGAAAGGTTTATGGTAATTTTTGAATCGTTCTCTGGGAAAAATCGTAAGTTCATTTTGAATTTTTTTAGCAAATCCTATGAATTTGATAAATTCTAATCTTCTCAGAAGTTTTCTCTGCTCAGAACTATTGTAAACTTACTACCTTCGCTATTACATTTATTTACATTAGATAAAGTTCGTTTTCAAATTGTTAGCGCGGTTCTGATCAATTGCACATCATTACCACTATAACTGAAAAAAAAATATTATTTTATTTTTTCCCATACATTTATTACTGGAATATTACGTAGTTTTGTAGTTAATGACGATTTGAAATTTCTATTTTTATTAATCTTAATAGTGAGCCCGCTAGCTCCAGTGGTTAGGCATTGCTTTCTTGGTCGGTTGAGGCAGCTTCGATTCTCGAAGGTGGTAAGATAGCTTTTGTTCCCGTTTTTCTTTATATCTTTTCAGTTAATTCCCAGGTTTCACCCAGCCCTTGGTAAAATGGCTATTTTTCTTTCCGAAAGAATAATTTTGCTAGTTGGTCTTGAGATGCTCCGAGTAATTCGATATTTTGTGTTATTAGTTCCTCAAAATGTTGATCTCTTCCCATGTTCCGCAACAAGTCATGCAGGCCCTGGGGTACGCGAGAGGATTAGGATCCCAGCAATTCCTGATCAACGGGACTAGTTGAAGTCGGATAATCAGCCCTACGCTGTTTAACCAACGAGTAAGAAACTCCATTTGAAAGAAAGCTGGCGAACCTTAGGGTCCGTCTAGAGGACAAGTCCCCGACTAGGAATTGAACCAAGGCTTCTCCAGTCTAGTGCCTAAACCACTGGACCACCGGCCCCATCTTCCCACCTGACAGTGTACCATTAATAAATTGCTTAGAAATTGCATATTAATAAAATCTAAAAATATTTACACCTTCTTGCTTAAATTAAATCAGTTATCCAATGAAAACAGGTTGAAGGCCTATTTTGAAAACAATTTCTCAAAAATCAAGCAAATTCCTAAATTAAATGTTTAATTTTAACCGAAGAAACTTTGACTATTCCTGTCCTTTCATAAAAAAAAAGTTTTAAAAATTAATTTAAGCTCATATTCCACAGGAAGCAGATCTGTTCAGAAACAGATGTTCTCAGAGTAAGTCTAAAATTACATATGTTGCAGTACAGAGTTTTATTTAATTTTTAATTTCATAAGTTTTGAATCTTTTACTTTTCAGAAAAGACTTACAAAGAAAAGTAATTATAATTATTCAATGGACAGACTTCTGCTAAAATAATTTTAAATATCATTTATTTATTAATCTCTGCACTTAGTAAGAATAATAAATGTTTCATTAAATTTTACAAAATAATTAGAATATTTCTAAATACTGCTTATAATATTTATGAAAATCAATAACTTAATTCAATATGAATCATTCGCACGGGTGATTCTGTTACACATCACTAAACCTGGTACTGACAACATTTGTCAATACAGATCATAGCTATAAAGGAGCCATTAAAGGTGTAATTACTCCAAAAACTTATGTTATTTCTTCAAAATATAAAAACACATTCTTTTTTCTTAACTTCTTTAATATCAATATTTCGAAGTGTTTTCCAGAGATCTTCTTCAGGATCTGTGAGGACAGGAAAATTTCTATTGAAATATCTATTGATATCACGCTGCTCTATTGCTTGATTACAGTTTTTTTCTTTTAGTTTTTTTGTCGAAACTTCTTTCCACTAATTATGTTAGCTTCGAAAATGTGAATTTGATCCCCTCCCTGTGTCTCTGCATTTGTGTAGATCAATTGAAGGAAACACTATCTGTACTTACTTCGTTGTTCATGTTAATTAAATTAGTAGCCTTATAAATGTCTTGAATGAAGACTCGAAGGTATTCCGCTTATGCAGATAAAAATACGCCCTGTATCAATTCCAATGAAATCATAGCAAACATTATTTACGAAATTATTGTTCTCAATCGTTTTTGAGGAATTTTTAAGTTACTTTTAAATAGTTAAAATAACTATTTTACTTCCGCAATAGAAACAGAAATAATTATAGAATTGCTTATTATTCCGATGAAATTTAGTATTGGAAAATTCAGAGGCCTATTTATGTTTTAGTTCATATTGAAGTTAAGAAGATGTTTTAACGTGTGATAATATTTCAATATAGGAATTAAAACATCGCTTCAGGACACATATAATGAGAATAAAATTGAAATATATGGATATTTATAACAATAAAAATAAAAGTTTGGGCCTGTTTTTAGTTTCGACAAAGTCATCATCAGCAGAATACAAGAATCGGATCGTGAAGATAAATTTATACAAATTTTAACCAATTGAAATAAAGCAGTCTCTACATAGGTAAATGAGACATTGTCGTGGAACCTGGTGAGGGATGTCAAAAACTTGGAGCTCTGGTAGGAGATATTGGAATTAATAAACCGGAACTATTAAACTTAAGGACTTACAGAGGACGTGAAGGGAAAAGCAGACGACAGGTGCCTAGATGAGGGATGTAAAAACCTCATTGAAGCTCTAGTAGAATGATTGAGACTGGAACTGTAGAATATAGGGACTGGAGTGCTTTATTTCAATTAGTTAAATTTTGTGTAAATTCATATTCACCATCTAATTTTTGTATTCGGCTGATGATGGCCTTATGGAGCTAAAAACAGGCCGAAACTGTACAGGTTTTTACTTTTTTATTGTTATAAATATATTTTAATTTTATTTTTATTATGTGTATCCTGAAGTGATTTTTTTAAAATTCATATTGAAGTAGAATTCTGAAAGTTACAGCCCCTTGAACCTAGAATATGTATTAAGCATAAAATACTTAAAAAATCAGCAAGATTTATTACGGAGTTCAGTAGATCAATTGATATACTTGAAATGACTTATGGAGTCCCTTCCCATTAACTTTAAATGAATTACATTTTACCAGCAACTATATTCGGTATTACAATAATGGGTCAACTTGAATGGAAGATATTTCAATACATTAGGATTTGCCTATAGGGTTCAACATGTAACTTGATCTTCATCATTCGCTTAACAAATAATTAGATTGTAAATCATCGATAACCTACAGACCTTTAAACAATAACTTAATGCAGATGTTGTTTATCGCTAATGCATTCGGAATCTAGATTACGTAGTCATATTAATTTTCAACGCTTTTGGTATAAAACGAAATATAATTTTACGATCCAATAGAATGCTTATCATTTGCATATACTTTAATGTTTATTTTGCTTAATAATTATGCTCTGTTCCAAAATCAATATTATCTATTTATCTGTAAAATTATTCTATGACCCCGTACAGAAACTTTAAAGTATCATAAAACAGTGAAATTTTTTTTGTTATTTGTTTTATCTAATGAACCTTTATTAATGGAAATTTACGTGTACAAGTCTGCGTAAATGTATGTAATAAATTACTTAGGTTTAATTCTAGATTAGAGTTGCATTTCCCCTGAGGGAGATTTGCAATGAGAACTTGGAAAGCAAGCACAGTAAGAAGATGTGATAATTTGTGATATTCTATCAGCCTTTATACACATTAAAAAGCTGGAATTGTAATAAAATATGATCAATAATAGGTGATTATACAGTTATAGAGAAACAAAATAAACGCAATCGAAGTGTTGTTTCTTTTATTTTTATTAAAATAATTGTTACTTTTTGATTTATCAAAATTTTTTTGAAATAATATAAAATTACTTAAATAAATTCCAATTTTTAACGCTTTTGCTTTATTGATCTACATCTTTTGTAAGTTAAAATTTAAAATATCTTACGACAGATATTGCGTCTCTTGCAGTCGCATGAAGTAAGGCTATGTTCTACTTCAAAATATTTTCAAAGAAATAGTAAAAGTATCATTACATATAGGATGCGGAAAGGTTTGGATCCTGCGCAATTTCTTTGTGTTTCTACATTCTGTCTGTATAACCTAATCTTTCTTTTTCAGGTTCAGCGTTAATTTTGCATGGATTTATTATCGATACCAAAGTAACATAAATGTACATTTAGAAATTGTTCGAATGTACACCAGAAAAGGATCTCAATAGTTGCTCAGAAATCCAAAGCTAAACATCCCGAAATGAATCCATTTGAAAAATTTATAAATTTAAAGTTACAGACTTAAACTTGTGTAACTATTTCTGTGTGGATACATGCTTCATTTTATTTCTGTATCGCTCTAATCGTTTAGCAGTCTATAATAAAGCTTTCCTCTTCTAATAAGTATCAGGTGCTTTACTAACAATACCAGTGGACAAGCGTCGAACCGTCCGTTAACTGTGAAGCGTTTAGATATATGTTTGGAACCTACATGTTATATGCCTTTTAAAAAAGTACCAGATCTAATGACAAATTCCGATATGTTACTTACTTTTTTATTTTCAATATATACAATATTCATTATTTTGAATCTCATTATGATAACTACTATAGAAATTGAATTATCGGGATTATGGATAATTATATTTCTGTAGTGTTGACAACCGAAATCGTCGTTATTGTATCCGTTGTGTAATCAAAAGTAAAGAACAAAAAATATTAATGAAATCGTTTTTAACCATTTTTTGTAAATAGAAAAACGAGCTGGCTTTTTTTGGAAGGGACCAGATGCTAAGTTGTTTCGGTAGCCATTCGTATAGCTCTAGTTTTATAGGACCAATGGCTTAACTAGGTCTGACAACGGCTACTATCAACGATTCCTTAAAGTACATTGAAGTGATAAAAGGCATTCGCCTAGATTAAAACAGACGGAACAAGAAGGCTCTTGGGCTGCTTTTAAGGCCAAGCCTCCGGGCAATTACGTCCATTGCCTTCCCTCCAGTTGCATCGTTGTCCTACCCTTATTGCTAAACAAAAAGTTAAGGAAGCCATTAGAAAGGCTGAATAACACATGACTATGAATGTTTATGTGCAACTCAAAAAGGGGACTGGAATTGCTGCTGCACTGTGAGACGCAGGCTTTTCAAATAGTCAGCTAAGAAAAAAAAAGACTTTTAAGCTGCAGAAAAAGCAAATGTTCTTGACAAAAACTGTCCAAACCATGTTAAATTGAGTATAAACTTGTTTTACTAATTTAAAAATGTTGGTAAATCAGGGAAACTATCTACCAAAATATTTATTTTTATTTATTTTTTATTACAGAATTTAAAAAATAAGATTTCACATGATTCAGTTTTATTAATTGTGCTTGAAGATGTAAAATTTGTTAAAACAACTTTACAATTTAAACTTTCAAAAGTAAATTCCCATTAAGTGAGCCTCATCATAATCATCACTTTTCTTTCTCATTTGCTATTGGCTTACTAGAATTGGAAGATCGGTAAAAATTAAACTCTTTTACAAATATCAGTTGGTGAGACGAAGTATTTACTAAGTGATATCCCAGAACAGCTATTTCATGCTCTTTGACGATCATCAGCTAGGAGTAGTCACCAGTAAACAGAGAGGTCAATAGAAACAATCGTCGAATTCAATATGGAACCTTCAAAACTAAAATTACAACAATAAATTCAGAATAAAAGATAAATTAAGAAATCCTATGCTGGCATTCTATTTGCACATTATATCAACACTTGAATTTCTTAATTTATCTTTTTATTGTAGATTTAATGTTTCTTAGTTTTGGAGGGTCATATTGATTCCGACGAATAAACTTTATATTTTACGATGACTTAGGAGCTAACTCTATAGGATTACTTCTCAGTTTTAATTTTAGAGATAGTGTTTAGATAGAGGGTAATACCATTTCTAAGGAATCGAGTTTGAGGGAAGGAACAGTGTTAGGACATTGAAAATTTTAGAAAACAATAAATAATTGGACATTGAACGTGTCGAGCAAAAAAATTCCCAATGTTACCTAAACTTCAACTAAGGAGGTTGGGGATGAACCGTCGCGCAACGACAGCCGACTGTCAATCGGAAAACGATGAAGTTTGGGAATTTTTTCCTTAACACCACTAACTCGACCAACTTGAAATTTGGATATGCTTTTGTTTAGAGTGTCTACTACACAAGGAATATTTTTAATCGACCGTATCTTTAAAAGTTTGAGACTGTTTAAGTAAACAAACCTTCGACTCTGCCAGCATTTTTCGGGATAGGCAGGAAATAAATATCTCATTCTTATGGTGTTTGGGCCTCTAAACACGATGGTGAAGTCCGTTTACCGATCCGACCTTTCATTCGGGAGTTGTCTGGGAGGGAAACAGATACGAACAGACAGATGGACAGGAGAAACGCAAGAGCACCCATATGGATCGTCAATTAACTCTCACAAATCTGACAGAAACTGCTACAGATCGTAGTTCCAACATAATATCGGAAACGGAATCTTTGAAAGTTTCCTTAAAGAATTAAAGAATTAAAGAAAGCTGTCCCAAAATACTGAAATGATTATAAGGAACACATTTCCGAATTTTTTATTGTATTTTAATTTCTCATCAGTATTCGATGTATTAAAATTACTCTGAAGTAAGAATTTATAGAATTAAAAATTGTTAATTTGCATTAATAGCTAATTATATTAATAATCATATTACACCAATGTATCTGACGTAGTTTAGTTATACAAAAAAATATTGTTTTTGTTACTGGTATCAATATTACGAGCTAACCGAACAAAAGTTAGTCATCGCTGGCTGAATGACACCTAATCGCTAATAACATCTCCACGAGAGCGAAGAACAGCTGAAATTGTATCAGACGTGGATGCAAGCAGTCCAATAGCATGGATACCACTGTCGTTCACGTATATTTCCTCCACTTCTCCGGCTACAAATTGCTCAGTTGGCCAGATTGGCGAGAGGGCTCCGACTGCTTTTCACTCATTGTTCCGCATAGGTTTTGCTGGGCCAGTGCAGATGTTGAAACGATTCGGAATATTTGTCATTCACTTTCAGCCCTGTGTAAGAGACATTTGTCGTCGTGGAAGTGTGGGACATCCATTTAGTGTTCACTCTATAGATGATGCACAAAAGGCAAGAACTGATCAACTAGAAGCTAAATGAAGCACGTTTATGTGAACCTAAGGACTCATTTCCTCGTAAGTCAAACATCTCCAGTATATCAGAGCTACCTCCAGCTTAGTGTAGTACCTTGAACACAATCATCATGCGGCTTACGAGCTACTCATCATCTCGCATCATTGAATACAATCAAAAACATGATTCAACTGACCAGATAATATACTTCTGTGAGTCGACAGTGTTTGTAGCACCTCGTCTACTGTAGCCACGTAGCATTGTGTGTAGATGTTAAATTGGATCTCTCTTCCGAGGTATTCTACTCTAAACATCCATGGCATGCAGTTCCCTTTTGAGTGCTCGATTGAATACACCTCTTTGTGTACTTACATCGCTAACCTCCTGCTTACATCTCCTGCCTCGTTACAAAGCGGTTTGACCTCACCGTGCGTGACACACAGTGGAGTATTAGTGAGCAAAGCTTTTTACCGCATTTCTGGCAGCGATTACGCCAATGTTTGCGACCATTTGGTACTTTCCGACAAAAACTCAGCAACTTCTTGTACACTAGGCCCTTGGGCTAGATCAAACCCAATAGCACTTTTTCGCAACTCTTTCACGTCTTCTGCGAGACGCATGCGAGACGCATTCACGGAGAGAATGAAACACATGTGACTCACAAGCATTTTTGTTAACTGTGTGAACCCCGTAGCTCAAGGCACAGCTATTTATTCTTTTAATGCTGGTGTGCCCTCTGTGGATGCCAAATGTAAGTAAATCTCTTTTAAAATACGTACATCAAAAATACGTTATCTTCTTTAATCGAAATTAGACACATAAATAAACTCAAAAACACCTTCACTGTAGATACCGTTGATACCAATATTTCGTTTAATTTCTTAAAACTTTTTCAAGGTTTTGTTTGATGAACAAAAAATAAAATAACATAAAAAGGAAAGTATCAACGGTATCTACAGTGAAGGTGTTTTTGAGTTTATTTATGTGTCTAATTTAAATTAAATCTTTTTTAGAGAGAGGTGACTCATTTTTTGTTCGGTTAGCTTATCTTATTTCTTTTTCTGGGGGGATTTGATCTGATTTTTGAAAAAAAAATTGAAACAATTAAAAAGCTATTATAAATTTCTTATTGCTTTTTTATAATTGTAAATTCTGTTTTCAATAGAATGTAAGTAACCATTCTAGTTAAAAACCGGCAGGCATTACTATCAGGAAATTAGAATATAAAGAATTGATTCCTCATTCATTCATTATCTGATAAAAAAAGAAAGCTAAAAAATTAATACTGTGGGGTAGTGAGTTAATAGGTATATCTCAAATAAAGACTGCTGAGATTTGAATACAATTCAAGTAGCAAATTAAAACTAAGTAAACAAAATAAAGACTTCCGATTAATTCCCACTCTTCCATCTTTATGAAGTTTACTTGAAAATATGTAGATAATTTCCAAAAGTATTTTTCGTTTCAATTCCTGCCTAATCTTACCAGTCTATTGTACTCAGATCTCAACACAGCGATATAAAATTTAATAATTTCTATTTTCAATCTTTATTCAATCTGTTGTTCTCAGTGATTTACGATGTAATTTTGATTAATTGAATTGATGTATTGAAAGGAACTTATTATTTTCAATCAATTTTAAGAAGAGCATTGTTCTAGGATGTTCTATTTAATTTTAGTTTGCATTCAATTCGTGGTCAGGAATTTCCGTCACAAGGGGAAAACGATTTAGTCTTTTAATGTCCTGCGGTAAATTGCATTTCTGTGGTTACATTGTTTGTAAGGTATTTGTATATTGCCTGTCTATTCATATTACTACTGTTTTGGCTTTATACAGATAATTAGCTTACCGTGTAGTTTTGAATTAGTTTATTGTTGACCAAAGAAATGAGATTACAAATAAAATCTAATCTTTTATTATTTTCACATTTTAATCACGCAGCAGGATTGGTAACTATATAACAATATTCTAAAACTCATTTCCTGTTTTGTCAGTTCAAACTAGTACCTGTCTGTGAATATATATAGTTATTAAAGGCAAATCCATTACCAAGTGCCTCAGTGCCAATGGAAGACAATTATGTGGTTAATGGGTGGCTTGATAGACGTTTATAATGATTAATTAGCATAATTAAGGCTGCAGATGTCAATAGCTTGACACAGATTATTGATAGGATATTGATCATGGATAACAAATCAAACAGAATAAATGCAAATCCACAGTAAAGTAAGCTGTTTTAAGTATTACAATCATTGGTTTGTACTTGTAGCAGGACCCAAAGAAGAAGGGACCCCATTCTCGCCCAAAACAGTGAATGGTGTTTTGTTTTGGTGGTGTTGGATGCTTAAAGTAACAGGAAAAACATGGGAATTCTTTGGATCCCAACTTCCCGCTCGAAATCTCGTGATACAATTTAGAAATAACTTTTATAGTTGGTTGATTAAACAGGATGCTGCTTTCCTCAAAAAATCTTTGCTCATACACGATTGCTTCGATGACAAACACATTAACTACAGTAACATTACTTCCTTTTTTTTTATTTCAAATAGAAATTCGAAATGGAGAGAAATCGCCAACCGGACAATAAATATGCTTTCGCCCACGTTAAACTTGCTTTCTAGAAATTCGAAATTTTAAATTAAAACCAATTAAACATTTTTCTAACTTAAAAAAATTTTATTTCTTTCGTTCTTAGGGAAAATTCTTATTTTGTCGAAAATTCAAAATAGTAAAAAAAAATAATATATAGGAATGTGATATGAATTTTCACATATTACTTAGCTAACAAGTAACAATCTAGCTAACAATCTAGAATTAAACCTAAGTAATTTATTATATAAATTTACGCAGACTTGTATACGCCCCCACTCCCCTATATTCGAGGTATTTGTCATTATTGTCATTGTACTCCCTAAGAACTCCCGAACGGAAGGTCGGATCGACAAACGGACTTCATAATCTTGTTCAGAGACCCAAGCAATGTAGGAATAAGGTATTTACAGGGCCCAACGCCCCCCTCCCCAAGTGTTTGAGATATTTGGCATTGTTTATGTTGGATTTCCGTTATTCACTTAAATGTTAGAAATGCAAACATCTCATTTCAGTTGCTAGCTATAGTTTGATCGGTTAAGTCTCCGATTCATATGCGGAAGGTATTCGGTTCGAATCCTCATATCTATTGCTTTTTTTTTTAATCTTTTTTTCTCAATGTCCGCATAGATATTTTTTTTTTTTCATTTTCTATATATTTCTAACTTTTAATTTTTTTAATAAAATTTATTTATTTTTTAACATTTTTTCTTACTTTAATATAATTCCTTTGTTTAATTATTACTTTTTTATTATTGTGGGTCACCCTTAAGTTTATGCTTTCGCATAAAATTATATTTACTTAAGTTATTGACGGAAATTAGAATAAACTGAAACTTGATAGAATAAACTGAAAACTATTTATAATTTGATGCTATGGTGCATCGATAATTTTGAGCTAATTAAAAACACAAACACTTACATAGATTTGGCTCAAATTTACTGTTGGAATACTAAAAAAGAATTATTAGGTGATCTGAATATACTATAGAGTTCTTGTTTTTTTTAAGTCTTACTCATTTTGACAGTCATCATTAAATCTAGTGTAAAATAACGAGTTTTCATCTTTAAAACAAACCTATTTAAAGGGTACAAAAGATACTTCCAGGAAATAAAATCATATGTTGAATGTGAAAATCTTGAAATTTTGCTCCAAAATTAATTATGTATTCACTTATTAAAAGAAAACAGAAAGAAACAAATGCTTGTCTCGAATTAAAGCCTTATAGTGCTTTTAGAAGGAGCCTTTGTAAATGCAATGACTTTCTCATTGGTAAACTGCGCCTTTACTGAGACGGAACCAAATCAATATATTGCTTTCCAGGAGAAAGAAACTAAAGTTAGGAGGAAATTACTCTTTCGTTGCTTAACAAACTTGTTGTAACGTGTGAAAGCAAACCCAACAAAACTAACATCGTAAAATATGTAATAACATTAAAGGAAATTAACTAATTATTTTTTCTAAGTATATTTAACCTGTCTAAATCATATCTTTTTTTAATAAAAAGAAAAATTTAATTTCCTGCCAAAACTGGAAGTGCATTTTGTAGTTATGTCGATGGTAAAAATTGAAACCTGACAACTTCTTTCATTCCTTCTCCCTCATCCCATATGTTGGACTCCACAATTACTTGAGCAAATTCGCTTTAAACTTAGGTTCGATTTGTTTTTCAGAAAAGTTCGCGAACTATTGTTATTCATATGGGCAATCTGAGATAAGTTGCTGAAGATTCTACAGAAGTTTGTATAAAGAATTTAGAACTACATTAATAATTATCATATGGATAGCTAGTGTTGACGAAATAGTTTTAATGCACAAAGAACAATAATTTAACTATTTCGTCAACTCCAGCTATTTATATGATACATTCCAAATATGTCAATTTGGTTTTTTTTAATTTCTTCCTGTCTTGTCTGCGGCAACTGGGACTAGTCATTATTTGAATCGCAAATATGGAAAAGGTACTAAGTCATAGAAATACCAAACTGAGAAATCACAAAAAA
>JAFIDM010005346.1:24489862-24517215 GCA_023159025.1 Thereuonema tuberculata | reverse complement strand
AAGGTACTAAGTCATAGAAATACCAAACTGAGAAATCACAAAAAACCTTCGACATTCAAAACTAGAGCCAGCAATTAAAAATCCATTGGTGTGGTGTGAAACCACTGTGAAGCCGACCCATGCCTGTCATCTGTTTATTTTTAGGTCAGTATGCAAATGTACAAAGACATAATTAAAAATTTCGACTTAGTACCTTTTTCCAGATTATGGGTGACTTGCGTAACTTTTTCCATGTTTTGCAATTATATTGTCGCATTTTGCAGTTAAAATAAAATGTTTTATTTCAATTTTGTTTAGTACAAACTTAATCATATAAGTTATATATATATATATGTATGTTATATATAGTAACATATGGCAATGTAACAATAGTGCAAAAATAATGAAAAAATGTAAAGCAGTAGTTTTTGACCTCCTGAGACTTCTGGAAAAGCCTGATTTAGTTCCCATTTAAATGATGCATGGGGTGAACACAATTGAACCCATTTTTAGTCCTAACTCAAAATGTACAAAAAGTTGACTTAGTACCTTTTTCACATTTGCGATTCATTTGTGCTTGCTACCAAACAGATGTAGCAAGTGTTTTCGTTTACTCCATTCTTTTTGCATCAGCAGCCATGATATTTATTAAGTATCCGTACTTACAGGAAATAAATTTAATGATGATTTCGTGATTTCCGTAAGTTTATTCGTATATAGATTAGCAAATTACTCGTGCTTCATTTGGGAAAAAAATACATATATTCAATATATTCTTTTTAAAAGAGTTGTCCTGTTGTGGGGAAGAAAGAACACGTGTAATCTTTCCAAGTTGATGAAAAAAATCCCGTAATAATTACAAACGAATGTTATATACGTTATTTTGAAACCCAAAACCCCAAGATATCAAATTTCATCTAGATTAGAGGACATAAGACTTTCTACCCTCTATTGTCTATCCTCACCATCTTACGGAAAAAACTTAAGAAACCCTTCCAAAACGCTTAACCTAATTCTAGGAAGGAACTTAATTTTAAATTTCAAGCTTCTGTGTGTGATGGTTCCAATAGACTCATAACTGGATTTTGAAACCTTTCAATTCCCTGCCTTTTCACATGTTAGGGATTCAATTTACAAATATCCTTTTATAGTGGGTTCTTACGTCATAAGGGGAAACAATCTTTAAAAGTTTCACTTTCTACATTCAACAGTTTCGGGTATGAGTTGATGAGTCAGTGTCGGTACTTAGCTTTATTACAGCTCAACTCAAAAAACCCATTCCCTCTCCATTTACCCTTGGGTATTTTTCTTTTTTTAGAAAAACCGTGGAAAATGTATGTTTTCATTTTTTAAGGAGAGTATTTTTTCTGAGAGATTTGCTTTAATGAAGTGCCTCTTAAATCAGTGATTCAAGTATAAGAAGGAAAATTGTGGAAACTAATGTCACATTTGTACCTTTATATTTGTTAAGATTCAGCCTAACGATACATATTTACATTTATTGAAAAAAAAAATTAAAATTAATAATGTAACTTAGCAAAATTTAATCTTTAAACATAAATTATCACTAACAAGAGCACATTAAGGTAATAGCATTCCTAATATTAGCAGGGAAAGGGTATTAAAAACCTGTTTCAATAGAATTTTACTGAAAAAAAAATATTTATATAAATAAAGGCTTAACTTTACCTTTTTTTTATTAATAATTCAGTAATAACTGGCTGTATTATATAAAAAAAACAGAATCAGTAATTGAAAACTGCCAGAGGGAGGTACATGAACAAGACATCACATTCCCTAATTTGGGGATCATTTATTATTTGTTTTAAAATGAAATACTGGCTTCTATTTTAATTATGATTACTAGTATATATTGATTTATTGCATTTTGGTCAGTTTTGCATTAATCAAGACAAACCTAAGACTGCATTTATTATCGAGATAAAATAATCATAGTAGATATTTTGTTCATAGTTTATGATTTCAGAAGCTATAATCATTTTGTAATGAAGATGCTGATAATGATTACACGCTGCACTGGATAATGGATTACTTCCATATTATCGGATAATACTGCCCTGACAATAGTAATGTATCATGTAATACCAAAATATTGAAAATCGATAATAAATTGATAATACATAAATCTAAGTATCAATACGAAAATTTCCAGTTTCCAATTGAGTTTTAAATGATTATAATTCATAAAGAATAATATTGTCAGAAAAGATATTGCGATGCACAAATTGGGAGGATTTGCACAGCTCGATAAACCTGTTTCAAGATTCGTGTTTCTCTACAGCTGTAAGATATACGTATTCAGTCTTTTTACTTACATCCGAATGCGTGGAGGATATTCAGATGAAAGAAGAAAAATTCATCAGCTTATTCAGACATTATGAAATTTGTACATAAGCATATAAATGAATTAAAAGATTATTTTAGTTTTTGATATTAATGCTTTAAATATTTTTATAGTAATTTTTTTAAAGTTGCATATGATTACTAAAATTCCTCCTTTAAAATGTTATAAATTAACAAAAACAGAAAATACGAATGTTCAGGTGAAATTATTATATTTGAATATCTTAATTCAACTGGTTTAATGATTACAAAAAATATAGCATGGCTTACAAATAATAGTTTACAGCTATCTTCCATTAATTGTTAATCTGCATAAATATTAAAAAAATGAATAATATATCTAGTCTATAGAGTTTTAAAATATAAATATATATAAATATAAGGTCCAACAATTCTAAAAGTTCTGTTTTGTAACGGTTGTATCTATATCTAACTTGAAAAAGGTAATAGTTCATTACTGTACCGTATTGCATTATCTACATTTACAATTTGTTGAATACAATATTTAAAATATTGCAGTGAGTCTGAAAAAAAATAGGTTTGGAGGTAACTGAATTACGTTTAATTATAGGGGAAAAAAAGTGGGTGTTTTTTTTCTCTGATTTTGTTTTGCCAGAAGATTAGTAAATAAAACAATTTAAGTGATGTTGCAATCAATCTTTCTCCAATCCAATTTTAATGAATTTTAATGAATTTGTGTCTAGTAGGTTGTTGCAAAAAATATCAAAAAGCGATAGTAATAATAGGGAAACCATCAGTGCAAAGAAAAATGGATTAGTTAACCAGATCCAAAAACTGAAATTTGATTTTCACGGATGAAATATGTGCGAAAGTTTGTTGGACGATCTTCTTGTGGAACTGATACAACCATCCACAAAAAAGGTTTTTCTTAATAAATATCATCCTAAGTAAAGGTAATTATTTTTAAGAAACTTTTAAAAAAAAAAAATAAGTTGTCAATTTATTCGGTTCACATAAGAGTTATTTAGCTGATATAAATTGGAAGCTTAAAAAAATGACATTCATGTAGTAAAAGAGATGTAAAATATGAAGTTGCCATCTTAGATGAAATTACTAGAATATCTCTCTCTCTCTGTCCTAGAGAAACCAACGCCACCGACGAACACGCAGGTTACTGAGTTTACAAGTCGATCAGCGACATTAAAATGGGTTCTGCCATCGGATGGGAACAGTGCAATCGTTCGACATATCATTCAAGTTAAGTCCCCTGAAGGTAAGACAAAAATTCGCAATTGTATCCCGTGATGTTAAATCCGCTCACGTGTCAAGCAGAAATGAGCGAATCTTCAAGCTAAATGTATAATCCTATTATTCTCTTCATATCCTATTAAGTACTTAACAATTCTTTATCGTTTGTATTTTCTATTTTTATTGTTAGACAGCTTGGTTTACTAAAAATGAAAAAGAAATCTGAAATTTTTCATATACAAATATTATTTCTGTCAATAATTTCTGCAGTTTATTTGTTAGTTCTTAATGTTTGTCTCCTCAAATGTTCTGATTTTTTAAGTGTTAATTAACTTAATTTTATTGTCAGTATAAATGTTAATTATTGCTGAAATTGGCCATCAAATTAAAACATCAGGTTTTTTTTATTGATTATCTGCTCTTTGAAAGTTTAAGTAAGCATACTAAAAACTTTTAGACAAGTAGTGTACAGAAGAAACCATTTTACTCAAATACCAAAAAAATTGTAACTAAATTCCGAAGAGATTGATTTCAACTGACTTCCTTGCGATAACTAATTCTCGTTTTCCCGCCTCTTCTGCTTTCCAACTGTAACGAAAACAGTATAAAAATTATTGATATAGTCCAACAGACGGATCTTGACGATCTCGTATTTTCGTGATTTCACGTAATTTACG
The DNA here is from genome assembly GCA_023159025.1 of Thereuonema tuberculata. Taxonomy (NCBI): domain Eukaryota; kingdom Metazoa; phylum Arthropoda; class Chilopoda; order Scutigeromorpha; family Scutigeridae; genus Thereuonema; species Thereuonema tuberculata. Next base: position 24,512,986 of record JAFIDM010005346.1, on the reverse strand, counting down.
CGAGAATAGCCTCTATCCATGTCTTCTCACAAAATTGCGAAGTAAATTGAAATACTTAAATGAATTATAATACGGGGAAATGCTAAAGACTTTTACTACATTTTAATATAGTTTTCATAAATTGAAAACAGTCAATAAACAAACAGTAAATTCGTTAGGTAGCATTTTCCTGGTGACAAGACATTCAAAATACTAAATTCCTTGAGACCTGCTGAAGAGGCAAACGGCCAGATCTCGTGTTTTCCGTAATTCTCACGCAAACGAGATCGTCAACATCCATCTGTTAGACTGTAAACGCAACATATCACAGAACAATCCCAAATATAGTTACAGACTTACGCTTTAAAATATAATTTACAAAGATAGAAATTAGATTTCTAGGCTGAATACAGGTAAGCTCGGAAAGTTCATTTTAGTTCGAATTAAGAACTTTATACTGAATCGAACTGAAGGAATCTATATGATCAGAATTTCTAATACTCTGTTTTAAAACAATTTAGTATTCTTGAATTATTGAACACCTCGTGGGCTTTAAATTCCAAACTTCACAATCAAAGTTGAAGTCAATCAACAGTGCAAACTATTTATATAATCAAGAACTTCCGTAAACAAATTTCAATTCATCAACTAAATTTACCTAATGTTAACAAATAATAGAATGTAATGAATAAAGTAATTAATTATCTACTATACAAACATTCCATACTAACATGTTAACATTCAATATAATTCAAAAGAATAGTGAATATGTAACTTTTTTATGTAAAGAAAAAAAAATGCATTCATAACTGTGAAAAAACCGACATTTAACAGATGCAGAAATAGTTTAACTGTATTATATTTTAATATATTAAAGGGTTTAATATAATCTTATCAGTAAATGCAGGAGTGAAAACACAATTTTGTTAAGGTACTACCTTACCAGAGCTGAACTTTACAGAATAAATTAATCTGAAAATGTAATAGAATTTCAATGTAAATAAATAGGTACTATTTTCTTAGTATGTTGTATATTATAAATCCAGATTTATCATCTATTTTTATTGTACATTTGGGAAAAGCTTTTAGTGAAATATCAATTACAGTGGATTTTGTTTGGTTGCACGGAGCAATATCCTAAAGTATGTTGTGGTTTCATTAAGGTTAGCGCCGCAAATAAATGTTTACCCTTTTTGTACAACGTCAGTATTGAGTAAATATTTCAATGTGGATGATTGTCAATATCCACAGATTTTTATCTGCGATTCAGGAAAAAAAAAACACAAACTCGAAACGTTAAATTAAATTACGTGCAGTAAATACATAAATAATGTCAATAAAACATTGCATCATTTTGCTGTAGATGGCGTTCAGATGACTACTTATTTTAACAATATCTTCAGTTTTTGTTCTGATGATGCGTGGAAAATGCTAAATGGATCATGAAGTAATAATCGCTTTCTGAATTTTAAAAAAATCGTTATTTTTCCAATACCACTTCTGTCCAAATATAATGACCAACTAGCAGTCTCAAGTCAGATTAAGGGAAGATATAAATTGAACTTAAAGGATTTAGGATCACAATTTCATATAAACTAGTGGAAAGACAGTAATTTTCTTCCGATATTTTTAATTTTTTAGGTCTTAGTAAACCCTGTCACGGTTTCCAAGCACTGAAAATCTTTTTACTTACATAGTTAAACTTTACAGCAAAAGAATTTCAGGATAGTAAACTTTTATGTAATTTACACTAAATGAAATGAGCTTTGTTTTGCAGTTGTCTCAGTTATGACGTTAAATTGAAATTACACGAATTTTCTTTGAATAAAATAAAAGTGAATGGCAAAAATAGTTATGCTGTTTTATCTAAACCGAATCCTTAATAGCACATTTTAAGTTTGTAGTTGGAATTTATAGATGTATAAATTGTGTTTACATTTTTTTCTTGAAAAGTCATTTATCTTGAGGAAATGTATTACATCTGCCGAAAAATTCAAATAAATTCATCAACACTGAAGGTATGAAGTTAATGAAGCATTAAGTAATATGCTTTGGATATAAATTACTGACTATTGTATTGGAATTGTTTTGAGAGGAAAATCAATTAGATTTAAGCTAATTAGCAATGATTTATGGGTTCGACTACGTCTTCTCTTTCATGTAATTCACATCCAATACTTCAGTCAATTACTGCCACCTAATTTGCACGATGTGCTAAACCGAAAGTATTAGTTGTAATGCTAGGAATTGGTAATGTGAGAGATTTGATCAAGACACATTACATCATTAACTTCGTCAGCAGGTGTGTAGCATTAGAGTAAAATAGGGTTTTTATCTATTATCGACTAGGTTGTTTTTCTTTCATATGTATTTCATGTTCTCCTAATTAAAAATAATGCCCAAACCACAAAATAACGAAAGAAGGTAAATGCTTGAGAACGAATCATATAATTAAAATGGTAAATAAACAAATGAACGATGCCTTTACGTGCAAATATTAAAACAACATTTAATTAAATGTAATATTTAACATTTATATATTCATTAAATTTAAATATTTAAGTACGTATATCTAAAAATTTATTTACTTCTTCTTAAAATAAAACAAGCATACAAAATGAAATATAATAAAAAGAATAAATAATTTTATTATCTGTAGAATATAAAAGAAAGCTATATTTAAAACAAAATAAAGTAAAAAAAAAAATGAAGGTATAAAATAACAAACAAGAAATTATGTTATAAATAAAAATTAACGGCCAACAGTCAAGAAAATAAGTTAAAAATTTATAATATATTAGAAAACGACGTTCTACCACACCTTTTTTCGCCCAGACACGGGCTATTTCGAGTGTCAATAAAATTAAGAAAGAGAGAATTTATAAGTCCATCTTATTCTGGTGTGTTGGCCGTTATTTTTATTTATAAGATATGCACACACGTTAGATTTATTAAGATTTATTGTTAGATTTAACTTAAGAAACTATGTTGTTATAACTTTTTCCTAAAAAAAAAAGATTTTTTTTTTTTTATTTTAGTTTCTTGCTCCGGAACTCGCATACATAAACAGATAACTTCAATTTACATTATCACTTAATCACATCTTACATAAAAAAGGATTATAATTACTATTTAAAAATAATAAAAGAAAATTTAATAAATATCACCAACGCTCTGCCACATGGTTCAGTTGATAAACCACTATTCGTGATGGAATCTCTACATGCCTTCAAATAAAAGTTGATGTGTGCCAAGCATAATTAGGCTAACTTTAGTGATGATGTGTTGCTTTCGTAGAAATGGCCGGGATTGGCTGATAACATTTACGTCATTTTCGGATCACTTTTCGATGGGGAAGTATCTATCAAAATGGCGGCATCCATTGAGAAGAAAAGAGACGTGGTCCGAATTTTTCGCTTGAAAAGAAGAATCAGGGTTCTTCAAACGAATTAGCCCAATCTAACATTATTTTCGGAACATTTAGTAATCTCCATATAATTCATCGTCAAAATCATAGGAATTGCCGTTGATGTCAGCCATCTTGAAAAACAACGCTTATGGGAATTTTTTAATTGAGGAAAAATTTTAACAGCCAAAAATGGACAGCTTAATTTTGATTTATAGTCGCTTTGAATATCGGTGCATATTTAATATAGTTTCAGGTGAGATTTGAACAACCATCAATTTTGACTTAAATTAGTTTGTTTAAGGCTTGATATTTTTTTTTTCCTATGGATTGGTACGATTGATCTCAATCCTAAATCAATGGAGAACTGTGCCTCTGAGAACGAGCTTGTCACTAAGTTGGCAACTCGAGCGTCCGCCATTTTGTAATTAGTCCTCTTATTTTTCATCTGCTGACTTCACGAAAAGGCGGTTTTGATTATTGATGACAAATTTCATATTCGGCTACAATTGTACCAACCTATGAGAAAAAGGAACTACGATTTCCTATTTATTCATTGTAAAACTAAATACGTCTTCCTCATCAGTAAAAAAGAAAAATGCCAAATGAAAATCTACCTACATTCAAAGAAATAATTTATATTTATTTCCAAGCATAATTTTAATGTTTCCATTCCGTTTATTGCGATTTTATGTTTTCCTCCAAAATAGCTTTCAGTAGATTATGTAAATTAAAATAAACAAGAATATCTTAAAATGAACAAGATATCTTTAATTACAATAAGAATAAATAGAAACCATCATTTTCTGATAATTAAATCGTTCTGACCGGATCGTCTGTTTATGGTAATTTTGGTCTACAATTTGCCCTGGAGATATCCTACGTTCTCCAGTTTTCATTGTAATCATTCTTTCCTGATCATCTTTGATTCAGTTAAGATTACTACAATAATTCGTTGACTAACGCCATCTGCGTTAACATTAGGAAACTTGATAATTTACTACAGCAAGTTATTTCTGGTGCCATTATAAATTCCTCATGATTAAATATTTAATTATATAATGTTTATATAAAATTTTCTAATCTTTAATATTACATTATGGAAGAAAAACAAACATGAAAAAAAGAGATTCTAATTAAGATAAAAATTCTAATTAAGAGAGATTATTTAATTTAATCAAATTAAGATAAAAATAATGCATTAGCTTTGAGATTTGTTCGCCAGGTAGCAGCATTGCTTGAATGAGAGTCGTATCTGTTTTTCCATTCACTTTCAATCAATACTCAATGCAGGAGTCTTGTATCACTAATAAATGGAAACTGTATTTCATTTCTTCCAATAAGAAATAATAAAAAAAACAATTGAGTGAAAAATTAGACCAGTACATGGAAGGACATGAAACTTACGAAGTTATTGTAATATCTTTATCTTTAGTTATTGTAATACAGATTTCTGTTTTTCCGTGTGTCTTGCAAAAAAAAAAAAATCATTAAACTTAAAAAGTTGCACACATGGTAAAAAGATATTTTGAACTTTCACTTTTGTTCACCAGATGGCAGTATCTCTCAGTCATAATTTGTCAATAAGCCTATTTTCCGGTATTTCTTTTCGGATTTAGGCAATTGCTTTATTCAGGATTCTGGTGTTCTCTAGTAGAAGTGAATGCCATTCGATGTTTTCTAGCAAAAACAGAGAAAAAAGTAAACAAAAGCAACAACATTTTTCCATTTCAATTTTAATGAAGTTGAATGGAATGCTTCGAAAAAGTTGCTGAATAATAGTGCTGAATCGATCAATAATGCCGGACTGAATTTTAAAGCAGTTAGGACTTGTGGCGACATCTGTTGGCCAGAATAAAAAACATTAGGACCTTCTCATCACACGACTGGGCATAGTTATGGTCCAGAACTATCCTTTATAAAAGAGACAAGAGTAGTATTTGGCTTTCGGTATAAATCATCTGGCTCTTGCCCTCTGGGGCAACTATGAATTTTGCAAGTTCTCGTCCTGTAATTACTTTACGGCTCCCCCACGTGAAGTAAAACGGCAAGGAAGGTGGAAAGGCCTGGATTTCACGTTGGGGATTCAGGTTGCCGTTATGAGGGTGTTTAAATTTGCACGAGTGGTGGTTGAGGGTAATGTGTCTTAACGCCAACGACCTTTCAGTGCACCCTCCTGCAGCACACCAAGTTCCAATTTTGAGAGAAAAAATCTTATTTAGAAGTGGGTCAAGTCCCTTGCTAAATTTCATTGATCGATTGGCTACCTTATCTGAAGCAACGCCAGGTGAAATAAACTCCAAAATACTACTGGAAACATAAGTTATTTTCTTATCTTTGCAACTGATATCTTTTTTTGTGATCTTACCATTTCTTCCACTTTCCATGTCCTTTATTATTGATGACCAGAGGGTAATGAAGAAACTCTTGTGAATTGCTTTCTTATTGTCAGCATTCATAATTAAATATCGAAATTATTTAAATAAATAGTCAGCATTTAAAAAAAAAAGTAAATTATAGAAGATAGGTATTTTTTTTTTAATCATTCTAATTAATTACTTCCACTATGTTAATACTAGGTAAGAAAACACGTTAAAATATTCTCTATATCTTGAATTAATTTTCTGTAATAAGAAACAAAAAAACAACAACAAACAAACAATGCATTTACAGTCAAGTTAAAGTTGATGCAGCTCTGATATACTAATGAATGTTTATTTCCAATGTGAAAAATCTCTTAAATCACAACGAAAAATAAAGCAGATGTTTCATTAACATGTTTTACTCATGAAATATAAATAAAAACCAATATAGAAAAATAATTATTACAGTTCCAACATTATCTAAATTATTACTAATTCATTTGAGATTATATTTTTTCAAAATAATAATTGTTTTTATAAAGTTTTATAAAAATTGTTGTTTGTGTCGTTAAACGCTAATTATCCCAGACATCTGAAGTCTAGATTGAGAAGCGTTATATTAAATCGTATTTAGTGCTAAAACTGTCAGAGCAGCAACGAGGATTAGTAAAACTAAGTAAAATTGATATTAAATCATAAACGAAAGCAATAATTAACGTTGAATATTTCTAGCTTTCCTCAGTGAATGTAATATATGTAAAGGGTATATTAGATGGCAACTGTCTAAATCTCCTGGAGTGGTGGAAATCATCTCTTACTAAATTTCCAATTTTTAACAGAAATTATTCATAGCTTATTGCACTTCACTGAGTAATTCCAATTCCACTGGAGCATCTGCTAACTTCCGTTGGTTTTGTGGTCAGCAAACTTCGCCTCTACTTCCATTTGAATACTGCCTGTATGAGATGACAGCTGAAGTTGGCTAGCGTTCGTGGCGTAGCACAAAAAGTAATTAAAGTGGAAATCTAAGAAATAATTACAGCACTAATTAAGATAGAATTGAAAAATATTAATGATCATTAATGCAATTAAAAGGATAATCCTTTCATAGAAGTGGAAACTAGCTTACTTTCTTACAATTAATAGATTAAAATTTTTATAACTCATAGTTAGCAGTTATTTAGTATTTCTAGTTTGTTTGTTTTTTCTATGAAGATTAAAGTGCTAAATTTGTGGCTATAATAATATATATGTTAAAAAGTTATAAGTTCCTCTTACCAGGGAACCTCTCCAACCTTATAATCGCAGATTTTAATGAAACTTTGCAGAATGAATCATTAGATTGTGTTTATATAATGAAATAAATCTTAGATGCGGAATCGACCTCGAAGGACCACTTTTTTTGGGCCAAAAATGTTCGAATATAGATCGTTTTACCTCTGAAACACTAGATGGCGCTAATGACTTCTTGCTAACGTCTATATCTAGTAGTTTCCTATACATTCTAATAGCTAAGTTAAGTGGCGCCATCTGTTGTTGACTCGTGATATAAACTTATTCAAAGCCTTTATTTTGTTTTAAATTTACAGTTTTCAAATTCGGAAAGATTCTTAAACGTAAATTAGAAAGAACCAGATGTAAGAGAAAACTATATCTTTGATTCGGAATTAATTTTTTTTTAATACCTTAAAAATGAGAGGTGCGTAGAAGGTGTCTGAAGTAGTCAAGTACATTGAGAGTTTATAATTTCGAGAGTCAAATCCGTGGAAAGGATGTAATTTTTTTAATAAGTATTACTATTTCAAATTTAAGTGTTTTTATTGTCTTAATTTTTGCTTACATTTCTTTTTTCACTAAATTAATCACATAAGACTATTTTTTTTCCGTTTATCTTTATGTTAAGATAAAGAAAAGAAAAGAAATAAAAAAGAACTTACTATTAGGAAAAAGAAGAAAATATGAGAAAATAATACTTATTAAAAATAATAAAATCTTCCGACCGATTTGTGACTGAAAGTTATAAGCTCCCAATGATCTGCACTGGACTACAAATAGAACCTTCTATGCACCTCTCATTTTTAAGCTATTAAAAAAAATTAATGCCAAATCAAAGGAGGAGACTGTTTAATAAAGGACCCAATGCACAAAATATTTTATTGAAGTAAATCATCAGTACTTTTAATTCATAAAAATGCATTGAAATTCGTTAGATTCAACGCGTGCTGTGTTTCTGACGCCGATGAAATTGAGTTGTAAATGAAATTGATTTATCAATATATTATACATCATAACCAACTAATGTAGAAGGTTTTCTGTTATATCTGATTCTTTCTAATTTACGTTTAAGAATCTTTCCGAATTTGAAAACTTTAAATTTAAAACAAAATAAAGACTTTGAATAAGTTTATATCACGAGTCAACAACAAATGGCGCCACTTAACTTAGCTATTAGAATGTATAGGAAACTACTAGATATAGGCGTTAGCAAGAAGTCATTAGCGTCATCTAGTGTTTCAGAGGTAAAACGACCTATATTCGAACATTTTTGGCCCCAAAATAGTGTTCCTTCGAGGTCGATTCCGCATCTAAGATTTATTTCTTTTTATAAATACAATCTAATGATTCATTCTGCAAAGTTTCATTAAAATCTGCGATTATAAGGTTGGAGAGGTTCCCTTGTTAGTAATAAACGGTTGTTTACGTTTTGCTGTCGTAAGCATGTAAGAAACTGATGTACAGAGCAAGGTGCAGTCTCTAATGATTATCAATTATCTGAATTATCTGAAAAGGTCTTCATTTTTCCCCAAAATTTTTTTATAGTCTTCGCTGTCAGCCTGAAATTTTCTCAGTTGCCAGTCGTATTTTACTACATATAAAAACTAAATTTTTATATTTTTAATAAAATTGAAATAATTACATATAAAACTGTAATTTTAAATAAAAGCATAACTAATAATTATCTCACTATGTCGATAGGGAGGATCTAAATTACTCACAGTGAACTGAATGATTCTATTAGGGAACATGGAAACATTTGGATCCGTCAATAAGACTGTTATTTCTGGATTGATATTTGAATTTTTTCCATAAGATATTAAAACATTTAGATATAATTTATAAGAATGAATTTTTAAAGCAGATTTATGGATGATCGGGAAAACTATTTGAGAACAATTAAAATAAAAGCAATATATATTATGTTGATTGAAATACAATATTGATGATTCTATAAAAGTCATCATCCTAATATATCTGTTTGCTATATCTCACATTATTGAATAATTTCAGTAACCTATGTAGTTATTAACTTCTATGGGTTTAATTAACGTTAAAAATAATTAAACGTTCAATCAAACTTTAATTAAAATCTATGCCCTGATTAACAAGTAACTTTACAGAACGATAAGGACACTATAGCGCCTAATTACTAAGACTATATATAATAAAATCACTTTATTCATATGCTTAAATATTTAATTAGTCAATATAATTATTTTCGTTCTGCGTTTTTGTATATTTACGCACATTCTATGTATGGATTTTATGCATATATATATTTCTATTTTTCCTACTTTCCTATATGTGTTTATAACGAGGTGATTTTCAGTTTAATATTAAATAACCGACACCGATCTTCCATAAAGTCTTAAAATTTTCATTCTTTATAGCACTAGCGATTATGTTTTTTGAATTTGATTCATTTTTGAAATTTAATAAATGGATTGGTATCACAAAATATCAACTTCCTGAAAAGTTTGTGTTCCTATCCGATGTGTGGGTTTCAGTTATCGAGTACAAGTTGCCGTATTAAGTTATGTTTGGTATAAAAAAAATGTAGAAAGGATGTCTCAGGAAGAGGGAGGTGAAATCAAAGCAGAGAATTCAGGAAAAAGTAGTTGTTTTCAGAGACAAAAAAATTATAAAAAAAAAATAATAATAAAAACAATAAAAAATAAATTGTCTTGATGCATTCATTTGATGTCCGCTGAACTTGAAGTCAAGCCAATATCTTTGAAATCTTTGGTATCAACTTATAATTATTAAACTTACTATTTACACTAAGTTTAGTAATGCATCACTAAACTTATAATTATGCTAATAATAACAGCCCAATCAAGGCGGTTCTGAAACTGGAGGCAACCAGGACACGGATGAGATACAGAGGCATTCGTAACTATTACTAGCCGTATTGTACCTACCCGAGTAACTGTCTAGTGTTATTTTAGTTTTATAGTAAATCTTTTCTAAGACTAAATTTTGACTGTAGAGTATGAAAGATAAAATTAGATCCGTTCCAATATTCAGGATAGATACAAGCCTTTACAATTATATAATATCAATTTACCCAAATGCTTTTTGTAAACAATGCATGCCTCTCTTGTAAAAATAACAAAAATCACTGCCAAGCATCACTAGCATCGACGGTTCATTTAATATTTCCATAAAATATAAGAAAACCTACAATTACATGAGTTTTGATGTTTTTGTAGGAGAATTCGTATTCCTAACATTGTTGGGTTGTTGTTTTTTTTTTTTTTTTTTTTTTTTGTTGGTCCTAAGTATATCTGCAGCATATGTATAAATTAATTTCAAATTTCTTCAAAAGAAAATTTATATTTTTAATTTACTTTAATGATTTGTTATTTTATATAATTTATTTTTTTATTTATGCTTTTGTCCCATAACTTTCATGCTATTGCTATCAATCTTAGGGAAACTTTAAACTTGTAATTCATATTTTTGTTAGTGAAAACTATAACAAAACGTATATTACATGTAATAATGATAGAAACAATTGTAAGTAATGAATTTAAAATATATATGTATTATCTAGTATTTTCAGCAGAATAGTTTGTCCCTCTTCAAAAAAAGAATAAATCATGATTCATAAATCTTAAATCTGTTTCCGTCAAAGCAGAATCGATGGAAAGATTGATTCATGAAGATGAGACATAGCTTAATAATTACTGATTTAGTCATAGAACGTAAAAGATGTATCGACTTCGATGTGTCCAATTTGCTCTGCTATATTGATTTTTAAAGAATTCTTGGCAACAAGCTTCAGCAGGGTAAAGCTATTTGGAATGTTTTGCCTTCGGGTTGTACGAAATATCTCTATCAAACAAATGTCCAAACACGAGATATCGACATTTGTATTATAGTTGAGCATCCCGAATCCCGAATTCAGAAATACGCAACTTTTCAAGGTGAAGCCCTATCTAATAAGTGGTGAATGCATATGTGCCCATTTTTTCTCCTTGAGCTGAGAGATACATTAGTCACCTAAGAAAGATAAACTAGTGCTAATTGGTTGGGATCATAAAACGGAGGCATTTCACAAGGTTTCTTTTAAACGGGAAATTCACAGTATTGTTTTTTGTCATTAACCAAACCTTTAATGCTTTGTGTTCCTACGCAGACCACTAAGCACTGATCAATAATCACATGAATAGCTTTTTCTCTAATTTTGGAATAAAGTTAAAATGGGTGCATTATAACAGAGTTCATAAACTACACAATACCCTACTCTGATTGGCTAAAGATAACTGCAGTCATCCTCATCAAGAACGGATCCAGACTTAAGATAATTCACACTATCCATCAACACAGCCACCTTCTGGTCGCATTCAATTTTTCACAAGATGTTTCATTCAGGGACCATCAGCGGCAAAACATTCTCATCCCTGGAGGATTCAGTTTCTGAACCGTAAACCTCTTTTGATGTTCCTTCCAATGATGATAACTTTAAAATCCGCGTTTGTTTCATCTGTATTCTTCTTTATGTTAAATAAAAAACACTTTTATGAAAGTAAGCTTCTTAACAGCAGTACCAATCGAAAAACCAAATTGCGAAATATTTTTGATCTCAGTGTTCCGTATTATGGATGCTCAAGTATTTTTCTTGTTCCTTCGCATTTTGAATGTTCAAGTTCTCACGAACGTTAGCCTTAAAACGTGTGATTCACTTCAAAAAAAAATCACTAAAAAATCTTCAGTTTATGTATGACACAATTCATAAAAATTTACAATTTTCTCGATAATTACTTTATTTTGTTTCATTTTCTCCATAATATTTTTTGAATTATGTTGTTATTATAAATCCTTGAAAATTCATATTCAAACCTCTATTATTATTACTTTTTCTCCCAACTGCCCTAAACTTCGTGAATGACTTTGCAGTTAATTTGAAGCCACTTACTGACTTATCTATCTGTGCTTTGTATTGAGTCATGTTTTTTAAGACTGTTATGATGTGGTTTGCTCTGTACCTTTCTGTATTTACTTACAGTTCACAATGACCTAACTAGAAACCTAAGTCACTAAAATTTGGTTTAACAAATTCGACACCATCTATATGTTGCATTTATTTATCTACTTACAACTCTCATTACTATTTCATTTTCTTAGATTTCCGAAAAATGTCGGATGCATTTCGAAATTTCACAGAATTATATTTTTTTCTATGTTATAGTCCTTTTACTTCCTGTAAAGTTATGGTAGATATTTTATAAATTTTAATTTAGAAACTGTTTTTTAAAATTGTTTGGTTTTCATTTTTAAAGCATAATCGCTGGTGTTTTATAAATAATATCTAAAATCAATAATTACCTAAATTTTAAATATTATTTAATATTAAAAATTTAGAAAATATGTTATTATTAATGCAGACTTATTTTAAATTTATTATGATAATACCAATTGATCCTCCCTGTTGATGTACGAGCCTGTACTAAGAGCTTCTCCAAATACATTGTGATGATTTTACATTCCGGAATATTGTACGTAAGTATATTTTTTTTTGTCGTACTGTTTCATATTTTTCATATAATTATGAGTTACTAGAAAGCTATTTATAATAACAATGCTATTAATTTCGATTAATATTTGGACATTTTTATTATGTAAATAAAAAAAAAATGTTATTATAAAGTTATTAAAATTTATTATAAAGTTTTAGCAGCAATAAAATTATTATTATTATTATTATAAAGCGAAATTATGAACATTACGAAAATGAAGTGCATAAACTCCAAACATTTATATTTTTAATTTTGTTTTTTAAATCAGAAACCAGGAAAACAGTTATACTTAATGTAGAGCATGTTAAATCAAAGATAGCATATAGCAATTAAACATCGTCACGATTAAAGGGGATGAATTTGTTAAATAGATACCATTATATTGAAAAGTAGTTTTTCAAATCTGAGAAAATAACGTAATTACATTTACATTAATTTTTTTTTAACTTTCTTTAATTCTTTTTTAATGCAATGGAAGGATTAAGGAAATCTGCTAACATAGAGAAGGTGAAATCAAACTCACAAAAGCGAAATTTTTCATTTTGATCATCTGTTTCAGTAACTATCTCCTATAGTTGTGTATTTAGTTAAAAACGTTTTCAGTTTTGACGCCACCTGATCACCACATTTCCATGATAGAGATTAACCATCATTCCTCTGATGTTTTTAAAACTAAATTTTTAAAATCAACTATTCAATTTAAGTGAACATTGCCAAATGAGTTTTAAAATTAATTTTTATCTGAAGGCCTCCTAATACTCGAAACCTAAATTGTGGGAAATTATTATAATTTTTTAAAAAACTGTTAGTATCAAATTTGAAAACATCTGCATGGTGGATAACAGACTAAAATTAGGTCATTTCATCTTTTCCAAAAAGATGAAAGTTCTGTTTTAAGCTGCAATAAGTTAAATTTAACTCTTTTCCTTGGTTTCTAAAAAAATTAGACTAAATCGAATATCAAAAATATATATTAAAAAACTTTAGATTAAAGGAATAAGGAATAACAATATTGTAAAAGAAACTGTAACTTTGCATATTATAACTTTCTTGAAGCATAGTTCTGCAAATTAGAATATACAGTATATTGATTGAAGTATATAAAATTTACACCAAGAGTATTTACACAAGCGCTACTACGTTAGAAACAGCGTATATTATATATTTAAAAAAAAATCTGATAAAGATGTCTTCTTTTTTGGGCTAAAATTACTTTATTAATGGACCACTTGAGGATAGGCGGGGCTTCGTAGTTCCAAAATATCCCACTAGGCTACTGCTTGACTTGTGGGATAAACAAAGCCATGGGCTTTGTTTTAACTCGTGTCGATATAGAGGAAATATTATATGAAAAAAGGATATTCCAAGTGTTTTACAGAATTATTACAATAAGGAACTGCACAGTACTGAACCATTCCGTATGGTTATCAAAAAATATCAAAAATCGACGATCTTTTTAATAATTCATCCTAACTTATATGTTTGTTTATCCCACATGATCTCGCCGCATGTGCTTACACGTTATACGTGACGTCGATAGGGGCATAAACCTCAAGTGGTCCATTACAGTCCTTTTCAGATTTGTGTGGTCCATTGTCAGATTGTTAACAAAGACGCGTTTTATTTTAAAATAACAATGAATTTTAATTATCAGTATTTAATAATGCATGGACCAGATAAAAAGACTACTATAATATCAACAATGGTCCAGAAATCGGAGACTGGCCATATTTTATCTCTAAATCTCGAAGTTCAATGCTAAGCTTATCAAAAAAAAAATTTTAACTTTTAACTTTATGTCCGCATAAAAGAACATGTTTCATTTGGAATTTTATATATAATTAACGGGAAAAAACGGACATCAATTACATTTTAAAATCTCGATTATATAATTCCGATTGGTGTGTCCATTTTACATTTTCCTTTCTTCCTTTTTTTTTTTTGAAAGGAATAATGTAAATTGTAAAGATTACGTTGCATTTTCATTAATTACTTTCCTTAGTGCAATTAAAGCGAAAAAGTTATTTATTTTTATCAGATTTTTTTTTATGGAAATTAGTTTTCTGTAATTAAGATGTATGATTTTTAAAAATGTAGCTTATCTAAAATAACTTAGAAGATTAAATAAAATAGTTGGAAAAATTGCTTTTTGCATTTCAAGAGTTATCAAATATAAATTTAAAAACCATTATTTGATTTAACAAGTTTTAGGTTTGTATTTTTATATATTTATATCAATTATTTTTACATTTTTATGTTACAGAATTGTGCGTGAAAGAACTAAAAATTTGTTTAAAAGACAATCAACTTAAAATTTGTTTATTCAGATATTTTTTCTAAATCCCAGGTATTTTTAAGTATCATACAGACTATATTTTGCTTTGTAGTTCGATCAAAGAACAGCAGGTGGCAGCATGCAATGGCGACGACAAGGAACACAAATCTATCGATTTTTCAGGTTTCCTTAAATAATCGCGTTTGTTTTATTGTTTTCAAATCAGCTTTCGGTTTATAGCTTAGGCTCTAAATTTCAAATCGGAATGGAAATACACTTTTATTTTTAATCAAGATTGGAAGCGAAATTTAGATCAAATATGTACGAAATGGACTGAAAATATGTTTTCGATATGCAGAGAATTATTCGACTCCTTGACCAAAAACAATAAAAATGGAAGTATAAATTGTGAAGTTTCTGCTCAAAATAGAATAATGTGATGTATTCAAAATGGCGTCATATTGATAACTTCGAATGAAAGAGTGAAAACAAGTGCAAAATAAGATTCAGGATGAAAAGTGAAAAAGATCGGAAAAGTACATGAGATGGCTTATATGGAAGAAATATCGCGTTTGAATTACAAAAGTATACGATAAAAATCGTGTCACTAGCAGTGACTGTCTATTCCCATATGATAACCTTCCATATAAACTATAAAAATCGGGAATGGTTTGAAGTTTTCAAACTGAACTTTTCCTCTGCTGGTATAGGATTTGCCCTTCTGTAATAAAACACTGCTTTTAAGATATTTAGTATTGCGAAGTACTTAAAATACATCAAAGAAATGTATATTTTATTGAAGGTGCCATTTTATAGAAGTACCTTTTATAACGCATTCTCATATAAAAATGTTATATCTGAAAAATCCATTCAAGTTTTATGTAAGAACATATTTTAGCTCCTTACCGTAATGGCTGGACTGAATAGTACATAAAATAACCATTTATTAAGGATCCTCAGTTTTATTGTTTTTTTGGTTTAAAAATAAGAAATAAAGAATAAGAAATTTAGTATTTTGGAAAGTTTTTATCGGTAGATTAAGAATCTTTTATAGAAAATCGTAAAAGAATGATCTAAAAAGTTGATGTTTTGATGAATCTCCTATAAAAGCATTCTCTGTCCTACATACATCCGATTTCTCAGCTCCTTTGACATCAAATTGAAAGGGTAAACTCTAAAACCTGAACATAAAATATGTTCTCATATTCACTTCATGTATTTTTATCATTTTTGAAATTCAGCTTGATAAACAGGATGAATAATCATGAATTAAGTCTCAATAGTTGCTTAAGTCATCATTTAATTCTTCCTGATTGGACTGAGCTGAATCTGCAGCTTCTTATCGTTAAAAAACATTATATGAAAATACGAATTTCGTTTATTGTTCTTACTTCAGGTTAAAGATCTAAAGATATTTAGATGTTACCCCCTTTCAAGTTGACATCATTATGAGAAATTGGGCCTTATGTGTAGAATGCTATGACTAACAAACACACAAAAAGAGTACAGTTTGAGAATATGGCTTCGTGAGCGTTTAAACTTTAAAAGAAAAACAAAATTAAAAATTACGTTCGTACAATTCATCGTTTTTTTCATACATTTTTTACTGGAAAGAGGATTTTTAACTGCACCATAACAGCTCATAATGTTATGCTATATTATGTTCACGAAACAGTCTTTTTAAGTGGCTTTTTTATTACTGAATAAATTTAGAATAGTTTAGATTAAGTAAAGTGAGTACAGAACCATCGCCTTGAATCTCACAAAAAAATGACAATGAGAGGCATTGAAAGATTGTATTGCATTCAAAGCAACGAAAGACAATGATTGAATATATTAAATATATATCAGCAACGAGGTATTTGATTTAATTAATTGTCGTCATCCGTTCTGAAGCCAATAAAATGGATTGAAGCATAATTAAATATTATTTTCATTTCCCAACACAATGGATTACGGATTGTAATTTCTAAGGATCACAGATATTATATAACATGCAGGCTAATATAAGATGTAATTGTTAATTAGAATTAAATGTAAACGTTTTATGGGACTCCAGAAACTCTTGTAAGAACACCTGTAAGATATATAGGCTGAGCACCATGTCTCTGCCTTCTCTTAGGGCCCGACTGCGAATTTACAAGCTATTATTACAATTATTTGCGAATATATATATGAATTAAAACTTAATAATGAATTCAGAAAAAAAAGTAATTTACGGTGAGGTAAAACAAATTTTAAGTTAATTGTCAATTCAGGATTTATCTAAAAAATAAATCTGAATTAGTTTTTGAACAAATTTTTATGTAAAATTCACAAAAACTATTAACAGAGCACAATCACTTTCAAGATATTAATTGGATGTTTAGTTTCAAAATTTTCCTAGTTGAATGGTTTATTTGCTAGTATACGTTGCAATTTTGAGTCGAAGAAATTCAATTTAATGGGGTAAAAGGGAAAGAAAGTTTAATTTTGTTCTTAAAAACAATTCGACAAATTAAAATTCAAAATTTTTTTGGGTTTTGCCTATGGATCTCTGCGTAATTTTTACCCTTAGATGGGGTTGTGTTGCAGACAGCTGGAAAACTCCCATGAATGTCACCATTGAGGGAACAGCCACATCCGGAAATGTGCATCGCCTCCTGCCGGGTGCAACCTATCACATGCGAGTCATCGCTGAAAATCGATTGGGACCGAGTTTGCCAGGAGAGCCGGTAGAGGTCACTACCAACGAGGAAGGTAAGACTAGCATCAGATGGAAAATTCGTGTCGAAGATGCGAATTGGGGGAAAAGAAAAGGACGGGAATTGTTTTCCAATAAAGTCCCTAAAAGTCAAAGTTCTTTTTCATATAAGCAGAATTTTCGTGCCATTCTTATGATAATGGAATAAAGTTTGCCAACACGAATTTTGAAAATTTTGATAATGTAAGAATGCTGGCAACCACAATTTTTTTGAATATGATTCATATCCTTTCATTAAAAATAATTTCTTATTATGTAATCAGATTGAAATAATTCCAAACTGTTATAAAATCAATTACATCATTTGAACGAAACGAACTATTATAAAATTTCGAATGAATAACTATTACTTATAAAAAGAAACTTGAATAGAAATTACAAAATTTATTTCAGCAAAATATTAAAACTTTTTCTTTATTTTTAAATATTGAACGATTCAATTTCGTTCAATGTTAAATGGAAATTTAAATCCGATACCCCCACCTCAAGCAGCTGCAGAACCAACCTACTAATATTTCTAGCAGTCGTCAGCTATAGTTGCCCGCACGTTAATGTCCTTAGTCCGATGTGATTTTTAGTTAAAGTGAATGTTTGTGATCTAAGTTTAATAATTTCTAATTATTCCCATTAAACTCTAAGGTTCTGAGCACTTAATTAAGAGGAAATTTAAACTGTAAAATTCGGCAAGATTTTACAGTTGCCGAATTACAAAGCCGTAATACACGAGCGGAAAGAAAAAAAAGAATAATAAAACTCCAATTAAACTAATTTCGAGATGTCCAAAAAATAATAATTCTGCAGTTTGGAGGTGTGAATAGATTTAATTGAAATGCTTTCGTACACTCAATGCTGAAGAAATGAATATTCTATTAATTAAATTCTATGTATGATTCTACAAAGGAATGATGTTATTGGAGACATTTAAAATATGCGGTTAATGCTAATCACAAACAATGTTATAGAAGAAAGGTTTTCTTCATCTATATTACAGTAGTGATGAACTTTAGATTATGATAATCTATTGGAAGAAACGTATTGTTGTGTGCTAGTAATGTAATGATTACCAATAAACTGATTACAAATTTTCTTATTCATATTAATGCAGAATAAACGTTTTCTAAATTAACAAGATACAATCAGATAATTGGTTGCTGGCATTTTGATGGGTGAGGGGAAGATGGCAAAGGTTAGGTACAGTTACAGGGCAAAAAGTCGTTTGTAAATTTTCATTATTATTATTAAAATTTATTAATTTTATTATCTTAATGAACTATAACTTAAAAGTTTTTAATTTGAAATTTAAGCCATTATTATATTTTTATCTCAAATTCTTTCTTTTCATAATTCATACTGGAAAATCTTCATACTTCCTTCATGTTTATATATTTTTTTATTAGGAAAATTTTCGGAAGCCTTTCGTTTCTTCATTTCTCAAGCTATTACAGTAAATGGGAATTACATGGATAAATGTCTTGCTCATGATATCACTGTATTTCATGTACTTTCCATTTATTGTAACAGCTTGAGAAAGAAAGATAGGAAAGACTTCCAAAAATTTGCCAAATGTATGTGTATATGTGTATGTATACATAAATGAAATATAATGGAGTATTGAGATTTTGATCTATAAGTCATTATTGTTGAAATAAATAAACAATGGATATCAATTTATTTTATGGATACTTGTGAAACTCGATTTTTGAAATATTTCCTTTAGATGGATTCTAAGTTATGAAAGTTAAAAATGATGGGTACAAAAGGTTGATAAAAAGGCATGCTGACTGTAATTTGGTACTGCTGTTCCCATTGGTGATTTACTTAGCGTTTAATTGATAGAATAAGATTTAGATTTAAAAATACTATTTATTGGAGATTCCATAAGATCTTGAATGATTTCAGTAACTTAGAAATTGCTTAAATTAAGATCGATTTTAAAATGAAATAAAAGGCAAATAAAAGTTTATTTTGTTTTTATTTACTTATATATTTTATCACTTGACGTTCGGTCTTTAAACCTAATCTTTATTTAGATCAGAATATTTTAATAAATCTGTTGCTGATAATATTCTTTCCAGAGCTTCTTAATGTCTTAACTGTGTTCCTCAAAATTGAAATATTGAAATTTTAAAGATTATCGAGCAATATGGCTAAATTTTCAATTATAATTAATAATTTATTATTACATCTAATAATGATATTCTAAATAGTATTATTTACTATTTCAGCACCAAGTGGTCCACCCCTTGCAGTCGAAGCTAAAGCGACGAATTCCGAATCATTAAAAGTTGTTTGGAAGGTAAGTGTTAGCTACATAGACCCTATTCTAAGTCTTTGAGACCATTAAACTACTTTACATTTCAAAACTTTCCAACTAATGAGTAATAGTTGCTTGTTAGAGCTGTTTGCTTTCTTAGCTGCCACCCTATGCCTCTTAATGAACTCTGCACAGGTCTTTCGTTTTAATAAAAATATAGGTCTTTTAAAATTGAGTTTGAATTAGATTGAGTTATGGCTTGGTATGGAAATAGATGTTGATATTTTTTTTTCGTTGTATTTGAAATCGAAATAATAGCAATTCAGAGATTGATGAATGAGGGAAAATGTTAAATTAGCATTAAAGGATATCTTTAATTAGAATTGAATTTTGTCAACTTTAAGGTAGAAATTTAAAATCGTTTTCCAAAGAACTGAAAATGTGAGTCATAAGAGAAATAGTAATGAAATGACATTGGTGAGTGAAAAAACATTACTTAAACATTACTTGTTTAATTAAGCTAACATTTTTTTTTAAGTCTATTTCGTAGTCACTATATAAAACCAACCTACACGTCAATTGGCATCCTTCCGGGCAACTTACATTTCAAACTTCATCAATAAAACATAATATTAAAGATTGAAATTTTCGATGTCTTTACGGCGACTTCTTCATCAAGCCAAAAAATGAAACTAAAAAATGCCAAAAACAGAAAAGAACATATAAGAATACGTAAACAAAAAGTACAGAGCATTAACGAGAATAAAACCACAACAATTTTAAGGAAAATAAAATGACAATTGAAATAATTATTAAAAATAATATAACTGCGCACTATAACTTAATACAACATTGTATATTATTTAAATGACGAATTGTCTTTATTGCCAAAGATATAAAGATGTTATCAATATACTAAAAACTTTAATTTCCATTGATGGATCCGAATACATAGAGCTTCTATAATTTTCCTCCTTTTATCATCCGATTCAAAATAAAGAATTTGAATATCCTTTACAGGATTATGACAAAATGTTAAACAATTCACATATTATGTTCATTTGGTGAAGTAAAGTTTAATTAATATGTTTATGGCTAGGTATCTATTGTAACTTACATTTCAGGCAACTGAGTAAGTCCCATTATACAGGAATTGGCCTTATTGGGTTGAGAGCCAATATTCGTTATCAGCATAGTCCATTCACTATGGATAGATCCCAATTTCTTTCAATTACCACTATTTTACTGTCCTATTGGACACCTAAACCTGGAAGTTGCCTGGACCAGAAGTAGATTAAAAAAAAACCTTCTAAACCTCCAGGATATGGGGAATTCAACGAATGAATTCGACTCGCTGTATATACTGTGAAATGCATATCTTGTGTATTTATCATACATAGACACAATATTTATTTGTAATAGAGAGTGCACTGGCTTATTTCTAATAGATGATAATTAGAAAAAGAAAAGTTACAAAATGACTACACAATTATTTGTTAGTATTCAGTCGTTTCATTTCAATCGAATGTTTAGTCGGAGTTAAATTAAAAGTTATGGTGATCGGGAAAACGAAAACAAAGCAGTCGAGAATTTTTTTCTTTTTTTATCTAGAAATAAGCTTACATTTTTGGATATCTGGATTTGATATTTCAAAAACATTTTTTTGTTTACAGCCAAAATTGAAAAAATAAAATGTAAAGTGAAAATCATTAAGTATCGCGAAAGAATTGAGTGGAACTGAATATCACATATTTAGCAAACTTTACTAGTAAAGTTAATTTTAGAATCAAAAAGCGTCGACTAATAATGTAGACATAGTCTAATCAAAAGCAGTTATCTGGGAATTGCTATAATATTAAAATCAGATATTTGACTCAATTGAGCAGAGAATGAGATCTCAATAAAAAAAATAATTGATAGACTGGTCATTTTTCGAAGACTCTTCACAGTAATGAGATGTTTTTTCCTCAAAATAGTAACTTTTTTTTTAAAATATACTCAAATCGAAATTTATAGTAAACAAGTAATTACTATGATAAGCGATATCAACTTTATGCATACTTCTAACTTCAAATATTAAACAATTAATCCGATATTTCCTGGAAATACGCCTTTCATTTCATCAGAGATTTCATATGAAGTGCAGACGTACTTCCAGGAAATCCGGGATTAAATGTTTATTATGTGAAGTAGAAAGAATCTGAAAAGTTTTTTATATTTGTTATAATGTTTCATCATTCATTTAGATAAGGATATCAATTTGTTCCGTAAGAACCTTCCATGTAACTTTTTTTAAGTTTAGAAATATTAAATAAACCCAAATTAACAAAGATTGAAAATGGCATTATAATAATTATTTTAGGCAGTAAGATATGTACTAAATTCAGTCAAGTTTTTAGGCCATTTCGTTTCGGCATACAACGTATAAATAATTTTACATAATCTTGTCTGTCTAAATATTAGCAGAAACAATCAGCCTAATTTTCATGGAATTTGTTTGGATATACTCGTCTATGAGGGACTTTTTGTCTTTGAGAGAGTTTAATGTGTTCAGATCAGCAGTTTCTGTCCGTGCAGTACAGGAATTGGATAAAATTAAAGATCTATCTACAGGTTTTAAATTAGCTTCTTTGGAAGCAATTTAGCTAAAATACATGAATTTTCATGAAATTTTTATTTTGTTTGCATTTGAAAGTTATGGAAGCGATACAAAAGAACAAAAAATCCCCTATAATTTACAAAACTTACGTTAATAAAGTTTAAATATTATCGAATCTTCCTTTTTTTTAGCTCTACAACAGGATCTGTAGCTGTAGAATAATAGAAGGGGTGGAAAGGTTTCATTAATGATTGAGAATTCAATGGCTTCGTTGTTACCTCAAAATAAAATGGATCGCTTATCTACAGACGTCCCCTTTAATGTCGTCTCTTTTTTATGATTGTCCGTTAGTTAAGATCCAAATGAGAATATCTAATAGAGGAAGAGGTTGTTTCACATCATGATGAGGTGAAGCCAAATCATGCAAGACTTTACCGTTCCATTAGCGACTTGAAAGGCTTATCTTTCCGAATGAAACCACCGAGAAATCGTTCAGAAGCCGTGTTCCATTCACTGTCAATAACTGCTGAGTGGAGTGTTTATGCTCGAATTGAATGCTGAAAGGAAATTTAACTGCTTTTCTCGCAGTGGTAATGTTGCAAATCAAATGGTTCTATTATTTTGATGTTCCAATGCAGGGAAAGAAGTAGAAAATTACAAAGAAATGGAACAAAATAATCTGAAAGTTCATCTTTTCATGGTAGA
>JAFIDM010005346.1:24354928-24484081 GCA_023159025.1 Thereuonema tuberculata | reverse complement strand
CAGAGTAAAAAAATCGATAACTGTTATTGCCGAGAGTCAGTCAGTCAACGAAGCTAAAAGCCGGCCTCAAGCAAAGGATGCCCTCTGGCTTTCATTTCCCAAACTAAGCAACAAATGAACATCGGATGTATCGAAGAGTTGGAATGCCCAAGAGAGCATTAGACACTAAGAAAGAAAAGGGAAAAAAATCAGTATACGTTATCTCATTTCACAGATGTCAAAAGCATTCTCTTGTTCGGTAATGGAGACTGCCTTTACTTAATTTTACTGCGGTGTGGTTGGCGATTTTTCTTCTCTTGTCTTTTATTACTAGTTGGTCCGTCGTCTAAATTTACATCCCTGCAATCCAATCGAGTTAATATTCCGCTGGGAGGGTCCACAAACGAAGTGTTCCACAGTGCTTCACGCTAATGACACATTCGTGCAATTAATTTCGCCGGAATGAAATAGTAATTATCTCGTAAATTACATTGATTGTCTCTGGGTCTACCTCAGACCAAGCCAACAGTGCAGGAGGCAGGTCCTAACCTCTGCGGTCAATAAGGGATGAAGTATTTCGAGTTTTCATATTAATATCCACATATGCGTAGTCTGTTCTTGCCTTCCCACGCCCATGTAACTTCCCACCATTGAAGCGGAAGCTATGTCGATTGCGCTTTATGCAGAAGGACGATCACGTGATGAGTAAAGTCTGATTGTAATTGCCCCAATAAAACGCAGAAGGCGGGTCTCCTGGAGAAATGAGACGAACACAAGCGGCAACAGGGCATTAAAGGGCTAGTAAAGCAGCTTTGGTGTGTAATAACTACATCCGGAATAGATGCACGTGCATCGGTTGTCGACCAATGATTCTTTAGAAAAGATTTTAAAGTATAGGTACTCTTGTATTATACTAATTTTATAACTACACATAATTCAAGTTTTCAAGAACGTAATGTCAAGCCTTTTTATAAACATTTTCATTTCTCGGCTATATTTCAAATATTTTTTCTTAAATTAGCAAAGAAATATTTATGATTCACTCAGCAACCTAAGATTTAAAATTAATCTTCTGTAATGTATAAAACATCATATTGTTTCTTTATTGTAGTTTGCGAAGTAGAAATCAATACTTGTAGAATCTAACATTCTAGCATTTTCCGTAATGAAGGATGTCAGTTAATTCTGGAATTTTTCGAATTAGCTATGCTTATCTGAAACATTTAACCTACGAATCATGTCTCCCCTTGTAGGTTTTCGCTATAATGAACAGAATACATTTCCAAGTCTAAGAAGTCGTAGATCGAATACGTCAGAAAGAACACGGGAAAACTATGTTTTGTTGTTTTTTAAATGAAAAAGAAATCTGAAAATCAATTTCACCATCACTAATTTTGAAAATACAAGGTATAATATTAAATATAATGCATGCATTTGTAACGCGTTTTGCTAACTTCTTTTCATGCCCAACTTGACATCAAAGAAATACACAGCAGTATTTATATTCCTTCTACTATAAGTACTTAATGGATGTTTGATGCGATGTTAAAATCGTCGATTTATATTTCGACAAATAGAGAGAATTAAAATCAAAATAATTTTTTTCTGGAATAAGGCTGTTATACTGAATATGTTAAAAAAAATAAACAATTATTCTATTTCCGACAAATTCCTTTCTAATAATAAATGACGTTATAAGGATAAAAACAAAAGTATTTTCGTTATTTTCTAAATTTCTAGTTTTACCTTTAACCAATAAAAAAAACAGTGGACCTTCCAAAAGTTTCACCCGAAGTCCGTTGCAATACTGATTCCATGTACTGATCTCGTCATCGTTTACTTAACATATTTGTTAGTTTTCTGATATGTTGTCATCTCATAAACATGATAAGTCTCAATAGTTAAATTTAATTGCATCATTACCAGGATTACATCATGTATAGACCAAACATTCGTGACCTTATGCCAATATTAATTCACATGCTATCGCTACAGGGCTTGAAGATTGCTAAAGACTTGACACAGCAATATTGAACGTAATCATTTATCGTATCTTTAGATTATAGCATCTACGTAGTTTTTGGAAGAGTCTAATTACGCATAAAACTCATTACCTTAGGCTTTGCTGAATTAATTGTCGATAAAACTCCCATTGAACAACAACAGCAAATTTAATCACCATCGGTTTTCTGGCAACTAACATTAGCTCCAAGCTCTAACTATTCAATGCAAGAATAAGGAATTTTAAGAAGAAATGCTTCTTTGATTTTGCATTTTATTCTGTCTCCTTTAATAAACATTCACCAGACAATATGAGAAAACACTAGATTAAAAAAATTCAATCTGTCCTAAAACTAATTAATAGCATAGATTGAATTTTGCTGATTAACGAATTTCTGAGGTCATCTGTATTCAGAAAAGTCGTTAATGATTAAAAGATAAATAAGTTGGATATAGCCATTGTTTCACGATTTTCCCATCAATGGGTGAAAAAAAAGTGTAGTTCTGCCAATGGATGAAATTGGTTGGTTTTCCTGTAACGTACAGACCGGACAACAATCTGAGCAATGCCGAGAAGTACGCGAGAATCGTTTACTGTGAAATGATGTTAGCGATGGCATACGACGATGAAGCTTTCCTAAGAAATGTCTGGTTTTCTGATGAAAGCCATATTCATTTGAATGGATTTATCATTTGACAGACACTCACTTTCTGGAATTTTAAGAGTCAGACGCTCAATAGTGAGCGTATAACAATATGGTGTGCTGTGTCTGCAAACGGCATCTTGGGTTCTTATTTTATTGAGGATGATAATGGCAATCCTATGACTGTGAACCAGGTGCGGTATAGAGAAAACATACCCACACCGTTTCTAACGGATCTCGTCAGATTCTGCCGATCTAAGTACAAAACCTTCTACTTAGAACGCAGTGGTTCCAGCAAGATGGGACCACTTGCTACACTGTGAGGGACACGTTTAAGATGGTTCATGCGTATTTAGATAATCCCTTCATTTCCTGTGGAACAGCCTTCCCATATCCGTCATTCACCTGATCTTACACCACCGGATGCTAAAAGAAGCCATTTTCCGAGAGAACCTACCTGCAACTTTTGGTGACTTACGTCAAAAGATTGTGACACAAGATTGTGACAAAAGATTTGGCGCACACTGTAGTAGCAAAGTTCAAGAATCTTGAATATCTGTTTTGTACTTTGTATGCAATCGGGGGATCATCAGCTGATGGCCAGGAAATTGCTGCCTTTGATCTGACAGGATCTATTTTCAAAGCAGATTAGTACTATTGTGTAACAGCAATCTCACATCATCACAAGTGGTGTTGAATTGTAGAACTTGAAGTCCTATCGCATTTGTATCATTTTTAATCGAGTGACCACAAAATTGATAATACAAAGATTATCATCTTTTTTTTACAATTATCTTGTAAAAAGATTATCTTTTTACAATGTTTTCTTGAATGCCTCCAAAAATAATCTACAATACAAACCAAAATTGTAACTATAAAATTATAAATTATGGATTTCAGAAAGTATAAAACAGCAGATTTAATGAATTCTCAAAAAAAAAATTTCTTCCCCAAATTTCAAAACAAAGGAATAATGAAATGTACCTTTTTCTGTTTTAATAAGTAAAAATATTCTCACTGTTTTTTTGATACAACGAATAAATCAGTTTACGTAAACCAATGCATAGTTTATTAAGTAAAAAGTAAATATGGTGACATTAAATCATAATGATCAAAAGACTACTTCGGCAGTTGAGAAAAGTATGAATTTTCTGTGCTGATGGAAGTAGCCATGGCAGCGTTTAAGATCTGTCACTCTTCCATCATGAAACAGTAGCAGACTGAAAAGTTCTACGGAAAGCAAACAAATTAAATAAAGAGTCTTGATAATAATTTCAGAATCCGTAAGAATAGTGTCCATGGTCTTAGGTCTGTCTATTATACTTAATGTTCTAAAAAATTTCATATTTAGTAGTACTGGTTTTAGTGGGTCCGGTAGTCCAGGAATTTAACCGCGGGACTGCGAACAGGAGAAGCTCGGTTCAATTCGCGGCAGTTGTCGGAATCTTTTCCACGATTTTTAATACTTCAGTTTCGTCAAATGTTTACGGGGTTTCCTACAGGATAGGCGGACAAGCGTCGGAATGACTATCCATCTTAAACTATTTCTTTTGGTTGAGCATCGTTGGAGCTTAAACACAGGGGAACCCAAGGGCCTGTAAAGGAAAACCTTTTACTAATACTTTTAGTACTGGCTTTATATCACAATTAAAGTTGCTGTGCAAAATTAGATTAGATGTGCAAAAATCATTGTCAATACTTTTAGACGTACTTCATTTCTGAAGCACATTCAAAGCGGTTCCATTAATGAATTTTGTAAAGCTGGCAGTATTGATTTTAATAAGGTTTTGAAATCAATAATGAAACTAGCTTCTGATGGATCAGTTAAATTGCTGCTAAACCATTCATCTTGGAACGAGTAGTAGTATTTGCAATGTGAAGTGTTAATTATTATTACTGAGTGACACTGTATTGATAAATACTTTCTTTGATGGGTATTGCTTGTATTAATTACTTTACAGCTTAAAAAGTTTGCTAAAAGTTTCTGAATTTGGTTTTTGCAGAAGTGGTTAAATTTAATAATAACTTTCAAAGGAAATTAAAATTAAAGAGCAGATTTCTTTCTAGTACTGCCGAAACTTTTTAAAATATTTTTTAATTGTACTGATTTTCTACATTTTGCTTTTAAACTGAATATTTTTTCTTGCAAAATAATTCCCGTTGTCTTTTTGCATAAACTATTTCTGTTACTGTAATTGCTATCCGTACTACAGATGGGTGAAATTCGAGCTGTTAACGGGTTTTTTTCCTGCCAGGATTGCGCCATAAATAGAAGTTTGACCTGACTGATGAATTACGACTGGATTGTAACATCACGGTTATTTTGATCGTCAACAGTTATAGGCGTTATCTGCAAATAAGAGAAAAGCAACCCTTGGAAAGAGGTGACTTTCAAATAAATGCAACAAATAATATGAGTACAATATGTATGTCGGTCGCTTACTGATAAGAGTTCAGAAGGTTGGCTTGAATAATCGATTATCCAGGGTCTACACGGTTGCGCTTCTGGGCTTTACAGAAGATTAACTTCTGAAGAAGATTATTAAAGATTAGCTTTATTTGTTTTTAATATAAATATTCAAAATAAACAGAAAATCATAAAATTTTAAAGTTTACTTATTATTGTATCGATTAACAGATATTTTTGTATATGTCCTCTTTAACATACAGTATTTCACAGACAATAATATTTAGAACGATTATCTATATATCTTTCATCGTCCTTCTGTCTTTCCTTCAATCATTTCTTTTAGTCTTCGCAGCTGTGATTATACTTTGGATATCGTGTGGACCAATGTAACGTTTTAGCAATGAGACAGTTATGAAAATTTCAATTCCTCAAAATACGGTAGATTTCTTCAAAAATGATGGTTCTGTCCTGTTTCAGAAGAGGCTCCAAAATAAAAGATTTAATCGAATCTTGGTGAAAGCTTTCTCTTTGCTCTCATAAGTAAAGATTCGTCGTGTAGCAAGCTTTATAAGAGTAAATATTTAAGAGAAATATTAAGGAATTTTGACGTTTCGAAACGATGTTGTGCGGTAATTTAATATATGATTCCTTAACCTCATAAGTAACCAACGATAATTGCGTTGATTATAGCTTATCTTCCTAATCTTCTTGATAGCTATCATCGACGAAATGATTTCAATAGGATTTTTAAGATTTTACTCGATATTCTGAATGTTACAAATCTGTTTTGTTAAGATATACAACATTGCCAAACCAAGTTTTGTTTGAAAGAAACTAATCAGTTATTCTGATGTAGCAAAAATAATTTTTATATAAAAAAAATAAATTTTTAGAAAAAAAATATTTTTGATTAAAAGTAAAATACAAATTTACTTTGATGCTGATCATTATATTCTTGTCTCACAATTCTGGATGTTCTCATTGCACATGTAAATCCATAGCAATGAAATATTCACGTACTGAAAAATAAATGAAAATTAAAATTGCAGAGGAAACTTCCAATTTCTAATTAGCTTTCTTGAATCTTCCTAATATTTAATAACAATAGTCGGAAAAACAGCGAATAACGAAGAAAAAGTAAGAAGTGTAAAATCAGTTATTCAGAGAAGTGCAGTTATTACTCCGAAAGGAAACTAAACTGAAAATACTTTTCATCGCAATAGTGCTTTTGTTCACGGAAAACTATATAAGACAAAGTTAAGAATTAACAAGTTTAACGTGTTTTAAAATAGGAATATTTGTAATATAATGTATATACACCATTTAACAAAAATATTTATACTAAAATGCCAAAATAACTGGAAAAGGTGCTTCCATGTACATATCATGCCACCACACCCTTGCCGTTCATGGAATTGTACGCAAACAACGTATGTACAACGGTAGATTATCTCCTCTCAAGTAGTAGCATTCGTAGTAGCTACTGGTCCCGTTTTCCAGTCTTCTATAGTCCAGTGGTAGTGTTTCTGAGCCACTGAGCTGGTATTATGTGGTAAGAAATGGCGCCCGGGTGTGAGAATCTCATAGAACACAGGGAACATTGCACTTTCCAACGCTGATATTAGTACTGGCCCTAGCATTGAGTTGCGCTGTTATTTGCGGCAATGTGGCGCGCGGGGCAGATGTTACGATGCAAACCAGACGCTGCTCTCCAGGTTTGTTTGTTTTTTCTGCCACACCTTTATCGCACGCAGGACGTTTTCCTTGATTTCGTGTAATCCTGGCACCATTAAAGGTGTGAATCCGAACTTCGTCGAAATTTTCGAGATAAAGTGACCCATCTCCAACACCCCTAGAATCAAACCTCTTTCGAATTCGCTTAAGTCCTGATAAGCTGCCATCAAAACTATAAATGCTACTACTTGATATTTTGGAGATTTCAATAACCCCAACGGTGTGGTGGCATGATGTGGAAATGGGAGCGCCCTTTCCAGTTATTTTGGCATTTCAGTGTATATTAATATACGGTTTATTATTAGACTCAACAGATTCGCAATTTGAACAATAGGCTTATTGGAAATTATTTGAGTAATTTATATATATGTATTACCGGTATATAGTACATTTGAATATATTTATATTTGGTTTTTAATTAAATAGCGTGTATGCATTGTACTATTAAGAATACACAAATAAGAAGTTATGTTTCAAAATCTTGTTTAACTATCACCTTACGAAGTTTTATAAAATTTTCAGAAGTTGAAATGAAGTTTTTTAATTAAAATATAAACTGTTTTTCATAGGAAGCTGTTTCAATAATTTAAGCAATGAATTACTGGAAGATATTTACATGAAAAAGTCAAAAGTGATTTTCATTTTTATAATAGATCTAACCAAGAAACCAGCTGATATTTACTTTTTATAAAAAAACAGCACAAACTAGTTTTCGTTTCATGTCACATTTAATATAAGTTAAACCTCCTTGTGTGTGGTCGGTTCGCACCGAAGTGCGAGCTTCGTTGCCGAAGCATCCGTGCTCCAGGGAGCGCTAGTGTTCACAAGACGGCGAACCCCTAGCAGACTCCCTAGAATTACAAGGGAAAGATACTGAGGTGGTTTCCCGTGGCCTTCCCCAGGACGCCATTAAGGAATGACGTCAGACCGAAGAGAAAGTGAAGAAGAGGCTACAACACAGGAAAGAAAATTTTTGAAACATCCATGCTCGCTACCGGGATTTGAACCCGGGCGCTGGCACATTGATCTCACGACAGACCGACGCCTGAGACCGCTCGACCACACCAGCGCGGCTAAACCTCCTTACATATTTACTTTTTAAGTAAAAGCATCTCTAAATTACTTAGAAACCAAAAGTTTCTTTTTAATTATAACTTTTTTGAACTTTTATAATATTGTCGTGTCTGGCTTCGTAATTATATAACTACTAGTTAAAATACAGGATGATTGAGAAGGAGACATCATAGTTGCAACATTGCAGTCTGGTTATTATAACAAATCAATATATATTCAAATCGTAGAGAAAAATAACTATGGCAGTTCAACTGAAACAAATGCATTCAACGAACATTCTTTATTATAAAATATGTAAATAAATAAATAACTGACTAAAAAAATAAGAAACTTAAAGTAATAACTATCGGCTTTCAGATTTGTAATACTCTGTTGACGTTATGGCATTTAACAATAATTTATATCTGGACATCGGATAAGGTAAATATTGTGCCGCTAATATAATGACAGTGCGTAATGCAACTACAATCTTACAGCGAATCAAAATATTTGTTGCAATCACACCGAAACGATATATCATTATATGACTTTCGTCTAATAACAGCTATTATAGCAATAATTATAATCCTCGTTGCGGTTTTTGAGTCCTCTGGAAAATTATCATCAACTATTTTCGCTACTTTATTGCTGCCCCTTATAAAGGAAAGCAAACGTTTTTTCTGATGAAAATCTATCGTTTCGTTGATGAGTAATTTCGTTAACAGAATTGAAATTCTTTTGTTTTTAAAAGAATCAACGTTAAGAATAATCTCCCTGGAATGACTGTTGATGGCTTTTCCTTGAAGTTTTGAATGTGAAGCATCGGCTGCCATTTTTTTTTTCAATCTATCGTACCGAACAAACTGTCAGGACAGTACAATCGATGATTTGCGTTGCATTCTGGGAGAACTCAAGAATCGCTACTATGATTATAGGTAAATTTAAATAAAGCAGAGTCAATACATTTTCTGAATTATTAAGTACATCTTTTATGTTTTTCTTTATTTTTCTTCATAAACGTTAATCTAGCACGGTAAGCAGATAAATGAGCTTTCAATGTAGAATACTTACCATAGATGTCTGGAGGTCATTCCTGAAGTTTCCATCCTTTTACATTAAATTAATATTTTCGCTACAGAAGCTTTTCTTTTTGGTTATGAATGAGAGTGTGAAAAAAGGCTTGAAAATTTCTTGTCTCAATACAAGAATAATACAGAAAAGTTTAAATTATAAAAAAAAAACTGAAGGATAAATACATATTTAGGAATTTAGGAAGTATACATTTAAAAATCCATGAGAAAAATGTTGGATTGGGAAGTTATTTCCACGTGTTTTTGCAATGACTTATTCCAATCACTTTCGCCTCAACATTATTTGTTCTACATGAATCAACAGCAACGTAAGAACCACATTTTATACTACAGCTACATCGACTTATTAATTATTGATGGAAAACTACGTTTGTTTTCTTTATATTAGGTTGTCACAACAATGTATAGTGATAATTATAATTTGCTGTTACAGTTAACTGAAGAAAAATAACTAACAATAAACAATTTGATACCATTGCAAAGTAAATAGTGGTTCCGCAGAATTTGAAACGAACTATTGCGATGCTATCTGCTTATTTTCATCCTGTATTTTATATATTATTTATAAGTTTAGTTATTTTCTGAAAATATCATTCCTGTTGTAGCTTGGCAGCTGAGGTTATAAGTTTGGAAATGTTTTGGAACCATTGTGTCTTTGCGAGTTGTTATTTCCACTAACATTTAATTACTGCATATAATTTTAATTAATTTACTTCAACACGTACGAAAATGATTTCATTTAGGAAATATCCATTTCGTTTGACTTGATTCACGTCAGCGAAAAGCGTATCACCGGAAACATTACTTGAAATAATGAGGATTGATTAATAAAACTTCGAAGGAATTGTTTCATCTTCGATATCATCAGTCGCCATATGTTCCAAATTGTAATTCGCAACTGTCCTTCTTCGCTTTGAATTGGTTCAACCTTTGTATCGACCACAGTTTAATCATAATTCAGCAGGGTAATTTGTTATCCTATAAAAATTGGAATAAACATGTACAAATTGCAGAGCAAATTATCCATCTAATGTCGAAGACTTTAATTTTGAATAATTCACTGTAACACAAATCAAGATAGGCGAAAACGTTTATGGCGCCGGTGTTATCACGACCAATAACTGTAACGCTAATGTATGTGCCTAATGCATTTCATTTTTGGATGGTACGCAGTGCCGAGTCTGCAATGTAATAGTTTTCATTATTGGTGTCAATTCTACTCACCAACAGCAGAGCTGATCTATAGGCCCCATTCTGATAGTTCTGGTAACAAGCAGCAATTAATTTTACATCTTGGTCTCTATCATCAGTGCTGCACACGCTCTTTTGTTCCTTCCTGTTAATAATAAACTTTGTGTTTACGGAATGGTGACTATTGCAATGCGCAGTTCCCATCCTGTTGTGAAATGTATATTTAATGAAGCATAGGGATTCGTTAATTCCAACAAAGATCCCTTTTTTGTGGTTAAATTTAAGACGCAGCTGTTCACTTCTAATTGCGAAATTAATTTTATGTTGCAGTTATTACTAGGAAACTCTAATTATTATCTGAAATTGCAAATGCAATATTTTTACTAGTTTCTCTGCTTCTTTCTTCTTTTCAATAGAAATGGGTGTGTTTACTCAGCCTAGAATAGTTTAAATGTTTTTTTTTTCTTTTGGATGTAAGACTAAAAAAGGGGTTTTAAAAAAAATCACTGAAAATTACTACTTATTAATTTCGGAATTTATGTTATAATCCAATACGTAGAATTGAAAATACTGAGAAACTAATTTTTAGCAATTTTTGTTCTCCATATTGATTAGACATTACAAACTTAATATCGCATATGTGTGTCCTCCAAGTTCTTTTTGTAAATATCTGTAACTAACAATCAATCGTAGAAGGATGCTTACTCATGTCTTAAGACTTGAAAATCATTAATTCTAATGTTATCATTTTTAATTCCTTTAACATAGCCTTCATTACTTTTGTTCCAAGCATATATGATTCCCTCGTATCCCATTACAATATTTTGTAGATAATTTTTGGTCTTATTCCGTATTTTTTGCTGTTTATCGTCGAAATAATTTTAATAGTTGTTATAAAGACAATATCAAATTCTGTCATTTATTGTATTGTTGTAAGCGATAACCAAAATATCTTACGTGGAATATCGTTAAGCTTCTTAATTTATTTCAGGACCTATTAACTATTGACTAATGTTTCCATCTAGTCACATAAACCATCAGAAATTTCTTTTTTTTTAAATTAAGATATTTAATATTAGTAAGAAGCTGTGGTATTTAAGTACATGTATTTCACGCTTATTGGTGTTAAATTAACAATTCCAGGCTGTTGGTTAAAAATCCAAGTTTACTATAGAACTCGCTAACCTCTAACTTGTTAAGATTTGTTTTCTTGTTTTAAATCAGAAGTTCAATTTTAACTTCAGGTTGGTAGGATTCTATTTAATTCACTAATGATTTATTTTATATCTTCTTTAAGTGTTAGAAGTATCCCTTGCTTATCGTAATAGCTATTTTATCAATACTGACCTATTTCAGCGTTATTCATCTAATGGTTTTAGAAGTGTCGAAGAGTGCCCGAAGATGATGCCTCGAAGAGATTCTCAATAACAGTTCTGTAATGGTGTTTCCATCAAATTACATATAGACAAATGAACATTTACAGATGTAGTATAACAGAATTTAATATTGAAAGTGCCTCGCATATCAAAAACACTGGAAAACACGCTTTACTATTCTATGCTTATTGTACACAGGTATATATAATATTTATCTCTCTCTATTTTCTTTTCTTTTCATTTATCTTACATAAAAAAATAAGAGGTTGTTTCAAAGTATAATTCCAACCTCAAAATCGTATCTAAGCTTTCGAGATTTCAGGCTTTCGCTAAGGACAGAAATCCTAAACAATAACTTAGATATGATTTCACGTGCAGTTTTCGATGGGATCTCTTCCATTGCATTTATCTTTCGTACACTGCTATCGAGTAACATAACGTATCGCTCGCCTACTAGGTCTTCAGATAAACTATCATTGCAACTAATAATGAGTTGGAATAAGTTGTTTGATAAGCAGCTTTGAAACGAGTAAATAACCTTGTCGCTTAAGCAGAACCAATTAGTCCAACAAGTAACTTATCTTTGCAAACTGTTTGTGCAAATCAAACTTCATTCGTTAAGATACAGAAAAATGAAATGATCATATGTAAGCAAGTATATCAGACACAATATGGATAACTCATCAAATTCTGTGATATCTCAAAAATTCTTTACAAACAGTGAGTTGCAGATAAATCACGAATGCTACTATAAATTCTTGGTGATAGAAGGTAGATAGGAACGCCCTGTAGTAATTCCATTATAAGTTAGTAAGGTTATCAGTATTAAGTTCCAATTGTTCTTTTAACCGTATTTGATTAGTAGAAATATAATTAAGGTTGACATAAGTAGATTTATTAAATATTAAAAGTATTAAAAATATTAGTATTTCAGTAGTAAAAGGGCATTAGTAGTTAAAGTCAATGGAATTCGTGTTAGTTTATGAATGTGGAATATCTGATAATATTGAGTGCATTACACGAGATAAAGTTGACAAATACATAGAAATTAAGAATCTCTGATGATGTGATTTGTAAACAAACAATTTACTTCTATGAATTCATGCCAACATAAAATCTCAGAACTTAACCAGGTTTTAAAGGAATTTTCCCATATTAAATTTTCTTCCATAAGTTGGAAGAGTTTTCGTAATGTGCTCAGTATTGTAAAAAAACGATGCCTTCCATTAACAGTGCAGCTTTTAAATGTTAAATTAACTGATTTTCATAATAAAGCCTCATATAATATTAGTAAATGCTCTAAAAAAGGGAAAAAGACATATTTGATTTATTTATTAACCAAGTTTAAAATTATTTATTATTTAATGTTACTTGGTAAATACTGGTTTAGTCTAAAACCACTAATTTATTATTGCAAGCCATTAAAGCTCCCCTGAATACCAAATTCTACTGAAAGTGACAATAAATAAATTTTTATTTTTCACTTTTGTAACGGTTTTTCGGTTTAGCACATTCATAAATTTAGAAATGCGATGAATCATAAATCACATCTACAGAAAGTTGTAATCTATTTAATAGACATAACATTTGCTTAGAAATATAAATATCTATATAATATTTTGAAGATTTAATTCAGATTACCATAGGGCTTTCGTCGTTAAGTTTTCTATTTTGAGGTTGCGTTTTACATTTAGCGTTGTTACAGCAAAACTAAAAATGGTATAAACAGGCTTAAGTTTTGAAACGATTTTTTTGGTTCAATTGCAAACTATAGCACAATGAAATCTCAATAACTTGTAATTTTTGTGTGAATTTTTAATAAAGTTTCTTAGAGCTTAGAATTAAAGGGAAACATAAGGTGTGAAAAATTTTATTATAATTATGATTTAAATTCTACTAAATCTAGCCGACATTAATCCCCATAAAAGTAGCAAAACCTATGCCTACCAACAGTTAAAGTGAAGCCGCGAGCAGAGGGACTTAACCAATGTTTGATGGTAACGGGAGGGAGAAATTCTGGCGATTAAAACGCGTAATACATCGCCCATTCCCTCGACGTCAAATGTAAAACCACACAGTTTCCGCCCCTTTAGCAGCCGAGCCCCGTGGTGATGACCGAACTTCAAGGCCGTTGTCCCCAGCGTTTGTCTCTTTCTCCCCCGCCGAGAGAACATTACCACTAAATAAAGTTTTACTGCCCTTGCGTTATCCGCGTCCCGCTCTGCAGTTATAACTCGTCCGCGGTCTCGCCATTAAGTTTATGTGTTTTGTGCCGTCGGTCCAGGGAGTAAAGAAGCACTGAAAAGCATTAAGAAATTCTTCAAATTAATGCCAGGCCTTACATCAGTAAATCCTAAGCTGCCGTGAAATACATCTAGGTGTAATGTCATCAGACGAGAGCACTCCGCTATCTCAAATGATTTGGTTTTAAAAGAGCATTTCAAGTTGTGACAGATGTTTTGTGGACAGATTTTTCTGCCTGACTGTTCGTCTTGTGCCACAGTCCATCCACCCTGTCTCACGCCACCACGAAAAGGTTATTTCTGGAGAGATATATAGTTGTCCACGCGCTGAAACTTGGAAATATCCTCTTGATACTTCTGCGCTGGGTTGTAAAAAATGAAGGTTTAAGAGGTTTCTTTCCACTGAAGGAAATTGGCATTGCACTCTGCGACAGCTTCGGGTTTTGGGAGATCGTGGAAAGAAAGGAAGAAAGAAAGAAGGATGGATGAATCCGCAGGCATCTAATATAGTAAGTACTCATGAAGCAGAAAGAATCGAGGTTGGCCAAAAGTTGATTCTAAAATTATTAAATTTGCTTTGGTGTATGCTATCAAGTTATACGCAATAGTTAACAATATCCTGAAAATAAATTCTGGTTACTGTTTATTCTGTTGAAGATAATGGGGATAATCCTTTCTTATACTCTTAACGGAACATTATGGATATTTTTCTTGTTGAAGATCTTGTAGAACAAAGCTATCATGCGAATTGCTCATTATAAATTCAGATTGCTTACAGAAATTCAAGTAGCATTAACATCATTTTAAATCTATATGTGAATAAAAATACAAAAGAAGGATGTTCTCATTAATGATTTAATGTAGCTTGAAAATACATTGGAATAACTATTCAAGCTAGAACTGGAAGTTCACACTGTCATCGGTAACTGAGCTTTCTAATAATTTCCTACGAAAATTTTATGGCTAAGAGATACTTACTTATATCAAGTACGTTAATACTATATGAATTTTAAGATTAATGTTGGTTATTTATCAAAGGATAATTTAATATGGTTTTCTAGATTGATTTTTTTTTTTAAATTTTAACTTTAAATTTTAATTTAAGAGA
Organism: Thereuonema tuberculata; assembly: GCA_023159025.1. Classification (NCBI taxonomy): domain Eukaryota; kingdom Metazoa; phylum Arthropoda; class Chilopoda; order Scutigeromorpha; family Scutigeridae; genus Thereuonema; species Thereuonema tuberculata. The sequence goes on along the minus strand of JAFIDM010005346.1, from coordinate 24,469,251 downwards.
GAAGTAAATAAGTAAATTAAAAAAATAAGGATTATGCATTCCAAGCTTTCAATAGACAACATTTCCAGTTTCTACTTAAACTTAACTCTTATATAGTGCAAGATCGCAGAAGGTATGCCCACAACAAGTTATAATTCATTGTTATAATTCATATTTTGAATTAGACGGAATCGTTATCGTTATTCTTTTTTTACATATCTAAAATTAGACATTTAGCTTTAGCTCTAACACAATTTAACTTTAAATGTCATTTAGATAAAGATGATGTATTAGGCCAACATTGCTGAAGTAAAAGAAATAGAGTACTACTATATTGGTAATTCAGTATTAAAAATAGTTACCAGCGTTCATAGAGAGAGCTCGCCTTGTCTCGCTTTCACCAATGTACTAATGTTTTATATTTGTTTATTTTTGTTTATTTTTGTTTTATATGGATATTACTTTGTTGTATATATTGAAACGCATTTCAGGCTTTTTGCATATTTGATATTTTGATGTAATTCTTCTACAAATTTAGCAGACTTTGAAATTTTACACATTCTTTTTTAGTCTTTCTATGATTGTGTTAGAATAAATTAGTTAGTAATTACATTACTGTGTATAAATGAATGTGGTGTGCTATGCATTACCAGATCGTACGTGTATCGTAGGTTTTACGTTCTGAATCTTTATTGTTGCTTTTAATCCTCTTTTTCCCGAATCCCAAAGTCTTGGGCCGATTCAGAGAGGCGAAGCACAGTGTATTATTCTTGATAATATGAAAAAGGGTGATGAGAAGGAATACATTGAAAACACTGTGAAGTTCCCCAAGTAGCTTCGGATTCTACTGCTACTTCTATTAAAAGTTGTTGGAATGTTTAAAAAGCATATAATAACAAAGTAGTTATTATTAAATTCAATAAATATTGTATCTTCGCTTAAAAGGCAAGATAATGCAAAAAAAGATGCATTACTGGTAAAATTCATGGAAGGAAAATTAAGTACGTTGCAATATAACGAATACCTTCTTGTAATTATCTATTTAAACCTGCAGAGATTTCTAACATTGATGAACAGAAATACAATAAGCCTTACAATTCTTAAATTATTTTGTTCTTATTTTTCAAATTGAACAAAAATGAATATAATAACCTAAAGCTTCTATGAATGTTTTCAGTGGATTTTACTATGCATTATAGTTATCGTTTTGAGTTTGTGTTTCCTTCAAGTCAGTTGTACTAACCTAGAGGTAAGCAGAAGTCATACATTATGAAGCACAAAGCCTGCAGCAATCGATGCTACAGGCCTGGAAAGTATTTTCGAAGAGTAAGTCCAACAACTGAAACATTTCAATTAATTTCCAGAAAAGTATGAAATATTTAGTGAGGAAAAGTTCTTCGTACAGCCATAACGTCGGAATTACATTACGTCCAGTTGCTGTTTAAAATAATTCATGCATTTCTGTGACAGCAGATTTCTTCGTTATTATTTCCACTACGTTCTCTTCATTCCTGGGCGAGTTGGTCCGAATGTTTGCGTTGCATTGTTTTAACACCTTTTTCCTCATCTCTTTCACTGACTGCTGGAAGCACATTAGGGAACGACTCTCCTTGTATGCCCGTAAACTTTTATAGCTGCTCCAATATTTAAGGCTAGAAGTAGACGGAACATAAATGGCTGGCATCAGTCCGTGAGGAGTTCCTCTCGTGGGACGATATAGCAGGATGCAAACCAGATGAAATTGTCAGCCCACGCACAAAGGAAGAGAGGGTGGTGGCAGGGAGACTGGGTCGATGAAGTACGAAGATGTTTTATAGGGGTTCCGTGGCCTCATCGCCATTGTGAGGTGAGAACAGAATACCCGCTTCGGCGAAAATTGGGAGATTTATTAACGCACCCACAATCCTGACGGTTCGGCACCTAATGTGATTTTTTTTTTTTAGGTGGTAGGGGATAAAAATAAGGAAAGCTCTTTCGCTATCCGCTAACCTCTTATTCTCGAGTTTTTTTCCTTTCCCCTAAGGCTCGGAGAGCTTTCAATTGACGCAAGTAATTCTCGAAATAGCACAGTCGTTGCGAAATGGGGATTAATAAAATATCTTGAAAATTTTAATAATCTCTTAAGAAGCCGCCTAGAATCAATGAGGATGCGAATAACTTTAAACACTTGGAAAGACAAGGAGATTCGCTGGGCGGCGTTAAATTTAGACTGTGATCTTGAAGGGAAGTAAACATCTTAAAAGAACAGGAAAGGAAGTGTTCATTTAAATAGAAAACGATATGAATTCGAGAACTGCAATAAAAAGCGAATTTATTTTCTTTTCCGAAATAAAGTAAATGACATTAAAAAAACATCAAAATTCCCTGATTAATAAATTTCCAGCAAATATATATCGGATCGCAGATTATCTAGTCTACTTTAGTGTAATTCAATTTAACCATAGGAAATCTATATTTAGCTTTCAACAGTAACAAGCAAGAAATTTGACTTGTTACTTTGCTATGTTTTTGATGGGTAAGACAAGGTAATGTTCTACAGTGATCCTTTAATAGATATCTAGACTTATTATCAATTAGTTAAGTGATCCCTCGACTTACGTCCAAGTTCCGTTACATTCGGAACATAAGTCGAACGGACGTAAGTCGATACAATAAATCAACAAAGTTATAGTGATTAGAGACTTAACCGTAATTAGTATACTGTCGAAAACACTGTACATTTCACTGATACTGGATTATTATTGATAAAACAAGAACAATAGTAATGATGAAAGAGAAGAGAGAAGACCATAATATTTACCAAGACTGTTGCTGAACTTTGTAGCTTTAGGTTAGAAAAGGACCTTCTCGTTACTTCGTCATTATCGTCGATGTAATGGAAGCAGATCCTTTCACAGCCTGTACAATTTTATTCTTATTTTTAAAAATGATCATCACTGTAGAATCGCACAAGACCATCCGAAGTCATGTGCGATCACATTGACGGGCTTACTAGGTTTATGTTTTATAACTTGCAACTTCGTTTCAAGATCAATTGCTCTCCTCTGTTTTTATAATTCATCACTAGATTTTTATGATTGCCAGTGAAGGGGCCATGTTGCACAAGATATCGCGAAATATTTAACGATAAACACAAATAATCTATTTTTCAAACCCAAAATCAACAGAGGAGCTGTTGAAGACGTGCCTACAGCCGATGGAATTTGCTGCTGAATGAGCTGTTTTCAGTGCGTGTGATATATTGTTGCTAAATAAAAACCTTTTTACTTTGCGTCTTGTTCAAAAGTATGGTTGAAAATCTTATTTATTCGCTGATGGGATCATGGACTTGCCTTCGAACGGACGTAACTCGAGCGCGCAAGTCGAGGGATGACTTTATATAAAGATGCGTCAGTTATAATATCGACTTTAGCCTATTTTCAGTCTTCTTTTAGTCCATTTCCGAACTAACCATTGCTCTACAATCCACATATTTGACATTTCTATAATCGCTCTCTAACTATTTCGAATGTATACATAAGTAATGTAATGTAATGTAATGTAGAAGATGGGTGGTAAATATACCTAGCACCGCGACCTAAGGTCTATTGTACTTTCCCCAACCTTAATCCCCAAAAAGACCAGTAGCTACGGCAAATGCCAGTATATACATAAGTAACAGAGTTCAGCTAATGGAAATGGACTGTGTTAAAATTTCAAATTTTAACACATATGATTGTTGTTATTTTTTTATTGAACTCATAATTTTATTGTGTGGGATTTAATGCAAAGTTATGCTGCGCTAATAGCAAGTCCATATTTCCTGCAGCGCCGCCAAATTTAGACCCTTCACCTCAAATTGCTGTTTAAATGACTTTCATAAACTCTGGTCTAAAAAATATGAAATTTCATTAAATTTGCTAAATCAACACAAAATGGTGCATCATCAGTAGAGGAAAACCAAAAATCCAATAATCGTACATGTCCTTTTCATTAAAAACAAGGTATGGACAGCGATTAGTAAACCAATCACAATGCTTCGCAACGTCTTCTGATCATTGATATTGCTTTAATTTTCTTGTGTTTATTTCCAATAAACGCAACAATTGCGCCTTTTGACAATCACAACAATCACTATAAATGCTATTGTTGCGTATGCAAAAGACGCAATTGTTGCGATTGTTATGATTGTTGTGCAATCATAACAATTTAATCCTTAAAATTTAATGAGATTTGAATGATAATTTAATGAGATTTTAACGATACTTGTTCACAGACGGACAGACAAAACGGGAATGTTAGTCTGCTGATCTAGATCAGAAGATTAAAAAAAATATTACTTTTGCTTATCTAGTATTCACATAAGTGTAGAAGTTAAAAAGAATGTAATACTAAAAAAAAATATAGGCTACATTTTGAGTTGTAATAAAGTTGAAAGTTGTAATATACATTTTATACAATTAATTAGTAATTTTTTTCCGACAGTAGTGTTTCAAAAGCTTTTAAATTCGATATTCCAATAGCGTAAACCACAATTATTACAAATCATAAATAGAAATTGATTTTACCCAGAGTTTTCCCTAATACGATTCCTTATACAATGGTTATTTTACTACCTTACTAATATGTTCTACCCTTTTGATAGATAGGTTTGGTGAATAATATTTACAACATTTCTTGGCTTACATATAATAAATAGTTATAATAAAACTTAATTGTGTGTCAAAAACATGAACATCTGACTGAAATTGTCAACTCTTTAAATAGTCATCGATAGGATAAAATGAAAAAAAGTAAACAAAAAATGCTGAATTGTCATCTTGAAAAGAATAGAGTTCCGTTGTACTACATTGTACTATTCCCAATTGTTTTATTAACCTTCTTTCACTTAAAAAGGGGAATTTGAAATGCCTTAACGACATTTTCCTATACATCACCAGTCATTGAATCTATTCGTTTTAATAATGTTCACGAGTTTATATAACGTGGTACCGAAGATCCTCATAGTGAGTTCGGAGGTATCTCATTACTTTTTAATATCTCAAATCTTAACATGACTCTTACTTTGTTTCGTAGTGAAGTTTTAATTATTAAGATGATCGTAAAATGTTGCAAATGTAATAACAGAGAACAAGTAACCACAATATGGAAAGCAGTATAAAAGTCATTTAAATCAGTGCCACTGTATAATTAATTTCGAAGACTAGCTTTATTTATAAACTACTTTAATGTTATTAGCTGGACGAGTTGATATGAACTTTGTTGTATTTTTGTTCCTTTCTTTTATTACCTTTCCTTGATATTAGTGAAATTGAGTTGTGTAAATAATTTATTCATTTTTTTTATATCTTCGTGATTTGCAAAAAACGTGAGTTTCAAAATTTTGAAATGGTTCAGTGGTTCAGTGAAGTCTAGGGTCATACGGAACTATCTGCTATGGCACTGCAATAAGCAGATTCTCCATTTATCATTTAGTTCTTCATATTTCAACAAATCTTTTAATATATTTAAACCGATTGTATTTTAAAAATTATTGAAAATAATGCTATTGTTTTGAAAAATTATTCTTCGAAGCACAAATTAGGTTTTAGGTTTTATTAAGAAAGTTCTGTTACACGAAGAAAAACTAATTTCTTTGATTTCGTTGAAATAGTGATAAATATATATTCATCAAGTTAAGCTGATGATCTTAGCAGAAGGTTATGATAATCTCAATTCACCAGCTCTCTAAAAGTGCTATACTTTTATTTCTGATTTGTTTATGAGCAACGTAATTTTTATTAAGATATAAAGTTTAAAGTAGAAAGTTTTATGCTTAGTCGATAAGTTTATGAAAAAGTTTTGTTGTTTTTGTTAGGAATTCATATTTTATGTATTCAGGGAACTCCAAATGGGGCTGCATTCTTCGTATTCTAATTTTAATACGACAGAATCTGCTATAGTGATTGTAAATGAAAAATTCTGTTAATTGAAATTTATTTTAGCTTCCTAAGCTGTCAATAATTCAAATAATCATTAAAAGGCAATATTTGAATGAAACTATTTACGACACAAATTACATTACCTGAAACAACTATTTAACTTAAAAATCATTTGAGCGGGTGGTTAGTTTGAGTGACATATTACACCAGCGAAAGGTTTCATACATTTATCATTTCACTGACAAATTTTGATAGATTTATTAATTTACTGACAGATTACATGATTGCCAATAACCGATTAATGTCAGCCATTGGTTTAGGTTGGTAATTCTAGCTAAAAAATATCATATGAATCTTGGTAACGTATCATAAAAATATGTGTTATTATGCAATTCTGTTTGTTTAATACTTTATTGTTTTCTTCATTTGTTGATTTATTAGTAACGCTTAAAACTGAAAATAAGGGCGTTTCTTTGAGCTTCAGGAAGCGTCATTATGGAGTTTTTTTCTCTCAAACATACCACCTTTTGTTATTTTTGTGTCAGATAAATATATATTTATTATTATTTATAAATCCGGAATGTAGTTATTGATATGAAAAGAATTGGAATTGAAAAAGAAAAATTGCGTAATGTTAGTAAAGCTTAAGCGAAATTTACAATCAAATAAATTAAAGACTAAACTGTACAACGTAATGTCAACGCCTGAAAAAACTCCATTTTTAGAATTTCTATCTTATTACTGTTCCTGTTTTCGTTACTTTTTAGAATTTTTAATTTCATTGCATAAATTCCATTTTGAGTTTAGGACCAACTTTTTTCTGCTCAGTTTATGTAAGAACTAAGACAGTTCGTTTTTAAATTATTCATAATATAATTCATTGATCAAAATCAAATTTTATATTTTTGTTGTTTAATCTTAGTCTGATCGTCATTGAATTATCATTCTAGTTGCCTTTCTTTTTTCCAAATTTATTGGTAAAGGTATCTTTTCAACTTCGTATGAACTCATTTCCATTCAGAATAGAAGTTCTGAGGTAGGGTGGTTGTGTGATATTCTCACACCCTATTTTCCTTTTCCTTAAATTCTGAGAAGTTTGTAAATTTAATTAAGTCCATATTTTCTTCTTAAATGCTTTCTACTTACTTGCATTATTAATAAATAATAAACGTCATTTTCTTCCAAAAAAAATATATTTAAAATATATTTATTGAATTCTCTTCTTTCCTTTTTCAAGTTATATCAAAACAATCAAATAAATAACAAGATGTCAAACATCAAACACACATTCTGAACATAGTTGAAACCAACAATATCTTACTTATTATTAATCTTACAATCAATAGCTACTATATTTAAACATTCCTACAATTGTTGAGATTCTTCAAATTTTGCCAATCTTTTATTATTTATACAATGAATTTACCAAATCTTTTGCATTTAATACATTTTCAATTTCTAAGCCATCATTACGATTAATATTAACATTTTTTGTATTTCTTATAATCAAACTTTCTATAATTTTCCTTGTTTCAGCATCTTTTTCCCTATATAATAATTTTACTTCTTCATTAATGTTATGCCCTAATCTACAGCAATGTACAGCCAAAGCAGACCTGTCACTTTGCTTATTCTTAATACAATATATATGTTCCAAAACCCTCTCTCGAATAGTCCTTTTACTTTCTCCGACATAAAAATATCTACAATTTAGACATTCTAATTTGTAAATTAAACCCTTATTATATTTGTTTTCATGTTTATTTAATTTACACCATAACATATTTTTTAATTAATATTGTATTCAAAAGTTAAATTAATATCAAATTTCTTGCAAATTCTTGCAACAAATAATTTATTTATTGACCAAACTGCAAATTTATTAAGATTATTTTAGTCCTCTTTTAACATTTTAAAAAAAATTGAAATAACACCAAAGCGAAAATGAAAAAGCGTTAAGTATTTTTTTATAAAGTGACTTGAAGAAGATCGCTAATTGGGTTAACTTTTGAGTTTCTTCTAGTTTGATTTGAGTTTACATTCTTAAGCGCTTTATATTAGCATCGTCAAAAGAAGCGCGTGTTCCGAAGCCCAACTGGCTTTTACTGGTTGGGTGACATGCATGTTCTCGACATAAGCTCCTTAGGGATGGTGGACGAAAAAAAAAACCTATACCCGCAGGATAGGATATGCGGATGACAAGTACTTGTCATTTGAAACTTTTGACTTTTTCTTTTGCTTGCAGATGATGTCGAATACCACATAAGCACCACCACAGCGTTGAAGACGAACTTGCATAGCCTAGAAAAATACACCAACTACAGTGTTCAGGCCCTGGCCTATACACGCATTGGAGATGGAGCACGCAGCGACCCCGTGTATTGCAGGACTTTGGAAGATGGTAAGTAGCTTTGTTTTAATTAGTTACATAATTAATTTTGGGTTACATAATTACCTCAAGAAATATTTGTCTGCAAAAAAAACAAAAAAACAAAACAAATTATTTTTATTCTGACATTTCTGAGAAATGAGATGTTTTCCTGAAAAAAAGATTTGCAAAAGAAAACAAAATAACAGAAATGAAGAAAGTAACGAACCAAAATAATTAACTAACTATTGGAAATAACTAAAAGGAAATTATATACTTTCGTTGGTTACTACCCTGTCCCAAAAAATTCTTGTCGTTATTATTTACATGTTTTTATTTATTTTTTTTACACTGAACGTATTTTAAATGTATGTCTTTTAGAAAACAGATTTTTTTTATTGTGAAACTAAAACTTCTTCATTACATTAAATAACTGACAAAAGAGAATATGACATCACCTCCTGACAAAAACCTGTTGCCATTTGGTTTATTCTTTTATTTTACTGATTTTAATACAATAAAATAATCGTAACTAATACAATGACATTCACTTGAATTCAATGCAAAAAAATGCTTAAAATATTATAATTTTTTTATGAAATAATTTCGTTTATCAGATTTGATATTCTGTGTTGGTATGATACCAACAAATCCAGCATAACCTTCTGGCCTTTCACAATGTAGATGTTTCGGAACCTAGTGTTCGAACTCCGTAGTCACCATGGATATCTTTGTGAAATATTACATTTCATAGAGCAATCATGTTCTATAAAATATCAAACATTTCCAAATACATTAATTCTAGACATTAAACGATAATGCTTTGATATTTTAAGAATTACAGTCCAACAGACGGATCTTGACGATCTCGTATTTTCGTGATTTCACGTAATTTACGCGAGAATAACATCTATCCATGTATTCTCACAAAATGGCGAAGTAAATTGAAATATTTAATTCAATTATAATACGGGCAAATGCAGGAGATTTCTACTACATTTTAATATAGTTTTCATAAATTTAAAACAGTCAATAAACAAACAGTAAATTCGTTAGGTAGCATTTTCCTGGTGACAAGACATTCAAAATACTAAATTCCTTGAGACCTGCTGAAGAGGCTAATGGCCAGATCTCGTGTTTTCCGTAATTCTCATGCAAACGAGATCGTCAACATCCACCTGTTAGACTGTAACTCTTAACAAAAAGAAAATATGTTTTAATATTTAAACAACAACAAATTACAAAACGAAAATGAGGTAATATTAAAAATTGTAATTTGGAGAAAATTTGTAAAACTCATGGTTTGAATTAATATTCTTGTTAGAGAATTTGAATACATTAGATATTAACAGTAGGATTATTTTTTTAAAGTAAAAATAAATTATATAATTATGCTACAGTAAAGTATAAAACGCAATTACTAAATATGTTTTTCCTTAATTACTTTAATATAAATTAAACAAAATAAAAATTTGTGAGTTATTATATAAATAACAATTAAAATAAATTTCCTAAAAGTAATAAAATCATTTAGCTTTTTTTCTTAAATTTGAATGTGAGAATTTGTCATTTAAAATATTTTCAATGGCTAATGTTTTTATAAAAAAGGTTTTTTTAGGCTGTTTTGAAATGTGCTTACTTCATTAATTGTAATAAAAGTTTTTTATATTCCAAAGCAAAAGGTTTAAATATTGCTTTCAATGATTTTTCTCTTTTCTGATATCGGTGAAACTATTTTAAAAATTTATATAAAAACATATTTAAATAGCACATAAATGGCACAGTACATTTCCACCTCTTAACGATAAATGGATAATGACGTAGAACACACCCACATAGATACGATTGGTGAATCATTGAAGTAAATTTTAATGTTCATCATGGATGCGATCAATCAATACACCACAGCTCAACCATGAAATCTGGAGTCCGTTAGGACATTTGTGGTTACCTTGGGCGTTTGGACTCGTCCATTTTCACAGGTGAACCATCGATGGAACTGCAAACTACAAGATAGTTTTGTTCATTGGAAATAGAGCCTGTTTCGATTCAGAAAGAAAAACAACACAAAAAAAAAAAATCATATTCCCATACACAAAAAAACAAAAAACAAAAAACCCACGTCTTGCTTCAATAAGATGTTATTATTTTACCAGGAGTGTTATGCTCAGTGTTTTGTTTTAAATAATTTTTCTTTAACTGTAAACATGAAATGACACTGAGCAGTAATAAATGATAGGTTGGTTCTGAACTGATAGCCTAATACAGTTGTTTCATACTCCTCGGTCCTCATCCGGGGTAAGTCATCTCGCACCACTCCAGATCTCTGCAGATAATTGAATCAAAAACACAAAGCAAAACTGAAAAATTAAAACATAATTTATGATAGCTTTGCGCTCCATCTCAAGCAGTAAATTAAATAAACATAATAGGAAATTAAAAAAAAAATAACCCGAATCCTACAATTATTAGTATTTATTATACGTAAGTATTAATGCAAATGGAATACTGTATATGATTTTCGACTGTAAATGCATGGTTAAACTTAATATAATTTATTACTACCATATGTGTTATTATAATATCACGTTGGAGTATACAAAGACATAAATGTAAATGCGAATGTGTGGTTATGTAAAACCTATATATTTATACATCCTTTTACATATCAGAACCTACTAATTACCGTGGAATCTGTGTGTGTCAAATGGTACATGTTGTGATAGTACTTCAGTTGGTACTTCAGTTAGTAACTACACGAATCATTAATCAGTTTATTTCAACTCTTTAGAAATTGGAATTAAGCAGTTTATTGGAAAGCGCGGTAATCGAATAAAGGTTGTTACACTATTTGTTTCTCTGCTTAATAAAAAATGTATTTCAAACTATTAATTTGTATTTAGATGAATCACTTTCAAGCTCCAAACTGTACAAATTATTACCCAAACGCTAAGTTATTCCTGATTTTATTTTTGTAGTTCGACTAGTAGCTCACAGATGGCGCCAGCAGTCCTTATTTTCCCAAATAGCTTGTCGTGTGCAGAACTAGGTCGCGACACCCGCGTTTCTAATAAAAGAAGTCGCGGCCATTCCATTTCAGAATCTCTTGTAAATATAAGCATAATCATTCGAATTAAATAAATAAAACTGTTAGTTTCCTTTGAAACATTGATTACAATATTTATCTAATGACCATTGTAGTTTCAGCCTTATTCTACCATTTTTTTTTTGTTTATTTTCAATCCCTTCAATTAATAAATAAATAAATAAATAAATATTATTTATTTATTTATTTATTTTAGGGTTAAGTCAGTATTCCTCTATTCCCATCAGATTACTTAAAAATTGTTTCACTTTTATTTTTAGAAAAACAATATTAAATTTTTGCTAATATTTTTTTTTCCTATTTTTTATTTTTTAGAAATTACCATTTTAAAAGAGAGAAACACCATTTGTATTTTTCTTCTAAATTAAATTTAATTTTTAGGAATATTTATTTACTATAAATATTATTAAATATGTATGATAAATGATCTCTTAGTCGAATCATATTTTCATATATTTTAAAAAGATAAATATTTAATTAAATGAATGCAAATTGCGGAATGAAACTTATTTTTTTTTCTCTCTTAATAAATAGATATAAACCGTTTCCTCAATATGCGTGGGATTTGTCATCAAAGTAATGTTTTAATTGTAATTAATAACTTCGTTTTGATTTGTCCTGAATTTATTAATTCTCTGTAATAAGTTTGTTTATATTATAAAAAACAAAAGTAAAAGAATGATTTCTAAGTCGGTTTACAACTAATTTCTTTTGATCTTACGAATATTCGTTTACTTAGACGACTTTGTTTAATTTAAAAACGCTTGCTACGCTTTCATCAGCACGGGCTACTCAGAATGCAATGGCTCAAAGGAGTTTAACCACAGAAAACAAAATATGATTCCTAACGAAACTTAGATAACGAAAATAAATACAAGATCAATGTATGGAAAAGTCACTGTAATTATGAATTACGAATGTATTAACGTTCCTTTGACATTGTGTTTCTATTTTTATTCTTTTGCTTTTTGTGAACCAATTACAGTAGGACCTTGATAATCCGGCATGTTCGTGGATCTGTAAATGCTAGATTATCAAATATGCCGGATTACCAAGGTCATTTTTTAAACCCTGGTTTAAACAAGGGGTATATAAATAAAAACTACAGTTTTAACATACAAAAAACGATTAACGATTATTATTTAGTAAACACAACAGAAAACATTAAATAAAACAAAAGTTCTTTTTAGTTAAACTAGTTGTTTCACTTAACTCATTTAACTGGATAATAGAATGCAACTTATAATTTTAAACCGTTAAACGTACCTTTTTATTGTTATTTATAGTGGAAGTTTTAGACCGACAGCGTATTATAGGATAGTTTTGTGCAACTTTTTAAAAAATACATTAATGCTTTAATTTTAGTAAATCGGGGAGAAAAAAATCTGGCAACCCTCTATTTCTGATGCGTGCCGGACTACCGGGTCTGCCGGACTAACGAGTGTCCGATTATCGCGATCTTACTGTATTTATTTTCAGATATTTTGATATTGTTTTTCATTTTCTTTCTTTCTTTCTTGAGATCACTATGTATTCTGCGATTAGGTTTTGTTTCAACGGAATGTTTCTAGCCTCTTTATATTTACAAAGTCGCATTGGGAAAGCGGAAATTTTGATATTAATAAAACCGAACGGTGACGAAACGCCAAATTATCAAGCTTAGATTTAACAAAAGTTTGACCAACTTTCCACCAGTTGAAATATAGTAATACTTCCAATATTCCTACAAGTTAGACATTACTTTTCTGTCATCTTTCAGTGCTGGAATCTTTTAACAGTGGTAGATCTTGCAGACAGTCGCATCCAATCTCGGTTGGACTGCGGAGGTTTTTGAGGGTAGACCATAGCCTTTACGCTCATATTTCATGGAATTTACTTCTCACTCCAGCGTTCGAATTGACTTTCAGTTGGTGGCTAAAGCAGTCTTTCCACCCAATTGAAATTCAGTGATAAAAATGGGACTTCTGGTGTAGGGAGGAATCACCTCGAGCTCGTGGAACGAAAGAAAATCAATCGTTATATAGAAACCGAATGGTCGACGTAGTGCATATAGTTGAAAAAAAATTTAAAAAGAAAATAAAAAGAGTAGTATGGAAGGGATGGAGGAAAGAAGTGAAGGATCCACATTGCCAACACAATCGGTTCTCATCCGTCGAAGCCTTGAAAAAAGACTATTTGGTCGAGATAAAGTTGAACTATAAGCTATTCTTTTCCATCAGTAAATTTTCCTACTCATCCCCAACACGTTTTTTCCTGCAAGTTTAATAGAAAACGAGGGAACTCATAACTGGGCCGAAATCTTTTTCACTGTTGGAAATTCATTGAGAACATCTCTATCAGGGAACATCTTTTCGTTTGAATTTATTCAAAGAAAACGGAAATTATCTTTTTTGGCCACTCTATAGATGAAAATAGAATGGATGAAAAAGAGAAAATCAATTCAATGAAGTACGTGGATTCTTTTAATCTTAAGACAAAGATGAAAATTGTGAAATTTAAATATATCTTGAAACATGATTTCATCTTTTTTTCCGTATAAAAATCAGACGACATTTCCATATAGACAAAATTATGGAAATTACATTAAAGTATTCTTTCTCTATGAAATGTAATGAGGGATTTTCTAATATGTTAAAAAGAAAACAAACAAAAAGTTGGTATAAGAATAAGATTAATAAAAAAAAAATAGTAATAAAAGAGTAATAAAAAAGTACTTCCATTTGCTTAAGAAAAATTAAAAAAAGCTAAAAAAAGTTTTTGTTTTAATGGCAAATGCATGGAATTTGCTTTGCTTTACTACAATATCTGTTTTGAATCTTTTGCATTTGCATTGTTTGTCCTCCAGCAACTCTACGAGTGAATCGATGCATTTTTAATTGAATACATAGAAAATGCTGAGAACTTTTCAAAATCTTCAATATTTTCATTGTTGTTAATTAAACTTAAACAAAGCAGATTTTTTTCATTCTCATATTAACAGGATTATAAGTCAGACTTTCAGCAAAAATACAACATTTGTTTCGCGCAATTAAGACAACTAAAAATTTTAAATGTAAACAGACAACATTGCCAGTATCAACAAAGTTGTTTTAATGTTGACAGTCTTAATGAAATTTATAATCTCGGAAGAATCCAGTTGATACAAACTTAAACCAAAAAACTGAATGCCTCCAAGATCTGAAAACCTTAAAGCTGCTCCACTATTGATCTTGCTTTAGTTGAAGTAAAATTATTGTATTTTCTACAAGACGTAGGTTTTCACAAAGTAATGCGACGTAGTTAAAAATTTGATTTATAGGAAAAAATTTCTATCGATAGAAACTAAATTATGTATATGTTTCATTGGAATCGCAGTGGCGGCTCAAAAGCAAAAAATAACAATAAAAAAACTCACTGATAAAGTATTAGTGCGAAAATTCATATGCCAACAGTCCACCAGCCTCAATGAATTTTTTAAAGCATAGAAAATTCAATCGGCGCATTTCAATTATTAATAAACAACAATGGGTGAAACCAAGTATTTATTAAGTGACATCCTAGAACAGCTGTTTGACGCTCTTTGGCGATCATCAGCTAGGAGTAGTCACCAGTAAACAACGAGATATCGGTAAAAGGCTACTGGGGATAATATCGGAATAGCAGTGAATCGTAGGCATATTTTTTTTATTATTATTTAAATTTCCGAAGTGCTGTTACTATAGCAATTACAGTATGTTTATCGATTAACGTTTACTATTGATTAAATTCGTTGGTATTTTAGGAACCATAGCTTGAAAATATAAAGATTTAACCTGTTTGGGTTATTTGTTTAGTTTGATATATTTCTATTATTTATATATTTTCATAATCTCTTACGACTCTTATTCTAAAGGCAGCTAAAACACAAAACGAAAACAAACCAGTTAATAAGCCATATGTAAGTAACTACAATACAAATAACTAAATTGCAGGAAACTATTGAAAATAAGGATAATTGTAGGCACTTCAATCTCTTAGTTATCCTCGAAGACAAAATAAAATTTTATTCTTTAATATTGATTTCAGTCATTCAGCCTTGGTTTTAAAAGTTTGGTGTCATCTTATAGGAACACTTACTAATCGGTAAAACTTTTTACTTTAAGATATAATTTTACTTTTAATAATAAGCAGAATTTTTAATAACAATACAAAAAAAAATCGTTTCATTTGTCTATAGTTTGTATAGCGTTTTTCGTGCTAAATTGAAGTATGAACTAAGATTTTGCTGTCATCAAAGTTTATTAAATTAATTAGCATTTTGTGTTTAGAAAATAACATTGAATTGATTATTATTTAAACATATTCGTTATCTTTATTAAAATGCAACTTAATAGATAAGATCGTGTTATGTTATCTGTCACACATGGAAGTCCAACAGTTGTCAAGTATGTATGTATAATTTCTGTATCTGTGTTTCGCATCCTATTGATATCTTGGTGAAAGAGTTCTCCCTGTTCATCACTCTTCAATGGTTTCTATGAAAAAAAACCTCATAGTATGAATACAAAAATTTATTCTCTTTTGAATAAATAAAATTATTTTCGTTTTAGCATCTTTCTTAGTAAGAATCATAGGGAATTATCACTAAGTAGCTAACATTAGTATGCCTTTCGTAAATAAAGTGTTGTTGGCAGAGAAATTCTAATTCTAATTTTCAAGTCAACAACAAAAAATATATAAAACTCCCCATGTGGCAAAGTGCTATTTAAAACGGTGTAATGAAAACACAACTGGTGCCCTACATAACTAGTGATCATTTATTTACATCTTTTATAACCTTATCGCAGTTGAAGCATTCAGAATTTAAAGATAGGAATGAACCTTTAATGACAAAGTATGCTGAAAGAATGGCAAAATATGCTGAAAGTGACCAAGGGGTTACTTTGGGATTTTATTTAAGTAATTTCAGATCATCTTGGCAAAGTACATTCGTTTTGCGCATATTTATCTCAACTCGGTAGTGGATCTCAATTACAGATTTCGCTGTAGTTTGACTTCTTACGCCCATGTTGGCTTATCGCAGGCGCAAATTGTGTTCTCGGATATCTTTATCGAGAGAAAGTAAGCTGAAGGAAAGTCCTCTGCGGATTTGTGCTCACGACGACATTCCTTTGCGATTTGCTTCGTTTTGAGATTTGAAGAGTAGTAAAACTCTGCCAGTTCTTTCTGTGCTGATATGCAAGGTGAACATGACTGTAAACACTGTCATTTTCCCAGCAGAGTCAAAAATAACAATAAGCAAAAGCCATAAAAACAAATGCAGAAAACATATGCCATATTACACATTTCTTTCCAGAATTAAGAAACCATTAACCACTTTAGACTTCGTATATTCCAAAATATCATCCTTATCACAACGTCCCATTTTAAGAGTCTTCCCCTATAAAATAAAAAAAAGATGACTATCTTATAGTAAATTTAGTGTAATTTGATTGTAGAGAGATGTATTCTTTTTTGTTATTGAATGTTGAGATCAAATATGATTATTTTTATAATTTTTTTTTCGTTTTGGTTTATATGAAAACTGCTGCAGAAAGGAAACACTTTATTAAAAGATCTGTTACAAGAGCAAATGTGCTGCTGTAAATTAACCGTATGAAAGTAAACTATTGATTGCTTCACTCCCGTTTGCTTTCTGCATTTTAATCTATCACGGTCGTTCCGTGGATCACACGAATTAGAAGCTGAATAGAGGAATCGCTGTCTTGATACAGTTTGTAAATATAATATTTCATTTCGTAATATTTCGGACTTTTTTTTATTTATTTACGCACCAATTTAATTCATTTGTATTCAGTGGGGGGAGGGGACAGCTACTTTATTCCTATAGTTATTTTATTCACTACGATATTATAAAGGTTAATCCGAAAGTTATCTAGCAAGATTTTGACAATAAAAATAAATGGCAACAGATTTATATAATGTATGGATTTTATGTAAGAACTTGAATACATGATGACATATGAAATTCTTAAATGAATTCTAAGAAATGAAAAGAGACCAAGAAAACGTCAATATAGAAGATAGTTGGATGAAATTATTTATTTTTTATTTGAGTGAAATCGAAAAAGACCTTTATCATGCAGACATCAAAACTTATAGAAAATTTGATGATAATTGCTTTAACACTGAAGTATGTTGGGGAAAAAAAGCAAGTTTACTTTACTCTCAAAGCCAAAGAAATATAAGTTTTGTGTTATCCATAGGTATTTAATGAAAACGTCAGTTATTTTTGAATCTTTTTATTAGAGAATGTTAAAGCTTGTTACTTATTATTGTTATCTTCTTGCCTTACATGCGATTAAATTACCTTTCTTCGTTTTTATCTTTATATCTTATTCAAAAGTAAATAAACAACGCTGACACACTTAAACAAAAGCAATGGTAACATCTATTTAAACTGTTTGTTATCTTAAATAGTTCTTAATTTCCGTTGGCTCAAATGGTGTTCCTTCTTTCACGGACTTGAGTCTTTTTAAAGTTGCGAAGGAAACGAGCTCTGTAATCCGGAAATTATTGTCTGCTTTGGTCGTGACCAAGTGACTATGCAGCTTTTCTTCGTAGTAAGTCCATTCCAACACAAGCTGTGACTTTTGTATTCCTAGTTTAAAAGTTCTCAGCTTTTTACTCTTTCCTTTTATTTTTTCTCAATTTTTTTTTAATCTTTAAATCTTTCAACTTCAAAATAAACTCTTTTTCTTGAAGTACATATATTTTTAAAGATGTTCTATACTTGTGTATATTGTTTCTACACATACATCTACATTTTTCATAGATGCCATTGGTTTTTACATAGTTTAACGCCTAAGGTGAACTTTAAGGTAGGAAAATAGATTAAAAATGAACGTTCAAAGCTGATTTCAACCTAAAAATATAAAATCTAACTTTGATGAACTTTTCTGACAACATTGCTATATCTTGAATTAGAAATTATAAATAATTTGTATCCTAAATATCAAAATTATAAGAAACATATACATTTTTAATTTATTTTTTATTTAAACTCTTCTCTTGTGGGATCATTGTCAGTGTTTATGAATTAAGTTAAGTTAAGCAATCCCATAAACAGGTCATGCAGGCCCATGGGAGCGCGGGAGGTAAGGCTTCCAGCTTTTGTGAATTAGGAGCTTAAATTAAAATTACCTACCATTACATTTACACTTCCTAGGGGATTAATATTTTTTAATGCTATCTTCATCAATTGATAAACCTATAAACATAATTCTGTTTCCAGTTCATTGTATAGCATTTAGTTCAAGGTCTTCTCACTCTCCATTACGACACACACTAAACATTATTCCAAGCATAATACTGCCTTAGGAAACCAAGTTTTCGTTGCGGGACTAAAAGAATAATAGAGGTATCTTTGTCTAACTGAACAACAAGGAGATTAATGCAGTCGACAATTAATTTTTTTTTCTTTACAAATATGAATTAAGTTCTATATGCGGAAGAACATAAACATTATTAAAAATAAAGTTTCTGAATTAAACATATTTGGTAGAAAAAAAGGTACAGTATATAACTGAAGACTTGTTGACTTGCCATCTCAACAGTACACAACAATAACAATTTAGAGATTTTTTTCTTTTTAAAAACGTTGAGCATAAGAGAATAAGAATGTATTTTTTTTAATAACACTATTTTAAACAAAACTGATGATCGCCAATAAAGCGTGGAACGGCCGTTCTCGGATGTCATTGAGTAAGCACTTGGTCTCAAACATAGTTGATGAAATAATTATAGGCAAATTATGTTTGTTTGTTTGTTTTTTTTATGCTTACGGGAAATTGATTTGAGGATAGCAGAATGCCAGTACAAGATTTTCCTTTTTATTTTTATTTTTAATAGTTTATATTATATTATATTTATATTATAACAATATTTATGTTTATTTATTGTGTTGTTTTTAATTTGGAGATGTCATATTCTTTTTTTACTATTAATGCTTTTTTTTCTCAAATTTGTTTTAGGTAAAATACAGAAAAAATTAAATTTAAGAATCGTTTCCAAACCTAAACTATACATTGATTTTGAGTCCTTTAGAAACTGAATTTGTTAATCTGTGCATACAAGAGTTAGAAGCGAAAAAGTACCAATCTAGGCAACGAGAATTGCCTAGGCTTTGACAGTGCAATCTGCATACATTAAATATAGCTGAATTTCCGGTTTATTAAGTTAAAAATATCTGCAAATTTTAAGCTCGAATCGTACTTGAAAGTTTACTGTAAATTTATCTGTAAAATACATATTTTAATTAAAATTGGGTTATAAAACCCATTCGTCACCATACATATAAACAATTTCACATTTAAAATAACAACGTCGCTATAGGATTCAAGATACGAACCCTGAAGCATCGTTGCTATTTTTAATGTGAAATTGTTCATAGGTTTTGTGACAACTGTGCTTCATGCCCAATTTTCATTAAGACATTAATGCTGCACGTTAAATCATCATAAAATGCGTATTTTATTTTTTTAATTTATTTAGGTTTTTTTTTTTTTTTTTTGTTTTTTGTTTTAGTAAAGCAGTTTCCATAAAAACAACCGAAAGTTAATGTGGTTAAAATATTGACATGTAACAAATACAAATTAACCTCAATTTCAATGTTTCTAAAATATTAAATTTATTTTATCAAACAGTCACAATTTTACCTTGAAACAGTACATCAAAATTACATTGAAAGAACTTGAATATAAAATGGCCCTTGTGTACATTTCTAAATTTTTATTCAGTTTTCAGGTTTATTGAGGTGAAAAGGCAAAACTTCTACACAATTTGTTTAAAAAGTGAAGATTTTGAAAATATGAAGATAGATCTTAATGAACCTTTTGTTTTGTTTTGCAGTTCCTGGCCCTCCAGCAGATATTAAGGCTTTAACTATGTCTTCGGATTCTGTATTGGTGACATGGAGACCTCCAAATAATAGAAATGGGAATATCATAAAATACACTCTCTATATACGGAGTGCCGACAACGGTAAACAGGTAAAATGAATAAGTTTAATATTCTTTATTGCGCACTTTGTTTTTAGGGTTATTACAAGTTGAAACTGGTTCATTTAATAATCTACCTTAAGAATGGTCGAGTTGGTGTGAATTCTACCAGAATCAAACAGTACAAAGCATTTTAATGATCCAATTCTGTCAATCCAATGCGTATCGTCTTGCCTTAATCCAGTTTATAGGCTTTGTTATAGTGGGATTTTGTGTCATTTCGGTGTTGCGGGTACTAAAATCAACTTTCTTAACTAAGTAATTTTCAAAGAATGGTTCTCGGATCAGTTTTATGTCGGCATTTTCTTAATTCTCAGTAAATTAAAAGAGTTTCGAAGCGAGTCGTAGTGATCTGCAAGAACCACGGAAGAATGCGACGAATTTCTGGAAAATTCCTGGGCCCTGAGTTTCGACAAACCAGACACCAGTAACCTTCAGGTTTTATGACTCGCCGATGGATTGCAGTGCTGGGGCTTTGTAGACGGCCAGCACGATTTAGGGTGTGTATGGTATGCTTAAGGCCATTCCATACGGCATTCGCCTCAACTCTTTTCCGCAGTCGAAGGTTTCCGATCCGCTTTAATAAGCCCATCATCTGACGCCATTGTGAGGACACGATCCACATGGAGGCCACTTCCTCCGACAAAGAAGACATTGATCTGAGACAACAATGCCCCGAAATTGCCTCTTCCTTGTGGACACAGGTCTTACATTACTGATCGAGGTGATTCGTATTGCATATTATCAACAGGAAATTGGTGAAATTCGCTTCGGTGGATGTTCAAATTTCCAAGGATGAAAGGCAGCAGTCATCCGTGGCGGTTGAAAAGAAAAATGTTCATTTTTTTTTTGTCAATCTACAACAAAATGTGATTGAGCATTGCCCTAGATCTTTATTAAAATCCTTTAAAACAGAACAATTTCAAGCAAATCGTTGAAAAAAGCTTACAACTTTCCATGTTATATTTATAAATAATTACAAAAGAAAAATTTATCTTCCAATTTTTATTTTTGCTTAATTGCAGTCTTGTTCCATGTTGTAATGAACGTGAACTGTCCAAAGTGTAAAAAAGACAACTTATGAAAAAAAAAAAATATCTTTAAATACTTCCTATTCTACAGACAATGAACAACAACAGAGTTTATAATTACGATATAATATGCATTGAAAAATATTTCGAAATTAAACAATTATAAATTCTACTCCATAGTTACATCAAATCTATAATGAAGTTGTATTACATGTAACGATTTTTTTTTATTTTACACATTGCTTTTTAGTTACTTATTTAAAATAAATGCTGTTTTTTTAAGTATGAACTGCTTGTCGTCAGTATACAATATCATTACTTCCAAACCATGAGTAAGTCTAAATTTAAGTCATGAATTTTAAATGTTTTTCTATTTTCTGACGAACTGACAGAAAAGTTCTCTCATGAAGAATGAAACAAGACACATGAAAAACGAATATATTTCAGACCCATCTGCTCGATTTTATTTATTTAAGAACTTACAGAAGCCAAATTAATTATTACCATTCGAGTTCTAACAACACAATAAATATAAAAATATGTGTAATTTCTTATTTTTTTTGGTTTTTAAAAGAATGTTTTCAGTAATCTTGTAAGAGATTGAATATTATATTTTTGTTAGTTAACGCCGTTATTCTTTAATTTTGAGGAATTATAATATGGTCGTTTGATATTATTTGTAATTTAGTTTAGTTTAGTTTAGTTAATATTCATCATTTTTGAATTACCGTTAAAGATCTACTGATTTATTTGAATATATAAAAGTTATTTTTAAGTTATTTTTATTATTCATTTTAGTTGATAAGATTTAGTTTTGAATATGTATATGCTTGGTATTTTTTATAATATGATATTTATGACTCAATAAACAAGTCATAATATTAATTTGTTTCATTGTTACTCTCGAGATCTATATAAGTAACATTGAAATTTGAAAGGGGCACAACATGATTTGAAGGTCAAATGAGATAGTTTGATTGACGGTGAAATAGTTGTACACGGACTGGAGGAGCTGAATTTGGTTATTTCTTCCGCAGTCAAGTCACAGAATTCACACAGGCATCAATTTCATTTGAATTAGTGATTTCAGTAGCCTTACAATCAGTCCTGACAATCTTTAATAATGGAACAAACGTGAAGCTTTAACGTACCAAAAGGACAATTAGTGAAAATTTACTGTTTTTGAAACATAATATATTGTGTAACAAATTCAGAGACATTCTTGCATACAAACACCTTCCATTGTTAGTAAATTGCGTTCTTAGTCTATATATTACTTTATTTTTCAAATCTGAATACTTTTTCGTCTAATTTGTTTGTCGTTCCTAAATAGAAAATAACTTAACGATGTGGAATGTATAATAAGCGTTGATTACGAAATTGTTTGTTATCACAATAAGTTTAGAAAAACTTAATGGAAATGAATTAAGTCTTTCATTTGGAATTCACTGTGGCACATTCTCGTTCTTGAAGATATCAATTACGCCAGATAAAAAGTGGAGTCGTATTAATTCATTAGTAGATGTCATGTAATCTTCCTATTACAGCTGTAACTTTCCTTTTCAGCCGATGACACTTGATTAAGACTACAATTGAAATGTAACTCCGTAATGTGTCTTGCGGTTTCTCCATTCCTTTTCACTCTCAAGAAATTCAATATTCTTGATTTTCTGAATCCTCATTGTCTCATTTGGGTTGAAGGCGGATCGTGGTTCATTTAGAAGTTTTACATCTTAGTTCATTAATATGTGGTTCCGCCAACTAATCAACTGCCTGCACTGTCATTGAATGATTGGATAAGGAATATGTTATTTGTGACGCTTTGCGAAGAAAGAGAAAGGATTACTATCTTGCCTTCTTGGTTCATCTACATTAGCTTGATGCATTGAATTGCATTCAAGTTTAAAACTCTCACCTACCTCACCACAGTAGTTAGCTTTTCACAATAGAATTACACTATGCCATTAAAAAATTTGTATTTCTGTTATCGCAGATGTTGGACATTAACATTAATTATTGCATATTTTCTAATTTTACTGGTTTTGTTGTGGTAACTTGAGATCTTGGGACTTTGTCTGAAATAAGAAACTCAAGCGACTGTATTCTTCATTTTCTTTATTTTTTTTTTTATTTTTTCTTAATTTTTCTAATGCTTTACGAAAATGCTTTCGTATCTCAAAAAAGTCAGTGCAAAGTCACGTGCAGTAATTACGTTGTTATGAATTGTTAATATTTAATTATAGGAACCATTGCCATTATTCAAGGATTTAAGGATTTTTGTTTTAAATCCAGGACAACTGGAGAATTTGGAGTCAACTGTAGTCAACTCCAGTAGTTCCTCATTTCAGATTTTAATGTTTCAATAATTACATTCGTACTCA
This sequence comes from Thereuonema tuberculata, assembly GCA_023159025.1. Classification (NCBI taxonomy): domain Eukaryota; kingdom Metazoa; phylum Arthropoda; class Chilopoda; order Scutigeromorpha; family Scutigeridae; genus Thereuonema; species Thereuonema tuberculata. The sequence goes on along the minus strand of JAFIDM010005346.1, from coordinate 24,445,469 downwards.
AAATTCTCTTAAAAGCTTTAACCTTCTCTACTTCCGGACTTAGAGGAAAGATTTCGTGAATCATGAGATGAGAAGGTCTAATAGACTTAAGCGATCCTCCGAAAGCTCTATTAAATAACATAGAAGTTAATTATGGGAACGTCAAAAGTTTCTGAGATGAAACGTTTCATTGAGGTATCTCAGTTGGTAACTGGTGATACCACATGACATCTATAACAGGATTTTTATTACATGCGTCTGTAATAGGAAGCTCTTGGACATAGAATAATGACATTTCTTTAAAATTAACAAATTTTGTGTTAAAGTAGAATTATTGATTTATTTTCAGCGCAGCTTAGAAAATTAATTCCAATCTTTATCTAAAGTTGGTTTGTTTTTTTTTCAAGTGAAACTGACGCTTAACTAAGCGGAAAGAGAAGGGGAATTAGGAAATGAATAAGAAAAATTAACGGGAAGATGCACAGAAACGTGAGATCCGATTAAAATGCTTCCACCGCGAAACATTGTGAGAAATCGCTACTCAATTTCAAGCTTACATCAAGGCTAGAGAGGAGCAATGACTTACACTTCAGGCAATCCTCGCCGAGTCTATAATCCATTATAAAGCGAAGTGCACTGATCTAATTAAAGCGAAAAGTTGCTTTGCCTGCTTTAAACTGATTTTGATAAAGATTCTTATTTTCACTGTTTATTCATATGAAATTTTAAACATCCAATATGTGATTGTGATCTAAACAACCTACAGGAGCAGTAACTTCATCCGCTGTTGTATGGAGAACAATAGAAAGTCGGTTGTTTGTAATATTTAGTTATTTTTTCATTTATTCATTTGCAAAATTAATTGGATATTTTCATGATTCAGAAAACAAATTACTAAGATTTCAGGAAAAAGGTTATATTGAAAACCTTATAACAATTAGACCCAGTTTTCAGGGTTTTGCTAAGATAATCAGTAACATTACCTTAAGAAATAGTTCTTGTAAAAGTCTGGATGAATACTAAGATCTTCATCATCATCATCATCATCATGTGCGATCTTCGTATATACGAAGTTACGCGGTCTACGGAACCTAGTGACTCCCGAAGGGCGAACCCCTAGGAGAAGCCGTAGATAAACTAGGGAACAGATACTGGGGGTGGTTTCCCGTTGCCTTCCCCCAGGACGCCATTAAGGAATGACGTCCGACCAGAGAGAAAGTGAAGAAGAGGCTGGACAACACAGGAAAGGAAATTGAAACAGCCATGCCCTTGCCGGGATTCGAACCCAGGAACTGGCGCACTGGACGCCACGGCTGGCCGCCGCCGAGACCGCACGACCACGCCAGCACGGCCCTAAGATCTTAATGGTAAATAAACTGCAGTAATTAAAAAATAATAAACTAGTGAAGGTGATTTACACCTTAGAAATTACCAGAACAAAGAAGTTCTTTAATAGAAATTGTAAAAAGCCTACTGAAAACTAAATTGACAGATTTAAAGTTTTTCAATAATGCTTAATTGCTATCAGAAACAATAATTTTTAGAATTACGTGAGGGTAAAAATAAAACGATGCATCGTTATGGTCTAAAGTTGACGAATAAAGAAAGGCGACCGTTATTGTTGATAATATGCCGTACTTTATATGTGTTTTTAACTTTTCAATAGTTACTTTTGAATCGAATATTCTTTTCTCAAATGAATTAGTATCTCTACATATTACAGATATTTTATGTTGACAAGATTCTGAAGAAATTATACGCAATTCTAAGTTATTTTTACCATTTCCGAAGCTTTGGCTGGAATAAAGTTTATACCATAAAGGAAAAAAAAGTTGTGATGCATTTTGTTAATCTTCCTATCAACACAACGTCATCGAAAAGAAATTCAGAGATTAAATTGATTGATTATTTTCCTTTTTTCTTTTAAAATATATCCCTTTCTTACAAATTTTTCAGTGTTTATGTTTTGTATAAGTGAAATCACCCAGATTGATAGACAAAAAAAATCGTTGAAGTAAAGATAGGGAACATTACTTTGGGTCATGTTTGGATTATCGACCTCATTTCTCTCATCTAATGGAAAAATCTATCTTAGTATAAGCGTTCCCGGCAATCAATCAAACCTAATCAATAAGTCACGAGCTACAGTGAGACGCACGACAAGAAGCAATGTTGTTGTAGGCGGAATATTTTCAGAGACTGACGAAGTTATGCACCCATTTTAAATGCATTAATGTATTCCACATGTAGGTGGAACGTTTTTGATGGGGGATGGTCGTTCTTATCTTTTTTTTTTTCTTTTTTGCCGAAGCAGAGGAATCGGGGGTCTGGGCTGTATCTGGATATGGAGAACTGTTTGGATTCTGTGCACTAAGATAATCGTGATGACTCCCTTTCTCCAACTCCTGAGTGATTCGTCTTGACATTTCCATTTGCTTCAAAAGAGATTTGCTCTAAATCGGATTTTTTTCCCCTTTTTTTACTTCATGCTTTGCAGAATGAATTAGCCCCAATGCGATGTGAAAGTTTTCCAATGGAATTCCAGCTGAACATGGGTTGAAAGCAAACAAAGTTTGTTCTGGAAGTGCTTTGGTTCTGCTGCGTCGATAATTGTTTTGAAGGTTTTTTTTTGTTTGCTTCACAACGTATCATTAAATTGTTATTAGCAAAGTGTCATGTTTGAAGACTATTAAGTTAATCTTGTAATTGCCAACACATTTATTGTCTCTCATAATGCGAAACTTAAACAGTGTTAATTATTTACAGCTTCATTTCCCTCAGGAAAGATAGGACTTCAAAATAACAAAACTATAGACTCTCACATAAAGTACAATTAAGTAAAACATAATCCAGACTACGTTCTTACCCTAATGGACGCTGGAGGATTAGAGACAACAACATCAACTGAAATTTACGACCCAATTTTCTTTGAGTAATAATGATATTTTTCTTTTCAAGGCTTAATAGTAAATACATTTATCATTTGAAGCCGATAATGAATTATAATCAATTTATAGTTAACCGTTTTGAACTACTGAACTCTAGAGAATGAACAGTGTTTTATTTGTGAGTTGTTTGTAACATTGTTTAAATGCTTGAGTAACATTAACTTAGGTAATAATATATATCAGTTATTTGTTCCATGGAATGCTTATAATAATAGGTTAAATGTCAATAGTTTTCCGGAAATGGGCTTTATTTTGTTCAAATATTAAGAATTCCCTTATTATAATCTTTTGAAACATATATCGAGATTACAAAAGATATCAACAATTTGATAGAATGCTGAGATTATTTGTGATAGATTAGAATTAATTTTGCTACTTTTAACTTTTACATATTCAATGTTGTAGACCAGAAATCTATTTCGATGAATAAATTTATTCAGTTATCTATTTTAGAACCACTCATAAATACTTTCGGTTAACACTAATCAACCAACAAACGTATGACATAACTTTTGGCAGTATTGATATCGTATAGTTATTACTCTTTTGCATATTTTTATCTTTAATTACAGTTAATCCTGTTTAAATTTCCTACCCCATCATTTCCGGCATTAGCATTAACATTAATACCAATTAATTCTAAGTTACAAAATGAGTAAATACTACAGTTAGTTTGCAAGTGTTGAGAAGCTTGAACACTGTATTTTCACTGATAGTGTTTTTCACTTATTTTCTTTACAGCACACCAGCAAACATTTTCTCTCTTCTGCTCCACACTTACTTCACGAGGCGCGAGGCCTGACGGAGAACCGCAACTATGAATTCTGGGTAACAGCCTCCACTGTGATTGGAGAAGGAGAGAGCACTCGAGTAGTTACGCAGGCGCCCAAATCAAAAGGTAATCAAACTAACTCAAACTTCTCCATGTTCCTCATAACCATGTAGTTAGAGAGATAACAGTCAACTAAAAATGCGCATTAAATTGCTTCTTCACCATGAAAATGTAATCTGTTTTTATCAAGAGGCCAAACCATGCCAATTTTCTTTTTATAACTACTTTGTTGCTTTGAAATTATGTGATTTCAAAAAGTATTCTATCATACATCATTACAGTAACTCTAACGACACCATTATCTAATTTGTTCTGCTGGCAAACTTTAAAATAAATGAAAAATATTTATTCTATTATAGTACATAATGAAATAAATAATATAATAGGATTTAAGCAAATATTTCCCTTGTATTAACTTCTTTTTAATTTTCTGGTATAAATTACTAAAAACATAGTTTGAATGTTTTTTGTTTTATATATATAAAACAATTATATATACAAAATTTTTAAATTGCATAAACTTATCAAAAACCTTCAAATATTAGAAGATTTTTCTTCACTGTTATTTATAATAATAATGCTAATTTAATTAAAATTGAAATTTAAAGTCATATAATCATATCTCATTTAACGATCTGTTTCAGTGTCGATACCTAAAAGTCAATATTTAACATATCTTTATGTCATTATCATCATTACGGGTTAAAAAAATACCATGTAATTCAAAGAATAATCAAAAAAAAAATATTTATAAGCAAATTTAAGGTGTGTAAAACTATGAATCGCTAAACGTAAAACAACACAGTTAAATTATTACAAAGATTTACTAAATTTTTAAAAAAACGTTACATGTTTCGGCCAACTTTATAATGTACTTCCTCGGACGGGAAGAGAAACAATACTGTCACCGTCATGCGGGAATTACCAATAATCAGCCGCGAATCGAAACAACTGACAAATCAACTAAACACATTATTAAAGACAATAGACAATTAAAAGTAATTTTTGTACTCTACCAAAAGAGATAACAGAGATAAAAAAAAATATTTTCCTAAAAAAAAAAAAATATTTAGGTGAATAATTAAAGAAATTAAATAATTTGTTTAATGAGATGATATCTGATCGGTTTCAACTTCTTTTTACGACAACATCAAAATGAAAGACATACATTCAAAAATCTTATAAATTTCATATTTATGGAAATTTTCTATTAGATATTGTAATTAGATTAAACTTTTTTCTGGTTACTGCTTCAAATTATTGCTCGGGAAAAAGTTGATCCAACAATGCCTGAATGTTTTCAAAGGCTACTTTTTTTTCTGAAAGTTCAACTAAATATATACTACAAAGTATCTAATTATACATATAAATATCTCCGAAAAGTCGCATTTTCCGAGTTAGGGAAAAGGCACCAGTTGTGGATCGGCCTAAGCATAAACTTGGTTTTCACCACGAGAAATAGCTAAATAATTTTCAGTTTTGCATTTATTCCTTTATTAAGCTCATATAATTGACATTGTATTACCTCAGTTCGATATAAAAATATTCACTGCATTTTCACAGTCTTCATTTGTATTGCGACGTTTGATCCACAATTGGACCCCACGAACCGCTGAATTTCCGCCAGAACAAAAGGCTGCAGAATTTCCCGCAAACATGGCCAGAGGCAGAAAACACTATGTTTTATTTTTCCTCGGTTATATTAAACCTTGTACTATCATACATACATTAATTCTAACGTGTATCCATTCTAGAATAACTACAAATAACTTTCAGGCTAACTCGCCTTAATTTTCTTTTGAAATTCTGACAAATTATTTAACAAATTTACAGGATGGCTCCACTTGAAACTCTAAACAAACTATAATACCAAAATGAAGCTCATGAAGGGATTGGGATTCTATCTATCTGAGCCATCTGTTGATAAGTGTGGTAATTAAGACGGTAAACGACTTGATCCGCAATTGGCTTCTCATCCACAACTGGTTCCCTTACCCTACATTATATCGAGTTACCGTTCTTACAGGTTACGTAAATTGAGATATGACGCTATAAAAGATAAAACTGAAAATGCACTTCATAGCAGAATAAAGTTATATCGTTGTAAAAGACTAAATAAACAATAATTGAATGACGAGCTGCAATGATTCTATTTCAGCAAATGTGAAATTAACCTTTTTAATTTTCAGTGAAGCAGATAATATTAAATAAAAAATGTTTTCATTTCTTATTATTTGTTTCATTTTTAAAAGTTAAAAGAAATTCTAGAAATTTCAATTTTTTGATATCTTAATGTGCAATGTTGCTCCAAGTCTCGAAGATATAGGCCTATAACTTATTCACTATGGAATTGAAGGCTTGAAATATATAGATGTATGGAATATTGAGGAGAAATTCCAGAACTACTACAAGTAACACTTGTTCTATCCTTGTCAGTAGCTGTTTCTAACATTTTTTTACTTGTTTCTTACAGTTTTACGTAGAATATTGGAATATACTTTAATTTTTATTTATTCAACTTAATCGAAAATATATGTAAGAGCAAAGCATAAATTTCTTCTAAGAATAGAATAATCATCAAAAACAACTTCTTTAAGTTACTTTTGTTATGGTAGATGGCAATTATTTGACACTAATATAAGTAGAAAATTACTTTGCTAAGTGAATAGCAACTGTTTAGAATACATTCGATTCAGTTTTAAAATATACATGGATATATACGTGCCATGCCATTTAGTTTCTCTCTTCAGGATATTTTTTTTTTACTGCAACAATGTCAGTTTGCCTCCGGTATGATGGAAAATACAGAGCGGACATATTTGAAAAACCACTGTATTTCGACTGCAGTTCACGTATTTGAAGTTGAAATTGGAAACATTGACAGGCTGACAAGAGCAAGTTTGAAGTGTTCGAAATGATGGAAAATGTTCATTTGAAGTTAAACTTTATGGCAGAATGTCAAAATAATAATAAAAAAAAATGGTGGTTGGATTTTTTAGTGATAAAATTAAAAATGATCGGCTCCGAGAACTTTAAATTTCATAACTGTGTTTCTGTCTGTTCCTTTCGTTCCAAGAACAGCTTCTTTTTTCTTAAGCACACAAGAAGAGGAAAAGATAAAAATGCGATGACAATTATGCGGTCTTGAGAATGAAGGGATGGGGGTGGCGTCTGCTGTGAGACAGAAGCTGTCAGTCCTATCTTGTCCTTTTTTTGTGTCTTTATTCTTTTTTTTCTTTTTCTTTCTACATTCCAAGAGCAGGATTCTTGATCACAATCTGCTACGTCTCCATCAGGACGCTGAATACACAGCAGATTGTCCTCTCTGCAGCCGTTTTCGGGATCTCGGAGCTTCCCAAATCACACAATATACACCCCTCTCGAAGGCAATTCGGACGAGAAAGAAAAATACTTAGCGAGGAAATAAAAGGAATCCGGCCGAGGCAATCTTCCTCTGCTTCGCCCGCCGATGCAGAGTTGGTAAAAATCAAGGGTAGCAGAAGCAAGGCTATATTGGAGGCGTCAGATAGCAAATAAATAGAATCAGAAATTCAACGAAGCTGACGGTTCGAACCACTTGAGTCCAACAATCGCGAATTAATACAGGAAAAAGACCTCGGCACAGACCAATTTGCTATTTCTTAATCTCAGGGAAACTGCGTATCAACTGAAAGTGAGTGGAAAATAAAAACTCTTGAGAGAATATCCAGAATGGAAACAAAAAAGCAGAAAAAAACAAACATCTTCGGTAGAGAACAAACAGCTTGCAGGCTGCTTTATACGTTCTTCGAGATCTTTTACACTCTTTTTATTCGTCTACGATGTATTTATATAAATATCTAACTCATAACTTCAATAAAAGTTTTCGTTCTAATCTTGAGTAGTCAGCACGGCTCCTATTTCTTGTCTGTAGGGATTTTTTTCTCTTTTTATCCTTTTTTAAAAAAAAATTTGATTGGATGCGACATTTTCTATCCCAAAGCCGAAAGCATTGTGATCAGATATTTATGGGATTCAGGCGTCTAAAATATAAACTGTCGTAAAGTTGTCGCTCCACTCAATCGCGATTCTGAAATTGCAGTCAACGCTGTCGTTTTCCATCGCAAGACAGCTTCGAAATATTGAAAAGAGGTCCTTGAAGGAACTACGACTGAATTCTGTTCAACAGAAGACGTGGCATCTGAAGGAATTAAAGAAATACAATGAAAATTTCTTTTGTTATATCGTTATTACATCGTTTTTAGTGAATTTCTCGAAACAAGATAGCTCGTGCTTCTAATCTTATTTTTTTTATAATAAATTCCTGTATTCTGCTATACAGGGTGTTTCAAAAATACACGGCATAATTTCAGGTATGTATTTCCCACATGTAGACAATCAAAATAGTTCATTACAACATATGTCCGGAAATGCTTCATTTCCGAGTTATGGCCTTCACAACATTGAAAATCACCGGAACGTTTTTCGTATTTACAGATGAAGCACAGTTCACACGAGATGGCATAACAAATTTCCACAATCAGCATGTATGGGCGTATGAAAACCCAAATGCAACTGTTCTATCTCATCACCAGGTGCGGTTCTCCCTCAACATGTGGGCCGGTATCATTGGTGATCGATTAGTTGGACCCCATGTACTTGTAAACAGACTTACGGGGCAGGCGTACACAAACTTCCTGGAAAACACCATACCTCATGTTTATGACGACACTCCACTGATCGATCGTCAGCACGCTCACTTCTTGCATGACGGCGCTCCTGCACACTTCAGTCGTACGGCTCGCCGGTACTTGGATCGAACGTTTCCTGATCGACAGATAGGTAGAGGTGGCCCAATTGCTTGGCCTCCACGCTCACCTGATCTGAACCCTCTCGATTTCTACTTGTGGGGCCATTTAAAATCATTGGTTTATTCGTCTCCGGTGCCTGATTTGGAATCCCTTCGGAATCGAATTGTGGCACGTTCTGAGGACATACGCAACATTCCTGGAGTGTGGGATCGTGTTCGCAGGTCATTGAGACATCGATGTGAGGTCTGTATTCAAGCAGGAGGTGGTCATTTTGAACATCTTCTGTAATGGCAACGACCGGCGGAACGAAAAACGTTCCGGTGATTTTCAATGTTGTGAAGGCCATAACTCGGAAATGAAGCATTTCCGGACATATGTTGTAATGAACTATTTTGATTGTCTACATGTGGGAAATACATACCTGAAATTATGCCGTGTATTTTTGAAACACCCTGTAGATTTTAAATGCAAATTTATTAAGAGGATATTTCCCTATTTTAGAATAATAATTAAGAACAACTTTAGAATAGCTAATTAAGAATATTTTCCTTATTTTATGTTTAATTTACATTTAATTTCCTTAAATTTTTAAGTTTCGCTTTCTGTATAGATTCTGATATACCTTTAGCTTACTTCTATAAAGAGAGGAACAAGTGGTTACAAACAAGCCAAAAATACAAAATAATTCCAGCTGTGAGCAATATGACTCAAAACTATAATCCTACAAAATTGTAACTTTATTAAAAAATTTATAAAAACAATGTAAAATGACTTTTGAAGATATCAGTGCGATATTTAAGAAGCTACGTTTTAAAAGCACAACAAATATTTGATAATTGGATGGTGTTTTGCATCATTTGACCAAGAGCCAAAATTGATCAACCTATGTATTACTTCGTATTTTTTTTATGCAATGAAGAATGTTCTATATAAAAATGAAGATACTTTCACAAGACAATTCTGATCATTATCAAAAGTAATATCCTTCAAAGTTCGTTAGTCACATGATACAAATTTTTATTCGTTACGATTAGTCGATTTATTCAAAATTAATTTTCCGGAGATTATGTTGAGATAATAATAATAATAATAATAATAATTTTATTCCCAATAAAAAATATTTACAACAGTATGTATTGATTACAGTTTTGACATCCCAGTTGTCTTAAGGGTGATCCCGTCGAGAAGACAAAAGGGTGTCGGCATCGAGGTAAATTACATATGAAAATAAAACAAAAAGCATTACAAGGTTAAAATAAAAGATGATGAAACTAGATTATTTTCCTTTTTTTTACAAATATTTTACAATGTACATTAAGATGGCGAAAAAAATTCAGTTCATCACATTTTGAGGAAACTATATGCTGAGAAAATTATATAATATAAAATTAGACTGATTGCGTTTACCTAGATAGAAGAAGGAGAAAATAAAAAAGGAGAGAGTGAGAAGAAAGAGAGGAGAGGGGAGATTACAATCGATTATTGGGTTCATTTAAGGAGAGGAATTATATGTTTATAATAGATAGCAAACAGAATCAATATTTTGTAACCAGTTTACATCTTTCGCTAGTAGATGGAGGAATAAAAGAAATCTGATGTGTCGCTTCGTCAAATGATGCATTACATTATCCAATTAATGGCGGCAGATATCCATTTCAATATTACGTACCGGTACTATATTAAAAAAAAAAAGACTGCGGTTAGTTGAATTATATTCTGCTCATAGTTGATCTTTCAAATATTTCTTTTTATGTTATTTTCAGTTATCAAAGAGAATTTCTTATTTGCTCTTTGCATTCGTCAATGAGTGACTGTTTATTTTCCATTTTCTTTTGCACAAAAAGCATGTAAAAAATAACTGTATCATATGTTTTATTTTTCTTTGGTTATTTTTTTATTTGCGGTCTTATATTACGGATATTCAAAAGATGGCAAATAATTTATTCCTTGTGTCAATATTTGTCTTTTTTTATTCTCCTTTGTCCAGTGAAAATTTCGTCTTCGGCTGTTTACATTTGAAATGTAAATTTCGTTCACATTATGTCAATATTTCATACACCTATTTCAAAAACAAAAGGAAAAAAAAAACATAAACGAAAGATAGAAGAAATTTCAAAGAAAAATTATAATTTCCTCAACTCAATGCTCTTAACATTTGAGCCACTGGAGACCCAGCAGCTTAAAGTAGTTGTAATATTTACCTCCAATTTGAAACCGTAATTTGACTGCACTGCAGTGAGTTAAAATATTGCTAAATATTAGCTTAATTTAGGTTGGAAGCAAAATTTGCTAAATATAGACGTGAATTTCATTTGGAGATTTATCAATGAACTATAATTGGGATGAAGTGTTTTCAAGATTATTAATTATCAGCAGTAACATGATAATAAATTAAAGTCGATGTGGAGAATGGTTTAGGTTTTATCTTGAGTGACTACGGCGAAGCTTTTGATGTTGATAAGGTGACAATTTCATCCCAACCTTCCCAAAGCATTTGTTATGGAAACATAGTATTGATACTTTAAAGCTAAGGAAGATAGAATAGATAATGGAAAATGAATAGTGGAAACAGTGTAAAGTGTTTGTAATGACGTGTATACATCGATCTGTAGTTGAAGTAGTTATATTTAAAGAATTATTCTGTAACCGTTGATTTAAAATTAAACACTCCACTAGTAATTTAAATAACCTTTTGCCATACATACAGAATTTCGAGACCAGAAGAATTAAATTAAAATCGTACAAAATTTTCGACTTTAAACGCTGTTTAAGTTTTTTTAAATCGTTGAAAATATGCTTTCCTAAGATAAAATATTGTTTTTAAATTCCTCTCTGTCTCTCTGCAGGCCTTTTGGCATTAAAAAAAATACAGTAAAACCCCGATTATCCGAGTTTCCGCATTAACCGAGGTATCAAATATTTCTAGATTTTTTTTTTTATTCTACATTTTCTATTTTTAAAACTATCAAAAAAAATTCTGAACTTGATCTCACTAATCAACGAATAGGATATGCATGAGTGGATAAACGCTGACGGACAACAAGACATTACAGATGAAATGATCGTCAATAACGTCAGTAAGGAAAATGAATCTAGCGATGATGATGAAGACAGTGACGATGAAAATCGACATATGAAAATCTCCCATACAGATGGACTAAAAGCTATCGAAAGTGCTATTGAATATTTAGAACATCAAGAAGAAGCGACACCAGCAATCCTGTTAGCCTTAAAACATTGCTGCAGATAATCGCCATAGTAACGTAAAACAAAAAACAATTACGGACTTTTTTAAGTAAAAGAACTCTTTAATTATCGTAACAATATGAATTGCATGTAGTGTATCTGTATAACTTTTGTATTTGTTAAAATATACGTTTAAATCTACACGATTTATTTTATTTACAATTTTCGCTTTAACCGAGTTTTTCTTGAGTTAGTCTTGATCCACATTAACTTGGATAATCGGGACTCTACTGTACTAAAATGTTCTATCTCGATAAGTATGATCCATGATAATTCCGTATTGGTGGCGATATTTAAAATGAAAAAAATATCGGAGATCAAATTTTGCCATGAGTTTCTTAATACAAGAAGAGTCTCTTGTAAAAGATTAAAATAGATAGTGCGAAGGTCGTTCTATAAGTAATGCAACAAGTTTTTGTCTTTGCTAATGTTTGAAAAAACGTGAAAGTTTTTGACGCAGAGCCAAATTTCATTCCGACTCTATGTGTGTTCTCTAGATTGTAAGTTTAAAATATTATAGAAACAGGAAGAAGAAAAAAAAATCATTCATTTATTTTGTTTCAAACTCAAATTGAAGGATATCTGAAACATTTATTGCATTTATTAATACGATACGAGTGTTTCAAATGACATAGGTTAAATTTGATACATACTAAAACTTTTCTTTACTTCTTTGACATAAACTAATTCATAAAAGCCCTTTCATTTTTGTAATCTTCTGAGACAGCTCATACATTTCAAAGAATAATCTTCTGAATACGATTTGTTTCCTTTAGTTTCTAAACTACTGAGAAGTTAATTTTGCGTTTCTTTCTCTTTTTATTTAATATATATTTACAGTAATGGCGAGAATAGCTTCATTTTCTGAGAAGATCGTGACCAAATGGAAGGAAGATATGAACTTGCCTTGCCGAGCCGTAGGCCTTCCCACCCCGACAAGAAATTGGATAACTGAGTAAGTATTTCATTTCACTTTGCTGCTTAACAAACGAATTTAAAAGCTGAAGCGTAAATAGAATTAATGCCAAGGATCACTCCAGTTTTAATAAGGCCATTATTTCCAAGGAGTGATGTTGGACTGGTAGGCATCTACGAGTCCCTGGAAAGACACCTTGACTCGGGAGAATATTGATAAACGGCATTGTGCTTTTAGCCGAAGTCTGTCTTCTTTCTCACTGCTTTCCAAGCTCTCATACACAAACAATAACCGTTGATAACGAGAATTTATAGACTGGTCACGATATTAAACTGGAAAATACCACCGTTTCTCGGTCGGTGCTACAGAATTGGATAATTTATGGCTCCCTTACATCATCGTGAAAGAATCGGAATTTTGTCATGGTTCTTGTAAATGTATCCATAAAACCAATGTATAAACGTCATATTTACAAATATAGCACCTCTCGGCGCTGCTGATAGGGGCAGAAGGGAAAGAATGAAAGAGCAATATTGATCGTCATCTTCTCTGTCTTTGGCTACATTAGAAACATTGATTGACAGCCATTTTATACTTTTCCAACTTTACTTATTCTGTCATTCAGTATTATTTTATTTGCAAAAGCCACTTCCACTTCTCACTGGAAAAAGAAAGAGAAGAAAAGAAAGAAAACAGTCATTCTTTTTTTTCTTTTTTTGACTTTTGAAGAAAACGAAAGATAGAAAAAAAGAAGCTTTCTTATACATCTGATGTCAGCTTTTAGGTTCAATACAAAAAAACAACAAATTAACTTGAATCATTTTTAAAAATGATAAACAAAAAAAGAATTAGAAAAACAAAATATCTTATGTACGTTCTGTTATCAACGACCTGTAAGAACACAGCTGGGTTTTTTTTTCTTAATAATTGTACGTTTTTAAAAGATTGTTTTAATTATTCAGAAACTCAATTTTTTTTAATACAGTAATTTCTGTTTTTGGAAACTTCAACGATATTCCTTGCACTTTTTTTTTTCGTTGTTTAATCTGTTGAATCAAGAGAAAGGGTGGTTTGCAAAAGTCTTCAAACAAACTTTACGTTTTTCGCTTAAATGCCATTAATTAAAAACAATCAAATTACACAAAACACTGTGGAATTGTTGGAGTTGTAGGAATTCTTCCATTGGTGGCTTTTATTTAGGTACTGTAGGTATTGGAAGTTATTTTCAAAATACAAATAAATGCCGTTCCGGCATGGCCTGGTGGAGGCGTCCTCCCCCACGAGACAAATGTGTCGAACCTGGTTCGAATCCCGGCGTCGACTTGGATGTTTACTTTCTTTCTTGTATTTGTCTGCTTCTTCTCTTCTCTTCCTCCGCTGTCTTTGGCACTGACATATATTCCAAAAATTCTAGACTTTGTATGATAGATCCTCCAAGGGATCAAAGTACTCGTGGGATGTCCTCGCCGCGACTGAAGGATTATAACAACTTTGGAGGTGATGAAAGACTAACTAAACGAAAAAGAAAAATATACAAATAAGTTAAGAAATATATTTCATATTTTTAAGCCATTTTCGTTTATAGTATTTCTTATGGTTTTCATTCCGTCTCTTCCAATAATCATGGGGGAGTTATGCTTCTTTTACCAAAATTATTTATTAAAAACCAAAATAAATTAAAACGAATAACCAGTAGGGGATTAAGTTAGTAGAAGACTAGAAATTGCTTAAATTAGAAGGGGAAAAATGTAACAACATAAACTCAAAATTACCTACCAAGATGAGATTTTTAAATCATACATGGAATATAAATTTTCCTAAGGATCATTTCTTTCTATTAGTCACACAGATGATGAATTGAAAACAAGTCTTGATTATCGAGTAGACCCATAATGGATGATGTGGTTTCTTATTAAAGAGAACGATATTGGTGGTTTTCTATTACTATAAGCGACCCAATTGGGAGCAGTTGTGATAGCTACTGAAATCGGTAGGTTTTGCGTTTGTCCTGTCCGTCCTTGTCTGTCCCCAGTACAACTCCCGAACGGAAGGTCAGATCGATCGGAGGATCAGAACAACATAAGGAATAAGGTGTTTTTAGGGGCCAACGCTCCGCAAGTTCGAGATATTTGAATTGTTTTCATTGGATTTCCGCTATTAGCTTAAATGTAAGAAATTCAACCATCTGATTTCAGTTGTCAGCTTTGGCTTCATTGGTTGAGGTTTCGGACTCATATACTGAAGGTTGGCAGTTCGAATCTGTATATGATATACTTTTTTTCCTCCTAATCTTTTTTCTAAATGTTCGCATGGGTTTTTTTTTTTTTCCTAATTTTTTTTTTCTAACTATTTTTTTATATTTTTCTTTACATTATTGTACTTTCTTTTTTATTATTATTTTTAATTTTTTTTGTTTATGCTTTAGCACAAAATTATATTGACTTGTTATAGTAATTGCCATTCGTCTTCATGGTATTTTTATTATGAATAATTACTTTTTTTAAGATGACTTGTTTTTAAAAATTGAAACTTGATGTATAGTTGAATGGTCTAAGGAAAAATAGCTTACCAATCTGCTCATACGCCTGAATGTGGATTTGAATTCGAGAGCTCGCTTCGATCTTTGTCTGTCTGACATCTGCGATCGTTCTTTTGACAGATGTGCTGCAATCTTCCTTTTGTTGTGAACTCTGGGCAAGAATTTATTTCTCTGTACAATTTAGAATTTCCATATTTCCATCCCTTCTTTTTGTGAATAACGCAAAACCATTTTTAAACCATAATCATTTTTAAAATAATTATTCTATTTTTATTGTACAGTGAAACTTGGATAATTCGAACTTGTTTAATTCGAAATTCTGGATAATTCGAATTTTTTGCTCGGTCCCTAGAATTCTGTATTAAAATAATGTTAAAAAATCGTGGATAATTCGAATTTTATTTTGGATAATTCGAATTTTTCGTACGATTGTCCTTAAAATATTACGATAAAAATTGTTCCTGAGACTATTCTCAGCTAAGATACATTGTTTATTTTCACGGACTTTCTAAGGAAAACAAAAGCGAGGGTTGGAATGTATTTTTGTATCAATTGATAGGTTGGAATCATATGCTATGACTCAAAGATTGCATTCAATGAAGCAATTAAAAATATCTGCCTTTTGTTTTTTAAAGTGATGAATAATTAAGCTAGTAAAAAATGTTTGATTTAATGAAAAAAAAATGTAGCAGTATTATTAGATAAAGTTTGTGTGTTAAATCTTTGATCGTGGAGTTAATCTTTTTTATTTATCTCTTCTGTTTGAGAGAATATATGTAATTCGAACTTTTTCTCTGGTCCCTTCAATTTCGAATTATCCAAGTTTGACTGTATTATCTAGTAATAACTTTAAATAATGTGTTTCGTGAAAAAGAAAAACCTCTTCAGCAAATATTATTTATAAAATGGAGAAACGAAGCATATTTGAACTGTATTTCTAACTGATTATCAGGAATGATTTGTCACTTGTTCGATAATGGAATTTGAGTTGATAATCAATAAATGTTAAAAATAATGCGTCTAAGTATTGCGCGACAACCAATTTTGTGAAATAGAGTAGAAAATATATATATCTGACAGACAACGGCTATTTTTTTCTCCAACTAATAGCAGAACTATCATTTGCTGTGGGAAATCTGTGCTAGGGTTCGGTTTACGAAATGATTGCCCTTAAAATAAAGATAAATAGCAAACATAAATCAGTACTTATTAGTGCAGAAAGCTTCTGTAGTCATTTAACAAAGCAACACCATCCGGGTTGTAATAAACGTCTTTGCCCATAGATGGCAGTGTACGCAATTTCCACCACTAATCTGACTGCAGACATTTATTGATCTGTTGAAGTTGAGCAATTTTTCTTTTCTTTTTTTTCTATCCCACAAGAAGTAACGAGATGGAGAGGGGGGGGGGAACAGAACAGGAACTCACTCAATGACATGTTGGATATTAATTTCCTTATTAAATACGCGAGGAGTGGATAATTTACATGGAGCTTTTGTACATGCATGCAATCTCTCATAATGACATAGTACAGACTTACCTTATTTTCTTCTCTTTTTTTGCAGGGGCGACAAACTTTTACATGAGAGCAATCGCTTCAGCGTGTTAGGAGATGGCGCTCTGCATATTCGTCACGTGCTCAGCACTGATTCGGGCAACTACTCGTGCGAAGTCGAAAACATTTACGGAAAGGATCAAATCATTTACAAGCTTATTATTCAAGGTAAGAAACCTTCAAGAAAGTGACTTTTTCCGCTACTTTAGACCTGAATTTTATTGATTTCTAAACGCAAAACATTTCAACTTTCATTTGTATTTATTTATTAGTTATAAATCTTCAATTCCTTTGAAGAAAACTTGTGCATTTTTAGGAGATTTTGTGTCTGTTTCTCTACTACTTCTGTTAGAAGATAAAAAGTTTCAAACTGCAACGGTACAAAGCAGATCCTTGAGATGCTTAGCTTTAGGCTTCTAGCGACTCCTGACCAACGTGATTACGTACACCCGCCGTATCCCCGAGTAAGAAATTTCCGGTTCCTATTTGACAGAGGGCTGGGTTATCACTAGGGTCCGTCTGCAGAATCAACCGTGGAAAAAACGCTTACCATCGTCTGCAATTAAACCATTTGGAGTTCAGCGCTTAAACCACTGGACTACTGGGCTATTATTAGAAGTACACTTTTTAAATAACAAATATAAAGTACTTCATATTAGGTAAAGGTTAAAGCACTATACCCGTCTCCTCTAAACATGATTTTGCAATGAGGTAAAATGAGGTAAACGTTATTATGCTCATCAAAATTCGTTTAAATTTTTAGGATAAATTCAAATATGTAGAAAACAATTAAAATATTGTAGATCTCTAGTATACTTTTTACCAACTACAAAGATTTAGACGATCCATCGGACAGCGTAAAAAAAATAGGAAATCTACTCCTAGTAAATATATTCTCTTCAAAGTGAAACCATAATGACGAGGACCTTTACAAATAGAAGCAACAATTTTACAATCCAACTTCAACTTACTGCTTATTGACTTTTGTTTTAGATGATTAATAAATATTATAATAAAATTTTTCTTAATATAAATACTTTCGTGGAAAAATTATGTCAATGATGAGTAGAAAGTCGAATATCCTGATGATGGACTAGAAAGTCCAATATCCTGATGACGGACGAGAAAGTCCAATAGCCTGTGGATGTTAAAGATTATACTGAGTAAGGACGGAAATCAAACGAAAAGACAAACTTCACAATGGCAGAATTTAGATTACGTCTTGACATTTAGCAGTCAAAGTTACATAGGTTTTTATTTAAAAAAAATGGAAAAATAGTATTGAAGTGGTAAAACCGGAAATATGTGACTACAACACATTTAATCTCTATTAAACGTAGAAATAAATGACTGATTCGGTGATCAGCATCATCCACTTTGCTGTAAGTTGTAACATAGGATCGAAAGATGCTCCATGCACTAATTAGAGTGGTAACTGTAAACTATCCACTGTCAAGGCGGTAACTAAGCGTTGAATGACGAAATTCGATATTAACACGAAAATATATCTCAAATCCCAATATTTTTTGTATGATTACGGTGATAAAAGTTAACAAATGAGAACCTGACTGGAACACCTGAACACTAGCAGAAACTGTAGATCTAGATGCAGCTTCATTTGAAATGGTAATATTTTCTCAGTTAAAAGATACATTTATTAAAAACGTTTATTGAAACATTCTATGATTTTCTATTTTGGTTAGAAGATCACTGCAATAAGTTTTTCATGTGTATTGAATTTATATTGGACAATTATGTTTTTTTTACAATTATGCTGTCTTTCAAATTTGTTAACTAGATTTAACAATTAAAATCCAAAACATTTTGAGTACGCTTCTTTGATTAGCAGAATACGAAATAAAACGATAATATGTGGATAATGAAAAGCTAATAGTGTATTTCCGAAGTGATCACACTTCTGTCTTGCATCCGCTCGAATAAGGAGGCTTTAGAAATAAAGCTTTAAGCTATTTTTACGGTGCTTTAAACACATCTTCAGCCCAAATGAGTGAATGATATGAGCGAAAAATCGCAAACCACTTTCTGATAAAAAGTGCACAGTCACCAATCGTGTATATATTTGCCATCGCCGTCAAATATCGATTGAAGATTGAATGGAAATTCGATATTTTTTTAGGTTGCTATATTCGAAAATGCTAGATTTCTATCACACTACTTTTTTGGATTATTTGTAGAAACTATACATATCTGTAGAACTTACACATATATACAGGGTGATTCACGAAGATATGCAGAAACTTCGTGAGCTCATTCTACATGTAAAAGTAAAGAAAAAAAAGTTATATAAACATAGGTCCGGAATGCTTCAGTAGCGAGTTACGGCTAGCGAAAGATTTCGCGATAATGTAGTACAACAATACGCACATGGACTGACTGCACCTCAGTTGTTAGCTCTCACAATAAATCAAAACAATGCAATTCACATTATTGTTGAACAGCTATTGTGTTGCCAACTTTTTTGTAGGTTCCACGTGGGATAAGCTTCAAACCACTGGGAGATACAGTTCTGCGACATGTTTCATTCGAGTTTTCAGGTCAACAACCATAAGAAACCACTGATTTCGCCCCTTAATTTACCTTTCCAGACTTCCAGCAAGTCTTCATTTCACCCAGAGCATTACATTATGGGCGAAATCTTTCGCTAGCCGCAACTCGATACCGAAGCATTTCCGGACCTATGTTTATATAACATTTTTTCGTTGCTTTTAAATGTAGAATGAGCTCCCGAAGTTTCTGCATATCTTCGTGAATCACCCTGTATATACAAAGTGATTCTGAAATGGTTGGCCAAACTTGAAGGCCCGATGCAACTTTGCACAATAACAAAAAAAGTCCATATAAACATGGGTGGGAAATACTTTATTCAAATGTTCCAGTAGGGCTATGGTGTAGCTACTATTAGATGTGGTGATCGAAGTGATCTTCACCAGGAGCAACACATGCTTTATCCCGTCGTCGTGAGGGTAGAATTCAATTAATTAATACCATACATAATTCAAGGACACTTCAATTGAGTGATATGTAAATAAATTAGATTTGAGAAATATCCTTTTAATTTCTTGTTTTTCGTTATATTTTTCTCATATAATGATTCAGCAAATATGTCAACAAGGTTTCAAGCAAAAATAGCTTTTCTAAGGAAAATTGAAGACAATGTAATTCAAGACAACAATTCTTAAGTTATCCATCTATCGTACGTAGCTATTTCTCAACACTAGAGTTTTTTTGCTTAAGCAAGATTAATTGCTGACCCCATCATATTACAAAATACTAATCCCAAGTGTCTGACTGTTTCACTAAATATCCGTGACCCCATTCTTAGAATCGGTAGGTTTGATAACTTTTAAAAAAGGAAACTTTTGTACTATTAAATTAAATAAATAAAATTCCAATTAAATCTTCCCGAGATATATTAATTGATTTATTATTTTTTTATGTGATTTTATAATATTTTCTCCATTAACTGACGGGCGGACCCGATAGCTCAAGTATTAGAGAACTTGTCTATGAACTGAAGGAGCAGGATTAAATTACTGGCAGGGATCTGAATATTTTATTCTGGTTTCCTTTTTAGAGAGGTACTGTTGATGGCATCTCCAATGTCACATTGCGAAGTAGTGCTTTCCTGCTTCGCTTTCCTTAAACCAGTCTAACAAGGGAATGGTTGATTTGTCAGATCGAAACATCCCTTGAAATTTTTATCATTTATTCAGGATCTTAAGGAGTTGACGTATACCAAATTTTAGCTCCTTTTTTGCCATGAAAGGGGATTAAAAAAATTGTAAGAGCTGAGAGCTTGTTGCACTGCGGGGAAGCATCGGGTAGCTAATGTGACATTGGAAACGCCACCCACAGTACCAGGGTTCACACAACGCTCTGTCAAATGAGTATCGGTGTCTTTTAAGACTGGAACACTCAGACCGACCCTCCGATCTGACTGCTATTGGCTAGTGATCACAGGAACCTTCTGCGATGTCAATCTGGAAGAAAAATACGGATGTGTTGCTTTAATCCTAATTGCTTTCAGGATTTTGTATTAATTAAAAATATCTGTGAATTATACTAAATTTAAGAGGGACTTCACGTACATAATATCACAATAAGAGCAATAAACATAAATAAATGTTATCAGCAACTTTTGCAAAAGAATACTACAGCTTCACGAACTTAGAACAAAAAATTCTTTAGTCTTTAGAAGAAAAACGTTTCCTTTTTTTTCCCCCTTTTCTTTTATTCCTTTATTTTCAATTTTTATCCTATCTTGAAACTTCATAGCATGCGCTTGTAATAGTTTACTCATGTTGTGTTATCCTGGCATCTCTTTACAGCGCCTCCGGCATCACCCTCCCTAAAGATTGTGGAATCTTCGGCCTCGTCCATTCTGTTGAAGGTGGTGTCCCGGAACGAAGGAAACAGCAAAGTTAAAGGTAAAATCTTTTCCAATGCATTATGAATACTTAGCCACTGGAACATTTAAAGACTGGAGTTCCAGGTTACACAAAAAAAAAAAACTCAGACATTTACTTAAAGCAGATCTTTTCTTTAAAGATGTTGAAAATACAAAGGTATTATCTGTGCTAACCAAGTATTTAATTTATTCTAACATGGTATGAAGTTTTAATTAATAAGTTATATTATTCAGATTATTAAGCCAAAAGAGAATTATTGAAAAGTGAAAATAGGATAGAACAAGGACAGATTTGAACTTATTTCTAAAAATGTGTTGTAACTACAGAAAAATGTTAAGGAAATATTAATAAGACCTCCTCATTTCTTAGATGCATGGCTGACTTTTTAGACATGAATAAAACAGACTTTTTAAAAGCTACATCTCTAAAAAATATAATAAATAAACAACTGAAAATTAAGCAAAGGACACTGAAGTCAAATCCTTCGCTAATATGAAATTTTACATGATTTGATGAAGTCCATTCCTTAAGTAATTCGTCAATAATGTATTCTTGTAGAGATTAGGGATAATGAACGTAATTGAAGTAGACGTTACATACAGTCTATTTATTTCTTCATCGTATTGCATTCAGTAGCCAGGAGACCAAGATGATTGTCTGACTGCTTAGAATTGCTGGTTCTTTAGCGTAACACCGGGTCCACCATAGGAGGCGAACTAGCTTTTACACCCACAGAAATGGACGAAACACTGAAGAAGAAGAAAAAATAAAACATCCAAGCCCCGCGCTGGAATTCGAACCCAGATTCCGACATAGCTGCCTCATGGCAGACCGCCGTCTAGACCATAAGGCCATGCCGGAAAGGCACATATCGTGTAGTGTAATGGGTGTACATGTAGTATAAATCTTCACTATATCTTCTGCTAGAAAAATCGATATTTACTTTTATCTGAATAAGTTTACATTTAAATATAATAAATCAAAGTATCTAATTTACCTTCTGTAAAGTCAGAAAAACTTTGAATGTAATAACGTAACGTTTGGGCAATTTACAAATAAATCCTGGAAAATTAATGCAAGAAACTTTAATCATTGAAATTACAAGACAGATTAATTTATAAATATAGAAATTAATTAATTGAAATTAATAGTGTTTAAGATTTCATTTACTATAAAGAATTTCTGAACTAAATGATTATTATGAATACAGTGTATTTCCGAAGTTATGTTACAGAAGAATATGGTAGATAGAGGGTATGAAAACAGACAGTTTCATTAAGTAATGTGTGTCCGGTCTTGCACCGATGCGGCGCTACAGTCGTTTTAGTGTTGTGGCTGTTGGCAATGCCCAGGAGTCCTATGGCCTCTACGATCGCCGGATCTTAATCCGATTGCCTTCCTTGTAAAGAGTTTCGTGTACACCACACCTGTCAATAGTGTCGATGAACTGCGTCAACGAATTGTCGAAGCCTGAAACCGAGCACTTTGACTTACTATCCTGGCATTTATAAACGAGTGCGGCAGTCAATGCTCCGGCGATGCCACTATAGTGTAGAACAAGAGGGGCGTCACTTTGAACATCTTCTCTAATACACAACACTCCAAACAGGCAGGTGGCAATGGATCTTCAGTGAATGATTGTCTACCAGCCATAGCACAAAGATCACTGTAGCGCTGTAGATATTTGTTTTTGTACCCTCTATCTATCATATTCTTCTGTAACGTAAGTTCGGAAATACCTTGTATAATCAATCTTTAAGACCTCAATATATGTATATATAAAGGATCACATGGTTAATTTATTAAAAGACAATTTTTGAGATTTTAATCTATTTTTAGAAAAAAAAAATAGTTGAAGATAGGTTGCTTGTCTTCGAATGATAACCTACATAGACTTTTGAGTAGCTTTATTTTCAAGTTATAAAATAAATTAATACATCAACACTTTTGGCTGAAATTAGGCTGAAAATTTTTTCAGGAACATCGTCATTCCTAATATCTGAAGAACATATATCGGTTAGTATTTACATTCTTAATAAGGTGACCATAATTTTTGGAAAAATGTGAAACAAAGAATTCAGATGAGATGGTAATTTTTTTCTTAAAGAAAAGAGAAAAAGAAAAAGTGAGAACAAAAAAAAAAACCCACTTCAATTATATGCTTGTTTATGAATCTCTTATGTTTATAAAATAATAGTTGTTATAACGTGTGTATTAGAAAAATTTAAAACAAATGTACTAAATAATGTTAGCCTGTACTTCAGTTCAGAATCTCTCATATAACTCTTGAAGCTTAGCAGATGTAACCCTTTTAAGTGTCTGCACAAATGGCAATGATAATCTGTATTTTTCTTTTCAAATGTTTCAAATTAATTTTGGAAATCTTTAAAAATAGCAGTTATTATTGAAAGATTTTCTATATATTTCATTTGAAATAATGTTCTACTCTTCTCTCCTTTTAAAATTAAACAATATATTTTTTTAATCTCCGTCCATCGGACAAAAGGTTCTATTCTCTACCCCCCATAAAAATTCACCAAATCAACTGGATGATAATGAAATACATAGCCTCTGTATTTATTGGTAATCCTTCCAATATGGAAGTTTGGACTATTTTCGTTTAAAAATCTTTAATTAGGTTATTTTATTATTTTTCTAAAGTAATTTTTTTAGTATGACCCCGCTTTTTTGTAGTTCTAATGTTTGAGAGCAAATAATGAATGAATATAAAATAGAGAAACTTCATATATTAACTTTAGCAACAATGATTACAATGAAGGTAGACAAAATTTTAGATTTCTAATAAATAACGTATCGGTCCTACTTCTAATGCGCGAATAGAAGCCCCTACACGCCTAAGCATCACCACCAGAACCACCACCATCAACTCTACCAGATGGTCCAGGATTGCCGGAGGTAGGGTCAGGTCATGCTTCTTCTACCATTGTCACAACTCCTTCCTTGACAGCTAGGACGGATTTATGATCTGATGTTTCGCTCAATGGCATCCCATAGATGTTCAGTAGGGTTTAAATTGGGGGACTTTGTGGGTCACTGAATGGCTGTTTCTCAACCGATATCTGGATAGATCAGGCGGCCCATTGCCCTAATGAAACATACCATCAGCTGCAAGTTACACGAATGCAATGAAAGGGTGAAAATAATCATCTCGCAGCGTTTACGACCTCTCAGACACACTAAAGGACCTATGAGACGATTCCCCCAAACCATCATAAAGCCAACATCTCCTTGAACCAAGTCAACCTTGCATGACGGAGCCATTGCCTCATGGTGTCAACGCCATATCCGGTACAACTGATAACGGATTCAATTGATCGCATGTCTCGTCCACTTTGCAGAGGTTTTAGTTTTGATGTTCCTGGTGCCAGGCGAGGCACAATATCCGATGACCAACAGTTAACAGTGGTAAACTAGTAGGGCTCCCAGCCGTAGAGCAGTGTTTCTCAACCTTTTTTGCTTCGTGGTGCATCTTTGTATTTGCAGAAATCCCTCGGCACACACTAAGCTTGTTTCATTGCTTTTATTGCTTATGATTTACCAACGAATGTAACACGGATACAAATCTTATTTTTAAACAGTTAAAGATATCTGAAACATTTTTTAAACCGTCTTGAATGTAAATTAATACTTTATTAAACTAAAGTGTTAGAACGAATATAGTTTATATTTGAATTTCCTCAGGTTTTTTACCATCTAGATTTTAATCTACAAACTAGCATTTTACTAGTGGGAATTTAAATATTGTTTACAGATGTGTACTGGTTGTGAAACTATGGTCTAGAGTAGTGCTTACAGTGCTCTGTACCGTTCGCTCGCTGACACTGACATTGAAAGAAGTGACCGCTATGTCCCTTGTGTCATTCTGTATAAGCCTAGTTAGTCTACGCCCACCCTGGTCATCAAAGGCGTCTGGACGGACAACGCTTGTTCGTTGGCGCTGGTACATCATCGATGATTTACTCGCGATAGTCTCTTGATACTGTTTCTTTCGAAAACCCTAGGGAAATTCCTATTGGTCAAAAGAAAGACCCATCTATCTTGCGCCGACAATGATCCACGATCAAAGTCGCTAAATTCGCAACATTTATTCACATTTGTCGATTTCGATACACTGTTGGAAAGCACAGATGTCTGTCTATTTATCCGGGTGCGTTTTGTTTGGGTAAGTTTCATTACGCGCTGAAAGGTGCTGGTGCAACTTTCCATCACTCATTTCCCTAAGCTTTCTCTTTTCAGTGTGTTATTGAATATTTCCAAACTCAATATTTTTAGAAAAATGAATGAGTATGAGTTTATGAAAATTAGAATATACAGTTTAGGCTCTAAGCATTGGAAAATTTAATTGATCAGCATTGGGACGGTTATTTTTTTTTTCTTAAAGGAAACTTCCTCTTGTAACAATTTAAGAAGATAAGTAGAAAGAAAATGGAGTTTTTCGAATGATGGTACTTCAGCCTGGAGTTTAAGAGTTTCCCAGCAACTGATCAAAGTGATCAGTGATACAACAACTTTTAATTCGGCTGAAATTTCTGTGCTCTCACTGGACTTAAAATACTCTTCTATTTTAAAGTCAAAACTTTCATTGATTAAAACGAAATACTTCTGAATTATAGTACAGAACTTCTTTATATTGAGATTAAGTTTAGAAACGATCATGGTTTTTGAGGAAAGAAAAATGCAGATCTGACACAAAATAATATCTTAAAAATTATTTTAAATAAATGAAAATGTAGAAAAAGAAAGATAAGTGATTGACGAAATTATTTTTATTTATACCTCAATTTTTTCTTTATTCTTTGTTGCGATGCTAAATTTAATGTTATTCAAAAAGGCCCTTCATGGTCAATCAAGAAAAAAAACCAAGAATTTTTGACAAATATATAATTTCTTAAGCTAAGTTTTTTACATAATTATTTTAATGTAGCTTTAATAAAATTTAAGTATCATTGCGTAACGATTTTATCTCTTGTGTAACAATTTAAAAGTTTAGATGTGTTTCTGCATTGATTTCCTGCAAAGTTATTTCTAAATGGCTTGAACTGATACAATTTAAACATGTATTCATTTATACGCAATTGCTTGAATAACAAAACGTCCAAAGAGAAGGTTTAAATCAATTGAATGAGCAAACATTTATTCAGAAAACTGTTTGGATTCCTTAAATATACATTGATGTTCATGTGGTTGTAATCAATTACTTGGAAATATGTTTTTTTAAAGTGGGAGGAAAGTTGAAATAATAATCTAGCAAAAATAAATAAAATACAAAAGAAAATACTAAAAGATATTAGAGTTATCCAATATATGTAGTTACGTCTATAACATGTGCTGTTTGTGTCCGAATTTCTCTTAAAACTCCCATTTCCCGGGCTCCGGTACCATAATATTGGTTACCCTTTCTCTAAATGCACGAGTGCCCACGCGGGGGAGTCACGGCGCACTCTGCGCCATTGAAATTTGGGGGGGGGGTTAACAAAAATTAAGAGTGTAAAAGTAGTTTTTTTTTTTTTGTTGTTGTCATTTATATTTGGGGGGGGGGGGTTAAACAAAATGAAAAGGGGGGGGGGGGGGGGTTGGGGTGTAGGGGGGGGGGGGGGGGGCACCTCTGCTAAATGGGGACCTTTTTATTGAAAGTTGATGCAGTGTTGTTGAATTCCACGTCGTATTAAGAAAAAAGAGAAAATATTTCTATTTTTAAACTATGTACTTGTTTGTGTATAATCATGTGTATATACAATTTGTATACTAATGATGACTAACTGGAAATAACAATGATAAAAACCATATCAAAAAGTTGAAGAATTGTTAAATATTATTTCCGAATTTTACGAATTATCTTCAGTAAATCCATTCTCACATTTTGGGTGCACATAAAATCGGCCCCCCAAAAAGAAATGTCTATTGCGGCCGGTTTTGGATACGCCACCCTACATTACCGTAACGAACCTTGAAAATGTGTACTAACAGATTCCAAGATTAATGTTATCTGTGTGTATGTTTTATTTATTTATGTTTTATTGTTTTAAGATCATTACAACTTTACAATTGAAAAACAACAATTGGTTAAATTACAAATTTACCGCTGCTATCACATTTTTTTTTAATTCAGTCCTGCTTCGCGTTAAATTACCTCATATATAAGTTCTCGCCCCATAATCCCTACTAATCCAGGTTTGAGACAATAACCTCACAAATCAGGTTTGAGTCACGCTGAGACATTCTAACCACATGTTACATTGAGTTACTATATTTCGTACTAATTTGTTTTGTGTAGACCAACAATGTCGGATCAACACTTATTGTAAAAGGATCCCATTTAGAGAAGAGGTAGCCAATACTACCGGAGTCCGTGAATCCTACTTGGCGTGGGCGGGTTTGAGCATTTTTTTTGCAACAGAACAAGAGGCAAAAAATTACGTCATTAATTTATTTTTGATAAAACGTAATTCGATGTATTTGTAACTATTATATTGCCTACTCTTATGCACTTAAAATTGAGCGAAGCATATATTCCGAGGACCCATAACCTAATAATCAAGGTTCCCTCATAAAACCTTACCCTAGGGATCCATTACATTATCTAATGCGGCCCATTCCAAATCTGGGTATAGAGTTGACTGTAACCTTCGTCATAAAAAATAAATTTTTCCCTTATTCTTAAAAATCAAATAAAAATGTCTAGCTTTCCTTGTGTATTACTGCAGGAAGTGTAAGTAAGAATTTAACACAAGACAGAATTGATCAAATCAAGATTTTTTTTTTTACTTTGCTAATAAAATTCTGTCTCTTTATTCTGTGGATAATGCGAATTCAGTAAATATATGAGACCAGTTTTATTTCTATCCATGAAGCCGTATATATTTGCAAATGAATCCGAAACTTAACTTCTGCAAGATATTTTCAATATAAGTAATAAAAATTTCGCTTCAGGTTCATATAGACTAAATGTCCGTATTACTTGTAATGTGTTTTTTTTTTTTTTTTAATGTTTATCAGTCCCATTAGGTATGCTTATAAAACTGCATACCTGTGGTATAGGACCGAGAAGTTTAATCTATTCATCTTAAAATTAAAATTAATAGTTATTAATATAACAAATAGTTAATCAATTTAAATATAAAATATACTTAGTTCTTAATAAATAATTTTCCCATCCACAACATCAGACATTAGTTGCTGTTTTATTTGTTTAAATGTTAAAGTATCATTTAGATTAGTATTTAGTTGACTAAAAATTTTGTACTTCACCCAATTTATTAATCTATATCCAAAGTTATTTTTAATATTTTCAATTTTAAAAATGTTATACCAATTATATCTAGTTTTTAATTCCAATTGTTGAGAATTGCTTTCTCTACATACATCATAGTAATTCTTGATCAAAGTTTTGTATATAAATTTTTCATTTATTTTTAATATTCTATATTTTTTTCTTATTCTTAATGGACCACTTGAGGTTTACGCCCCTATCGACGTCACGTATGACGTGTATCCCACATGCGGCGAGAGCTAATGGGATAAACAAACATAACTTTGTTTGAATTACTTAAAAAATCGTCGATATTTGATATTTCAAGACGATGGTTCAATACTGTGCAGATCCAGTACTGTAATAATTGTGTAAAAACGCTTGGAATATCCTTCTTTAATATAATATTTCTTATGTATCTAAACCGGTTAAAACAAAGCACGTGGCTTTGTTTATCCCACATGCGAAGCAGTAGCGTGGTGGGATATTTTGTAACTACGAAGCTCCGCCTATCCTCAAGTGATCCATTAAATTAAATCCTTCTTTGAAAATATATTGCTGTCGCCTTCTTCAATAGGCGATAATCAACTCTATATCCAATCTGAAGATTTTGGAAGGCTTACAATCGTTGCATCCAAATCAAATCTTTTAGTTCAGCCTCCATATATATTAGGGTTAAAATGAAGCACATGGCTGTGTTTATCCCACATGCGAAGCAGTAGCGTGGTGGGATATTTTGGAACTACGAAGTCCCGCCTATCCTCAAGTGGTCCATTGTTCCTTTTTTGGTTTTTGTTTAAAATTAGTGTAAACATTATTAAATATTTTCATAGTTAGTTTATTAATACTTTCCATTTGCTGTTTATTAATGTAAAATCCAACATTCTAGTCCATAATTTAATAGTGAATCTACAAGAGACTTGTAGATTATGAGTTTTTGCTTAAATGGGAATATATTCTTGATGTGGTAAAAAAGAAATGAATATGAACTTAACTTTCCAATTACGTACTCATAATGTCTATTCCAAGAGAACTTGTTGTCTATGTATATATCTAGGTATTTATAGGTTAAAATTGTTTCGATTTTTTTGCAACTACATGTGGTCATGAGATCATCATTTGTTTGATTAATATTTGAACATTCAATGTCGTGTAATCTAATTATTAAATTATTGTTTAATTTTTTATTTTTATTTTTGATTATCATTATCTTGGTTTTATTTCCATTTATTGTCATTTTATTTGAGAATGCCCATTTATTTATATTATTTAGGTCTGTCTGCAAATTTTGATTTGCTTGGGTTTGGTTTACGTCAGTAGCAATCAAAATGACATCATCAGCGTAGAGAAAAATACTTGAATTTTGTATATTGTTACTTATAGAATTTATATATATATTAAATAAGAGAGGTCCCAAGTTTGAACCTTGGGGGAATCCCTCTTTTTGAATTATATAATCGACTGATGTTATTTTCAATTTTAATTTTAAATTTCCTTTTTTTCAAATAATTTTCAATAATTTTATAAATATTTCCTCTTATTCCCATTTGATTGATTTTTTGAAGTAGAATTTTGTGATTAATTGCATCAAACGCCTTCCTAAAGTCAATATATGCTATATATATTACTTTTCCACTGTTTAAAGATTTATTTATAAATTCGTTTACTTTATTCAATAGATGTATAGCACTTTTATCTTTCTGATATGCAAATTGGTTACTATTTAAAAGTTTCTTGCTGCTTATGAAGTTGTACATATTTTTAGATATATAACTTTCAATAATCTTTGAAAAATTTGAAATTAATGCAATGGGCCTGTAATTATTTAGTTCATTATGATTTATAATTTCAATTTCATAATTTCATTATGATTTCAATACACCGTATAATTTCAACACATTTGAAATATTTTATTATCTTATTAATACAAACTAGCAAACCTATCATGATCACGTGATCTTGAATTTTTGTCATCACCCGAGACCGCGACCGCTGCCTTGAAACCCGCGAGTGCTTCTCGTAGACGGTCTTTTTGAGACCTCATGTTTGATCGTATATCACGTAACTTTCGGCTGAACAACGTAGATAAAAATAAAAATATAAGCATCTCGGAGACCCGGGTCGTCCCGGGGTGTCCTATTGACCCACATTGATAAAAATGAAAATATGAGCACCCTCAATATTATACCTAATATTTGTCACCTTATTTCTATTTCTATGTCTCGGAGAGAGGGCCAGAAAAACATCTTTTTTTATATATAGTTTATAGATACTAATAAGAACTAAAACCTGTAAATGTAAATTCGGTTCTGGGCAGCGTACGACTTTACCATCACTTTAATACATATCATCATCATCACCATTTTGAATCTTTGTTAACCCGTTTCCTCTATATCCGGCCCAATTTCACTTTCAAGAAACATCTTTGTAGGTGTAGAGAGTATTATATCAGTCAGTCTGATCTGCTCTCTCACTCAAATCTTGCGTTTGTGATCATGTCTTGTAATTCTTAATATGGAACGATTCATAATTCTTTGGGTATTTACAATGTTCTAGTTGTAATGTATAACATGATGCAAACATAGTTCTGTACATACATTACCAAGTAATAAATAGCAATAAGACCAGAATTTGTTGAGATGGATGCCGACTTCGTAGTTCTTTGAGAAACCGCCAATGGATGATCAGAATCAGGATGTCCTGATAAATTTTGATGGCTAGTGTCTACAAATACAAAATTCATACAGAAGTTTATCTATTGTTTGTGGAATTTTATTTAGTTAATCAAACTTTAATTAAGCAAGTAATGCTTTTAACAATATCTTAATCAGGTTTAAATTAACTAGGAAATATTCTTGATTTTTACGTTGCTACGTCTTATTAGCCACCGTTGTTACGTCGATAAAGAAACCTCTTTTTATCCCCTAGTAATCCTGGGAACAAATGAGGCTAATACGACTAAAAGAACCTAATTTGTCAAGAGGATAATCTTGTGTATAGGATATAGCTAATACCAGGTTGGATAATTCTTTCATGCAATTTCTTCGGATTTGGCTTCCTTATGATTCTCTGATTACAACCTCCGGATTTCATCTATGGTGGAAGAAAAAAAAATAAAGACAAGCACAGAAGCCAAGAAGAGAGAAATGTTTCTTGTAGATATAGTGTTAGCAGGAAACGACAAAGAAATCAATTAGAGTTAAGTGAGGGAAGACATTTGTGTCTGACAAAGACATGAGGGAGGTACGAGGAAAGGGAAGAATCTCTCTGAGTCCACTCTCGGGGTTTCTGTGAAGCAGTCTTCCCCTTTGCCTCTGCGGTTGAGACTTAATTAGGGCCCAGGAGTGGCGCACATCCGTCCTGCAGCATTCCCCGCTTCCTCCAGCACTGCTTCCATAAATCACCTGAAATATATATTAGGGAGAGTCCCACGGGTGAAGCCGGTAACTACTTCCACCGTCGGTGCCGCCGAATCATTATTATACGGCCGAGACCGAACACGAGACATACGGCGGCGCAGAATGTATACAGTAGAATGGAAAAACTGGCAGCCACGCGTTGCAGAAACGCATGTCTTAAGCTCCCGAAGACGGCCGACGGAGGGTGGAAAAAAAGATCGAGTACAGACCGAGGGGAGAGGGAAAGAACTGGGAAAGGCGCTTTTTATACGGAAATTTAAGGCAGCTGAATCGGAAGAGGGAAATTAAAGACAAATCTTAAAGATGAAATCTTCAAATGATACTTGAAGGTCATATCAAAAAGAAATGAAATGCAATGGAAAGCTACGATAAACCAGTGCCAAAATACTCAGGAAAATTCACCGATTTCCGAATAAGGCTTATCTTCAGGAAACTATAGTAATAATTGGACTTTGTAGCAAAGAACATAATTACTAGATTTGGTGAAAATTCCATTTCTGACGATATTTTTCTTTTCAAATTTCGCAATCTGTATCAGAATTTACACCCAGTTTGCAAACAGTAATTTTGACTAACAAGACTACTTGCATAAAGTTCAAAGTCAAAGCCGGCACACCTGTTTAAAAACATCTGGGGTTTTTTTTAAACAGGTGGGCCGGCTTTGACTTTGAACTTTATAAATAATCAGTACACGTAAAAATGTACTTTTATAAGATTACTTGCATAATTAACAATAATGAAGTAGCGTTAATGTGAAAAACATGGTAATGTTCAAACTGCAGAGTATTTATAATACAGAGCATGGTTTTAAAGCAATGAATTGAATACAATAAATTAATAAAACCAGTATTATTTTTAATTGTCTTTGGTAACTTTCTGCGTAATATGAAACTTATATATCCCATATTTATATGATGTATTAATGAAATTAATTTTAACATTACTTAAATTAAGCTTTTTCCCTATAAGCCACCATGGAACATTTATTCTATTATTTAGGTTATTAGGAAATGTATTTATTGATACTATTCTTAATTTCGTTATTTTTTGTGTCTCTCTTTGTCTCATAAAACTTTATACGACTCAAGACAATTCTGTCTATTTCATTGAATAAAATATAATTTCTTTTAAAAATAAATTAAAAAAATTGAAATTTAGTTCTGGAATGAGAGAAGGTACCATACTGGCATAGCTGTGTAATATTTACATTGTAAAATATTTAAAAAAAAAATAAATAATTAAATAAATATAAGTTATTTAAAGATACCATTCAGAATCGCATTGAATTTAACAGTCAGAACTTCAGTTTGATCTGAGGTTTCTTATATAACACGCGAAACCGAAGTTTACTCCCAGAGGTCTTAAATACAAACAGGAACATCATTTTCAATGTAAGGCTGAAGTTCAATGCTTATTGAATACTTCCAAAAGTCTAGCACGTGTATAATTTATTCCATTGTCTTTTCGGTATCTTATTTTTTTCTAGCAAGTAGCAAATATTAAATTATTCACTCCCTAGAGCTGTTTAATATCTGCTAAGCACATAAATATCCAATTATATTAAAATATTTTGATAGAATTTTAAATTTTGGAATCCTTTATAAATTTAGCTTTGCGGAATTAAAAAAAAACGAAGTAGAAATTGTTTTCTCAACAGGAATTGCCTTGAGGCATCGAGTATCGTATTCTCTCTGCGTCTCAGAGATTTCCTTTAGAATAAATTCCAATTATCAATAATCGTTAAAAGCAGAATTTGGAGCAATATTTGAGTTTTCTAAGCCAACATTCAAGGAATTCCTTCTACATTCTTATAGTCTGTCTCGGAGGTATTTGTTTGCTATCAAACAAGAGAGAAAATAATGTAATTCAACCAATTTCAGTCATTAAATATAACATTACAACAAATTTTAAGGTGTGTCGGAGTTAGTAACTTAATAAAAGATATGATATAAAACACACTTTTCTAAAATTAAAGCTAACTTCGAGATATGGTTCCAATGCAAAGTAAGCCGAGGGTATGTAGGTCCGGGGTATGACTGTATAATTCATTGATAATTGAATGAAAATTGGTTTTTCTAGCTGTCTCTATGAATAATTTGATAAGAAATTTCATGTTACATTCTATATCTTGAGAATTTTTGATTAAAAGTACCGAATTATAAGTTTAATAAAAAAATCTATTGACGAGTTACATAGTTTTAATAAGAAAACAAAGACTACCATTTTCTTCGCTTACTTTCCTAGAGAAGAAAGGCTTATGAAATCAGCCAGTCTGTGCTTGTTACCTAATAACCTTGGAAAGACTGAATGAATCTTCTTAAAACTTGGCACTCATATTTAAGGATTAAAGGAAATTAAACTTTTATTTGAAATTTCAGCATTGTTGTTTTTCGAAAGGAGTACTCTTCTATTAAACTTGCAACCAAAATTCCCACAGGAAATCATTAGAACCAAACCAGTGATGATTATTAGTGGGTATTAATCCCTTTAGCTAATCCTCTAATTCCGAAAATTAAAGCTGATAAAAATAAAATCAGCTTTAACAATTTAAGCAAATAATGAGTATCAATTAATTTTTATTTTGTTTCAGAAACTGAAACAAAAGTTTCAGTATTACAGTTTATAATTATTTATTATAATTTAAAAATAAGTGTAACCTTTTCTCCATTCTTCTTTTTTGATTATCATTACTTAAAAGTAAAGTAGAAAGAAATTTTAAAGACAACATTTCAGGGAAAGTAGTTATTAAGTTCTTTCAATAGCTTTTAATTTTATTATTGTTGAGTGACATTACATTCATTAAAACTAATTAATGTTATTAAATTGACATAATTTTATGACATGAAATTATGTTTAAATTAATTAATTAGATGTCTCTTGTTTAAATCTGTAAGTTATTAATTAGTAATCAGATAATTTCAGTATTCTAACAATGAAACTAATTAATCTAAATTAGTTAGAAGTTATTGCAAATCAGTTTTTTAGTGCAAAAACACTGATTAAATAATATAATAATTTTTAACTTAATTTATTAAATTCAATCGAGGAAGCTTAGAAAAACTGGCTTACAATTGAAAAATTATAATAATTAAAGAATCTGGCTTCTTATGTTCTAGGATAATTGTAATAAACTGAAATTACATTAAATATAATTATATTTAAATATAATATTTCGTAATTACATTTAAATATCTTCAGAAAAATATAATAAAGAGTTTAACGAAATTAAAAAAACAAATGAAAACAATTGGTTTGATTGCAAGAAAAAGACAGGCGATTTCTCCCTGGTGTCACAATCACATCTCCTTTAAAGAGATGACTCTACTAATCGATAAGCTTCGTAACAGTTCAAGAATCAGCTTATTAGCAGGGTCTTATGGAATAAATTTGATTTGGATTAGGAAATGCAGATAAATTGGCATAATAACATTTCCCAAATAGCTTTTAATGTAAGTGGATATAATGAGTCTTGGAAATTTTTGGCCTGTAATAACTTTGAAATATTATTTGTAAAATGAGTTTTTATTAAGAGACCCAGTATCTTCAATTACTGTAATAATTGAAAATTATTAATGTTACCGGTATCAAAAATGAATGAAAGGAAAATTGATTTAGTTTTCCACAGCTTATACTTACTACGGATATACATACGCTTATGCTGTAAAATTGTGTTCGACGAATGAGTCCAGGGGCGTATATAAGGGGGTGGGCGGCCCCCCGAAATAATGAAGATATGTTCTCCCAACGTTTTTTTTGGTTGAACAGATAGGTTTTCATTGTTTTTTTTGTTTGGTTGAATAGATTTTTTGGCCCGGGCCCCCCGAAATAATAAAGGTATGTCCAGTCAACGTTTTTTTGGTTGAACAGGTAGGTTTTCTTGGGGTGTCGGGCCCCCCCCCCCCGAAAATATATTCTATATACGCCACTGAATGAGTCAATATTAAATTCTAATACAAGGAATTAATTACCTGCCGAAATTCATTCACCATAATTAATAATTCACTCCTTATAAATAATATTTGTTTACAAAATACAATTATATTGTGAATAATGTAATAATAATTGAAAAGTAAGATTATTTATTTACATATATATTATTATTATAATTATTATTAGTAATGAATCGCAAATAATAGAACGATCGAATTGGTACTTAGAATAACTTTTGTAACGTCGTTTCAAGAGGATGTTTGTAGACGCAATTTGTCTATACTACTATTCAATGTCTTCAGTATTATACCTGTAGCACAATACACACAACTTCTTGCTTTACATTCCCTTGTAGCAGCTCAAAATACATTAGACGAATATGTACAAACACACACTGTTGTTAGTAGGATTTGTGCAGTTGCTCTTCTATTATATATCCCCAAAGCATTAAGTGGATTTATGTTAATTCCTTTTAACTAAAATATCTAAAACAAAAATTTTAGGTGATGTTAACGAAAGTTCTAATTATTACGAATGTCTACGAATAGCTAGACCCTTTGTAGCCGATCGCTGCAAAGCCATTGTTGCAAAGCCTGATCATTGCTGCAAAGCCAATTCCTTAAAAGATAGTTGGAAACCATTTAATACAAACTAAAAAACTATTTATGAAATACTTCGTCTCTAATGTTGTTATCGAAGTCCATTACCAAGAAGAAAAAACTTTATATATTAGATCAAAGTCATGGCAAAAATGTTGAGAAACTATCCTAATACTTTAAGATCATCATAATACTTTTTTAATTTTTTTAACTATTAGTTTTACCGGAACTTTTTTTTTTTTAACTATTTAGTAATGACTAGGCTGTCCAATATTCGACGTAAGCAGCTTTTCTGATTTTGATAGCTTAAAATTAAGTAAAAATCAGCCATTGAGTTTAATGCAACCAGCAATCGCACGAACGATATTAAGAGACATTCAGAATTCAAATAGAAAATTAGAATGTAAAGAAAAATTTCAAAGTGGACATTCCATTTAAAAAAAAAAAATCTTCATTTTTTTTTGTACAATGTTGTCTTTCTGTTCGTGCCTGATTGGGCCAAATTTGTAGCAACATCAATTGGATTCTCATTGAATAATTAAAACCTTTCAATGTTTCAAAGAATAACATAAGATTGGCGAATAGACTAACTTTGAAAGAATACTATAGGGAATGTTTTTTTAATCCTTTTGTTTTAAGGAGAATAAGGACTCTCGATTTTATATAAATGATTGTCATTGTTAGTTTTGAAAACAACATCACGTGATTAATGTAAAAGGAAATGACGTTTGTAACTCGTAAGAACAGTCAGACTTTCCGTACAAAAAAAGCTCCCAATTGTTTTCAAAGCAATAAAACGTTTCAAAATAAAACAGATTGTTTGTGATTTTTAATCATGGATAAAATTACATTTGAAAGATGAAAATTATTTTTTTTTTTTTACAGCAAATGGCAAATACAAGAACAGGTCAATAATACCATTGGAACTTTGGTCCTATGCAGTGAAAGAAAAAATATATTTATAAATTTTAAGTAATGGAGTTTTCTGACATCATTTAGTAGTTTTTACAAAATGATTTTATTGCTCGAGAGACATCAGGTGAATTTAAAAATTCTCTTTGAAGTCTTTTGGTCATGAATTGCTGAATTGGTTTTGAAGGAGAACTCCAGATCACTTCTGCATTTCCTGTATAACTACAGGAATTTTTAAAATACCCATCTCAGATTCTATAAATTGTTAGTGTCGAACAGTGACAGTGATATGCGTTTCATTCTGCTAGATTACTGTATTATGAAAACTTGAAAGTCAAGTTTCATTACTACCCTAATTCGTATATAAATATTATTGTTAACCATTTAAAGACTTTTGTGCAACTTTACAGTCTGAACAGTAAAAAAAACAAACTAACATAATTTTTGTAGAATTCATTGCTATAAATGTTTTAACTTTTTTTGCTACTTTTAGCTTCGAAATATTCTCATGTATTTCCAAATACAATCTCCTGTAATGCAGAAGTATATGAGAAACCAAAATTCTTAGATGCTTAGAAAGCAAATAGTATTCAATTCTTTGGGGATAGTGTAATTGATGACAGTGAATGTGTTGATGAAAGGCTGATAAGTAAGCTTCAAAATTTAACATCTATTAGTGTAATACCCACACCTTTAGAATAATAAATTAATTTCGGAATTGTTAAAATTTGTCAACTTGATGAAATGGTTCTCCTTTAGTTAGGATACAATGTTGTAGGTAGTTGTAAACATGTACGTTAACTATTTAACTGATAAAATTGACTTTGTTTAACAGTGTTTGACAGTAATCAGGAAATATATTTAATATTTTTAAAAAGGTTTAAATGCTAGGTTTCTTCTTTTCCCAAAAGCTTTTTTTTCTTTAGTTCATTGTTAAATGTTATTCCTTGAAAAATAATTCATTTGAATTAGGTACCATTTGTCGTTGCCGTTTTTGAATTGGCTTAATTTTAATTTACTGAAATCCTTCTATGTTGACTAATAAATTTTTAATATCGTAATGAATATTATTATTTTAAATTCAATTCTGCGTCGCCTGGAGAATTGCAGTTTTTACGGAACGCAGAAAACAAATTTAGAAATCCTCATTCTTCAGGAATCCAAAATTAAAAACACAACAACAACAAGCAACATTTCCCTAAATAGAGAAAAAGAACAAACATTGTTTCGAAACTGACAGATTTGAAAAAGAGAGAAGAAAAAAGGTAGGGAGGAAAAACCTATTATCTTTAAAGACGAAACAGAAAAGGGAGAGGATTTTACCATTCAAGAAAGATGAGTTTACAGTTGTAGATTTCTCCGTAAATGATATGTCACTCTTTTTATAAATAAATGACCAAATAGGATATCATGAGGCCATTCGAGCTAATCTTAATAACAAAACAAAAGAAAAAGGCAATGTCGTAAATTTATCGTTCAAGTATAGTGCCCTGGATGCCGCTTGACTGCCCACCCAATAAAATATAAATAACTTGGAGTAATCCCTAGAAATCTAATGTCTGACAGCTTTACGAGGCTGCTCTCTTCCAACGGCGAGGACTGTGTTCACAGTCGCTAACCTGCAGGGAGGGGCAAAAGATCTACAAAGGTTAGCTTTTTCTGCAACGCATTAGTCTTATTGGGAAAACCAATAATTTTGAAACCTATATATAACCAAACGTCCGCTGCAACTTTCAAGTGGGTATTCGCAGTTTTTTTAAAAAATTTGACCACTATTTTGAAAACTGAGGAAATATATGATCTAATATAGTGCTTTTTTTCATCTCCTTCTGCTTTCTCTTTCCCTAGTATAAAAAAGTTTTGAAAAAAAAAGATTTTTTCTAGAATTCTGCCGAAATTGGTAAGAATAATAAGTAAAAGTATAAAAAGAATAATAATAAATTAAATAAGATTGTAAAAAAAAAACATAAATAAAGTACTAGTAAACATTGGTATTTTCAGTTAAACAAGAGAGAGCGTGTGAGAATATGTTTGGTATAATACGCTGATAATCAGATGAGATTTAGGATTAGACAATTTAGGTATTTGTTCAGGCGGCAGGACTAAAAGATCAGTCTAGACACATATCGAATAAACGCAAAATATATGATTCAAGACATTATTGTTATCATTATCATTATAATTATTATTATTACAATCAATTTTCTGCGAGGAGTATCTTTTTTAACTTTTTAGTTTAGAAAATAAAAATAGCAAAACCATTACACAAACTATTTACATTTGTATTTTTTAATGTTTATCAGACCTATGTTTATCAGAGCTGTACATCTGTGATATAGATACTGAGACTTAAT
This sequence comes from Thereuonema tuberculata, assembly GCA_023159025.1. Classification (NCBI taxonomy): domain Eukaryota; kingdom Metazoa; phylum Arthropoda; class Chilopoda; order Scutigeromorpha; family Scutigeridae; genus Thereuonema; species Thereuonema tuberculata. Next base: position 24,405,750 of record JAFIDM010005346.1, on the reverse strand, counting down.
CTATAACGATAATATCTCACCCAAAAGAAACATGTAATATAAAAAGTAATTTAATATCAATTTAAAATTCTAGGAAATAAAATGTTACAATCTACGTAATCTGTGACCATAATGATAACATAGATTTATAGATCTAATAGATTTGTGAACAGAACTTTCTATGAGAACTTAGAAGCTACAATTTGTGAATTGGGGTTGTCATAGCACGTATTTCTTCGCCGATACTTCGCCGCAGTCAATTAACTCACAATATTATTAAATATTGTTAGTTGCTCTTCAATACATACTCGTATATCCAGTTTGAAGACGATTCTTTCTCTAACTATTAGAAAGATAAACACACAAATATATACGTGATTTCACAGCAGAGGAAGGATTTTTTTTCTGAAAATCGCCAACAATTAATTTTCTTGTTTAGTCACTGAAATTAAAGAAATATAGGAAATAAACAATAATGTTCAAGGATCTTTTAATCTAAGGATGTCGACTTTTGGGGTTTCTTTGAAATTGTAAAAAACAATTTAATTTTCTTTTAATAGAACAGAAATTAATTTGTTAAATATACTTTGTTTGAGATTTTATATAAATGAAAAGAAAACGTAGAAGTCTTACAGGCAATATAGACTCGGATATTGCAATGGAAATTCTTTTTGCATTTTCATTAAAAAAAATGCATTTCCTTTCCTTATCAACTCCCAAGAATTTCAAACTTCCATTTTTTTTATGATGATATTGTTTTTGTCTGATGAATTTTTCACGTTTAGATTTTCTTTATCATTCAGCAAAGAATACATTATTTTTAAGAGTTTTTCAATGAAAGATTGAGATTTATTCTCATGGATAAAATGTAAAAAAAGACATACTCTAATAATAGAAATAATTTTAACTGAAAATGATAGAATTCATTTACAAGTTTTGCTGTCTGCAACAAATTAAAAAAGTATATGCAATAAACAATGGGAAAAAATAGATTATTTGGTCTAAATAGCGCAAAACTAATATCCTTAAATTAGGAATATAAGTAAGACACATTATAATCGTAAATCTCGATACAGTAAGAATTGATATTAGGATAATAAACTATTATACTACAATGTAATCAACAGTTTTGTGGGGTAACAAAATACTGCGTTCGTCGTCTGAGTTAATACAAGAAGTTACTGAAAGAATGTAGATCGGTTTTTTTTATAGTTTTTATGTATTTGTCTTAATTTTGAAATAGGGTAACTGCATCAAAGATTATAAATTTTTTTTTTTTTTTTTAAATAGAAAAAAATTATTTTCTTTTTTTAAATTGTATCAACTGGGTTAATTTTAATCATAATTAATGACAAGCAAATGTATTGTTTAAGAAATCGATAGAAATAGGTTAGATTTAATGTTTCTTTACGGGAATTTTTGACAACTGCTTTTACTAATTTCTTGACATGGATGTACTTTGAAAAGATAAAAAAAAATTTAGTTCGTTTCTAGCTTCGAGAAGATCCAGCTTACGATTCAAAAGTTATTGCGAATTCACACATGCAGACTGAATAATTTCATTAGCCTCATTTTCTAGGAAAGTAGAACAAAATGTACAAAACAAATGAAAAATGGAATTACAAAATTCAATGACGAAATTGAAAACTCAACATGCAGACGGAGATTTTAATGATAGAAATTTGAAGTTTGACGAGGAAGACTGTTATCCACGTGAGTGTACTGTATGATTCCAAACAGAAAGTAATGTGAAATGGTATATAGTGCAGAGGCTCTCTTGTGACACAGGACCCTCACCACTCTGGTATGAATACGATCGTAGAGCTGTTAAATATTCTCTTGAGAACTGAGATTCAGTTCTGTTCAACCTGAAGATAGTTCTATCGGCTAGGTTAATTGACGGTGAAGGGTCACGAGAGACATGTCGTCCCATCCGGTCCTAGACATGCTCTATCAGAGATTCATGTGGCTACTGTAGTTGACGGATATGCTGTAGCCAACGTTGATTTATGGAGCTAAATGTAAATATACGTTGACCTGCTGGATTCCTGAGGATCATCCCCACATCCCTCAAGAACTGGTATTAGAACTGGTTGGATGATGTTCTGGACTCTGAAGATTCAGTCAATGTTCCGCGAACATCAGCCGTGTACGTACATTGCAGTTCTCCACACAGAACACATTGGAGTATGCCGTGGGTGTCACGGTCGAGTATATGTTGCAAGTTGCCTCTCTCCAAACCTCCCTTCAACATGCACCCATCCAGAGACAAAAACGTCTCTGTGGTCATTAGAGAAGACAACAGATCTTCATGATTCCCTCAAGTTAGTCAGGATCATGGCAGGCGTACCCGACAGTGAGGAAGAATGAATGATAGTCACACGCACAGTTCTGCTTCGAAGCGACGGTTCCGGAATGTTCGAACGGAAGTCCCTGGTGCGACAAGGGCTCGGATTTAGGTCATTGTAGTCTTTCGGTCTCTCACAGCCAACTTGCAGATGTGTGGTCTTCACTTTTGGGGGCCTGCTTGGCTGTCCGGTAGCGATCTACTTATGCGTATACCTTCCTCCAATATCACTACAATGTAGACATATTCCTGTCCAATCCTTTCTCCAATTTGAGGTACGACCATACCGCTGGTCCACTATGCGATCCCGTTTAAACTGTGATAACAGTACGAATGGGGTAAGATTCCGTTTTCCAAAGAATTCTTAGAACACTAAACAATATGTTACAAATGGTTCCATTCTGCTTAAAGACGCTGGAATGATAGCGAGCGTACGACTTTTTGCTGCGATCTGTCGTCAGATAGGGCACTCCTGCAACGCGCTGTTTGTTATAATACATTGCACTTATTGACACGAGCTTCTCTCCAAATTTCAGTTTCCGTCCATTATCCTGTTTTCTGTTGGGTTTTCAATTCCCTGACTAGATCTTTAAACATATCAGCAAAATTGCAACGCATATGTAAATAAATATAGACTGACAATTAGTTTCTCTATTAAAACTTAGTTGTTACCTGGATTTATATTTCCGAAATTCTAAAGTCAATTCAAAAATATATATAAATATTTAACTTCTTTAATGATTAGATTTGTAAAATTTTTGAAAATAAACCATGTAAAACAAATCGTCCATTTGAAATGTTCTACAACATTTTACAAATTTACATTACTTAAATCAAACAAGTTCGTGGATTGGTTTTTAAAATATTTTTATTTAATATACTGACACTGAATTCCGACTTTAAAAAGGTCTTGCGAAAGGTTACAAAAATTTATTTTATTATCCCTAGTTTCAGTTGTCAGAACTAGTCAGTCCGAAATTTTATTTTTTTAACCTTTAAGATAATATAATATAAGCTTTCAACAAATTTTGATTTGATTCATTCTTTCCCTATTTCTAAGAATAAACAAAAGAAGATATATTTAAAAAGAATCAGCTCCATATAGGTATTCATTAGGTTTGTACTTGTATAAAAATAATTATAATGCTTATATTTCATTGTAAACACTTTATTGTATTTTCATAGCGGACGTCGAGACAATTTTAGTGTACAATGGATTTCCTATCTGAGTGATTTAATTGTTTCATAAATTAAAAATCGGTAATTTTTGCCAATATCTGTCCATATCAATTTTTTTTAAAATTTAAACGCATATTTAAATTTTAGTTTATAATGTTTAAAGCTTCTTTCATTTTACTATAAAAAATCTTTTCGTTATAATACTAAAAATACTTCTTCTTCAAAGTCACTTTCAAATTTCATACAACTATAAACGATATTTCACAGACGCTATCGTTCTGTTATTTCAAATTCTGAATTTCGCAAATGAAAATAATAATAATAATTCTTTTGTTAAATGATAAGCCTGAAATAAAAATGCTCTGGGCATATCCTACGGTTATGCGAAGAGTTACATGCAAGTACATAAATTATTGTAAGAATTAGCAAAAGGTTTTACTTCTTCAGATTACAGAATCTGAAGAAGTAAATAATTTATGTTAATTGAAGCTGAGCGGAGTTTCTTTTGATCGATCACAACAAAAAGAGGAATGTTGTATAAATACAAGGGGAATTTTTCTTCTTATATTTATTACTAGCAGCAAAGCCTGTCGGACGACAGGCATAAAAAAATCTGAAAAATCATTTTATTATCAAGTATCAAATATAAAGTAGGCCTAAATGTAATCTAAATACTGCGCTAACTTGTGAACGAAGCTTCTACGGCAAAAATGGTTTTGAGTTTCGAAATCAGCGTAAACAACTGAGTAAGTATGCCAAATTTCATTAAAATGGATGCAGTGGTAACAAAATTATTTGGTTTTGAACGTAGGTTTTGTTAGGGTTTCAGTTGTCGAGGGCAATTCCCAAGAATAAAATTTCATGGAAACAACATGGAATGACACAATGAACTAATATTTTCATCCAGTTTGAGTACCCTTGATTCAATGGTATCATTGAGAACCGTTGGATCTATCTTAACAGCTTAATTATTCGAGTTACAGACAGCATATTGTGCTTTAATTCTCTGACAATTTGTAAATTTTTTAATTATCTTTCTTCAAGTAATTTAATAATAATGCATTGTTCCATTACAATATTAAATAATGTTGATGTCATATGGTTTCGTATTAATGATTGTAGCAACCCAAACTCACCTTTGTATAATCTAAATACTGCGCTAACTTGTGAACGTAGCTTCTACGGCAAAAATGGTTTTGAGTTTCAAAATCAGCGTAAAAAAATGAGTAAGTATGCCAAATTTCACTAAAATCGGGGCAGTGGTAACAAAATTATATCGAGTTACGGACAGACAGACAGACGAACTTAGCCAATTATATAAGTTGATGTTTTTTATTCAGATATTTAGCCTATTAATTAATCTTGTCCTGAAGAATTAAGTTTTGATAAAGACTTCCACTAAAAAATATTTGAATGTTACGAACAACTTAGAGATTTTAGTGAATTCTTGTGGTACAATATGATAATTTGGGTGAATACTTTAATAAAAGAAAATTGAAAATTAATCATTTGCTTGAAAATTAATAAAAATTCCCCATTATGTCTTTATAGTAGCAATCGCCGCTATGCTTTAATTTACGAGGAAAAGGGCAGTCCTTCAAAGATAACTATTTAGGCTGAAACGCCTGTTTAAATGTACTTATTTTCTAATTTGCTTGTTTATATTAAAGGTTAATTGGCAGGCCAGCATTGTTTTACTTTTTATATACATACTACTTAGAAAAGATTTTTCATCTCTCAAAAGTTGAAATGTTATACTATGTCGGGTCTTAAACCTCAGTTATTTGTTGAATACCTTAAAAGAAAAGTAACTCGATAACTTTGTTGTTTGCAGGATACACGCTCAGCTATAAACGGGACTTCGGTGAGTGGGAGGAAATGGAAATACACCATAAAGACGACTCAATTTCCCTGGATAATCTGTTCTGTGGCACTAGATATCACCTTTACCTCACAGCCTATAACAAAGTGGGCGCTGGCGAACCAAGCGACATCGTGTCCGTCTCAACCAAAGGAGAAGGTAAAGTTAACCTTGATTTCTTGGATTGGTAACTTACTCTTTAAGAATGTTCGTCTGCCAGAAAGAAAAAGTCTTACGACCTCAAGAGAAAAAAACTCTCAGTCTTGTAATCTTGGCAAGAAAATTAGTATTTTATAGTTGGTCTCTTTTTACGAAAGCGTGAAACATTGATGTATTTTCGTCGGAGCATCTTTAGTGAATCCTTGAACCATCATCGTAATTCTTAAAGTGGTATTTGATGATTTAACATAAAAGGAACCAAGTTCCACCTCTTCGCAAAGAAAAAAAGAAAGAAAATGTGTTTAAAGACCGTTAAATTTTACACTTAGTCTGAAAATGTGCAGCTGTAAGAAAAATGGTAGATGTAACTGGATCATTTAAGTTAGAACAATGCTTTTCTTTAACTAGTAATGCAGTCATGTATCCTACTTGTTACCTTAATTTTTTACTTCAAGCGTTGGTGTATTATTAGAAATTTCACCAATTTCCTTTGAATTCGTTATTTGTATGGATATTTGTTTATCTCAAAATTAATCATCAGTTATTCAGAAGGTTGTTCCATTTATGAGACTAAATCCCAATTAAAGTAGTATAAGAATCAACAAGTTGCTTCGTTAATTATAACAAGTTAATGTCTATCCATCTTCCCTTAGTTCCTAAATTTTATGTGGGGCCTCCACAACAAAAAAAAAGGATGCAAACAGACAGTTGTTAATCATATCCTATTACTTAAACGAAATCCTATGAATTTTTATGGATACTAAAACATAGAAAAGGTAGAACAGGGAATACTACAAGCATTCCAATCGATAATGGTGCAGCTAGGTCAACATGTTGATGTATGTCAGCTTGAGTTGGGGATAGCAGATGATCAGGGATAAGGAATTATAATCTATAAACTATAAAAATACTCGTGAAACGACGAAAGATAAATTTGTTTCAATAAGTTTGAGTCATTGAGATCAACAATCCACCACTAAAGCTGACAGACATTAACATGTTGACCTAGCTGCACCATTACCGTTTGGAATTATCTATTTTACCGTTTCTATATTTTAGCATCCATAAAATTCATAGGATTTTGTTTTAAGTAACAGGATGCGATTCACAACTGTCTGTTCGAATCCTATTTTTTGTAGTGATCCCACATAATATTTACGAACTATGGGAAGAGAGAAAGACTTTAACTTGGTATATTTAAGAGACTTGTTATATTTGATGGAGAATACTTGTAAACTGTATTCTTCTTATTGTACTCTTCTAAATTCTACTAAAAAGACTATTAAGATTTCTTTAGACAAACTATTATTCCCTTTTGTCTACGGTTTTATATACAGTGTCTGTAAGTGACTAATATTATATCTACGATGTCTTTATAATTTGTATAAAATTGCAATTATAATGATGTTACGATAGAAAAGTTTTGGCGAAATTATATAAGTTATTTCACACAGAAATTTCTTACTACGTAGTGATTTCAAATCAATCCTAAAACATAATCTTTTAAATTTGTAATAAAGCCTATTTATTAGCAATCACTTTCTAAAGCAAATGAAGGGAGATGATGAAGTTGTGAAATGGGATTTTCTTACAGTGTTTCTCATTACATTGTGTTCTCTATTAAATGGTTTCCGGGTGATTTAGCGAGAGCATCGAACTGCCTCCGTACTCCACTTATTCCCTTAAGGCTGAGAATCACAGGATTCTTTTCTTGTTGAATTAAACATCCTAAAACTTCGGAATGAAGGATTTTTCCTTTAACCTTAAAGGCAATATATTTAATCGCCTAACAACTTACAAAGGCCTGTATTTCCTACTCAAGAACATTATTGGAATCGTTAGACAGTCATTCATGGACACCTATCATTTTCACTTAATGATGTTCAAATAAGGACGTAATCCCTAATAGAATGTTGCATAATTAAATTTTAGGTTTCTTCCCCTTCTTTTATGTATTTTATGTATTTTGCCTATTTTGATTTTTCTGCATACGAAATTATCTTCTAACCTCAAGGAAATGTCTAAGGTCACTTGAAATGTATATGTACACAATAGAAATGTGAATGGTTAATATTAATGGCGTTATGGAATCACTGCCACTATTTATAGTATATAGCTGTTTTTCATTTATTTTACTTTCTTGGCGCACTTATGTTCCATGTGCTTACCATCTTCAACTTTACTTTATTAATTTTCAGTGTGTTATTACAAAGCAGGATGAATCATTACCCATGATATTCATAATAAATCCAATGGCAATTATTAGGCTTGAGCTACCCTTTAGCTTAACAACGGATCGATCTCCGTTATCTCTGAATAAGTTTTCCGTTAGGAAGCTTTATGAGAAACCGTCGATGGGTTGCTGTCATCCAACTCGTTGCCGACGGCGCCAATTAACCCGGATCTGTGGCTTCGAATGCAACATAAGGTGTAAGTGAACACGACAAGCCGTCAAAATTCATGTCTCCCTTTACATGTGCTGCCACAAAGCAAACTTTTGTAGGCTCAACGAACCTTAAGAGATCATTTACGAGCCGTTTTATGCTGTTTCCCCCACTGTTTTCCTGTGTTGGTGATTCTAAAGAAGCCGTTGGTGACCTGGACTCATACATAATGCAGACAGCTTCAAATTAATCCAGCTTGTCCTTTTGAATTTATCAGCAAGTCCCAATTATCGAGCAAGACACGAGTTACTGGCTGAGATCTAAAATGATGAATCAGGCGATTGAGAGGCCCTCAGGAGTTTTCAAATAAAGAGAAAGTTTGCATAGAATGTCTAGTTTAAATGTCTCCTCAGCAATAATCAAATGTAATTGGTAGAAAAGAAACTAGCTTCAGGTAAAGAACAAGCGTAATGAAAGAAACATTATTACCGTTCAAAATTAGAAAATTAAAAGGAACAAAAATCCTTTTGGTAATTTTGTTTTTGTTTTTTTTTTCTAATGCAATAGAACAATTTAAGCGTTTTTAGAGTTTAACTTAATTATATACCTAACCAGTATATTGTATGTCGTTGGTAGTCTTAAAGCTTATATCAAGAAGAAAACAGAAATAAATAATGTGCTCCCTTAAAAAAAGTACCGAAGCTTTTTTTGCAATTATGCATCAGCAACACTGATGAGCAATGTTAAATATGGAGTTCTTTGGTCCCAACAATCATTGCCCAGGATATACACAAAGGTGCTTTTACTCTTGCCCTTTAAGTATGCAATATCATTATCAAAGTGACAGTAGATTGCCAGTGAATATAAAAATTTTATCACTCGACTTCATATATTTTTGTAATGATTTCCATCAACAACGAAAATTAAGACAGTTATTAGATGCCGAAAAAGACTTTGGTATTATAAAGTAATGCCGTTATATCTATGTTCTAAATAAAAGTTTGATTTATGTAAAAGCCATTTATTCAATGCACGAGAATAAGTAAAAGAAACGTTTTAAGTAAAGAAACAGGAAACACATATTTCATTTTCATCTTTTTGTATTTCTTCGTTTTCAGTTCCGATATTTCTCGTTAAATCTCGATCAGCGACGATATGCTTTTAGTGAGTTCAATTAGCCTGCTGCTTCAGATTTTCAGACCGGAATTCTGTTACGAGTTCCGTTAACAATGTATAATACTTATTCTTGGAAGCATCCAAGACGACACTGGAAAAATATGTCCTCTGCTCGTGACAATAAATTTTGTTAACGGTACTTTCGATTAAACATGTGCCAATGCGATTGAACTTCAAGTTCTACAATTTGACACCAGGTGCGCTTATGTCAGATTGCTACTAAACATTGACTGCAATCTGTTTTGAATACAATCCCGGTTGTTTTACATTAAAAAGCAAAAGCAGCAATTACTTGGCCATCAGACGATGGACAACCCATAGCATACATATTGCTTACTTTATTGGACCGACCTTAAGGTTAATCCGCACGGCACGAGTGGAAAGATCGAAGACAAAGAGAAAAACAAATACCCAAAGCCCACTCTGCGAATGAAATCCAGGCATATCTTGTTTCCAGGCTGAACGCTGAGCAATTCTAATTCTTCCGTACTTACCAACACAGAGAACCATTAATTCTTTGTATACATTGTAATAATTAAACAACATGTTGCCACAAGAAATTCTTATAGTTAAAAATACTAAATTCATTTCATTATTGATGAAAAGTGGCTCATTTTTCAGTTGCTCGCCTATTTATTGTCTCTACTCTGAATAGTTTTATTTTTATATTGCATCTTCAATAAAAAAACAGCAGGAAAAGCCTTTCATTCTTTCTGATTTGTGGCAAAATTTGGCTCAAATCCTGTAAATACAGTGTCTACAAATAATGGAGTAGTTTCATGATTGTACTGTGGGTGTATTATTTAACATATCATCAAAAAAATTGTACAGAGACACAGAAAAACTCTCGAAGTTTTTATATCATTTTAAAGATGCTCGATATGTGCATCGCTAGTGACTCTGCACACATCAAATCTGTAATCACGTTCATTCCATACTCTATGTAGTATGTCCCTGTCAATTCCAGCAAAAGCATTGCAGATGCGAGTGCGCAGTTCTGGCAGAAAAGCCGGTAATGGTGGTAAAACCCATGGCAGCAGTGCGTGATCATCACTCCTGTACGACAAATCCATCGGTTTGGTTCAAGAAGTCACGGACTCCATGATGGAAATGTTGCGGAGCACCATCTTATTAAAAGATGAAGTTCATTCTATCTGTCTCGAGCCTCCACTCCCTCCTGACTTGTAACTTTTTTATGTTGTGTATGTGAAAGATACAGTGTTTGTGCCTCTGAGCATCTACAATGGTGTTGCTGGAATTGACGGGGACATGCTACAACGAGTATGGATGAATGTGATTAAAGAGTTGATGAGTGCAGAGTCACTAACCGTGCACATATCGAGCATCTTTAAAATGGAACAAAAACTTGGAAAGTTTCTCTGTCACTGAACATTTTTTTTTTATGATACATTAAATAATACACATTCCCAGTACAATCATAAAACCATTACAATCAATTGTAGACACCCGTATATATTTAGAGCTTATAAAAAAGATAAAGAAGACTATAATCCACTGTATTATTATTTCAAACAATACTCTCATTGCCCTGGATCTTTGATCCAAGTTTCTCGAGAATTCGGCAAGTGTTAGAACGTATACAAGCAGATATAATGGCAACTTTTGCTTCTCTTCCCATACATGACTTCCAGGACAAAAAAAAAAACCTACTAAACGTCAGTTAACAAAAAGATTTTTTAAAGTTTTTGGGAAAAAGTTTATTTTTCATATCAACTAAAAATCAGCTGTCTATAAAACGAACTTAATACAGTTTCCTCTTGAGATTAAACTCTTAATGTTAAGTGTGTGGAACAGGCACTGCTGTTAAGGTGGAGAAATAGCCTTATTTAGTTATCCAGCCTTAACTTTAAGCACTGAGTTTCCCTAGCATTTGTTTCTCTGACATTGTTATGTATGACACGTGACAGCTGAATTAACAACTTCGGTGATTAAATTGGCTTTTCAAATTAAACTAGTAAGTCTAAATTTTACTTCGCGACTATAACAAGACACTGGTAAATGCTGCAATAACAGCTTTTGCAGTAACTTCGTGCCTCGTCGTATTTTATCCACCCGCTCGCCCCAAGTCTCTAGCGCCTCATATATCGTTTTCTGGTAGCCTTGCGTTTTCACTTACAGCCAAAAAATACCAAATCAAATGACTATTTTATGCACTATTATTAGTAGCATAAAGACGAGAGTGAAGCCGGGTGTTTCCTCTCCAATTAGAGTACATTAAAGTTTATGACGAGTTTTATAACGCAACGTCGAGAAATTAAATCGGATTCTTTTTAATTAAGAAAATAGCAGGAGTTTCCAACCGAAAACCTTCGGTCCGTTTTTTCTTTCCTTCCCCTTCTCTATTTTATCTTCGGGGAGTTTTAATACTTTCTCATTTCAAAAATATCTTTGGTTACCTAAAGTGCCCTTTTGCTGAATACTTTGGGTTTTTACTATCGATAATGAACGCTTAAATCTCCTGAGGGCAGATTTCGAATTCAAAATAAGAAATAAAAAATAAACATAAAGAAAGAAATGTTAACAAACATTTGAAAAGCTGTTTTTTTTTTCACAAAAAATTGTATTTGATAGACAAAGAAATACTGCAGCATCATTTTGACTGACCTGGATTTTAAATTTTTGAAAAAGCCCCCTAAATTTAAATACTTTTTTTTTATACAGGATAGATTCTTTTTTCAGAGATTTTCCTACTCAATATTTCGGCTCGGTTCCTCGAGCCTTCTTCATGAGATGCTAATTACATAAAAAATTCGCTATTTCCGCTTTGTCGTGTCTCGGACAAACTGTATCAGTGGCCTTCTTCAAACAAGGATCTATCCAGTATCATGTTCCACTCCTCCTTCAGAACCAAACTATTTTTTTTATTTTAAAATATTTGTTTACATTGAAATGTTTACTGTGTAACACTTAAAAAAGATTATTTATCTTTGATAAATCTGGATAAAAGATTTTATGATAACTCAAAATTTCTACGAATTTTTACTATTTCTTGTAAAGATTTTGAAGATATGCTTATTAATATATTTGTTAACATTTTTATAAATTTAAAACTAAAATGTTGGATGACTTAATACTATCTATTTTTAAAAGGAACTAATTCTACCACAGTAATTAAAACCTGTTTGCAGTGATCAGCGGTTTCCTTAAACATTTGAATTTTGAACTTCAATATTATTTGAAAATCATGTTTATACATTGAGCTTCCCTTTTCTGCATTGGAGAACTATAGTAGATTGCGAAAACTTTCTACGAACCTACAAAAATCCAGAGAAATTGCTGGAAGACCAGTTATTATTCTTTTGAAATTTCATTGTTGACCTGAATTTCTCAGTTAAACGGGCTTTTGCAGTATCACGATGAATTAGGAAATTTCTAAAAGCGGTCTCCAGATGAAGACAGGTTTAACGTGGTCGAATTCTTACTTTGTTTATGACTCTTAATTTTCATCCAATTTCAATTAAATTCTGTTTTCAAATTGTAATGATCTTGCTAAATACCAGTTTCAGTATCGGTCTTGTGATAGCCGAATTATTTTTTGCGTTTCTTCGATGGCAACATTAAAATTTGTAGATATATATCACGTTATTTCTTCTTCTTGTAAACTTTTACCTGAACTGTAAAATGTTTTTTGTTTTAACTAATTATACCTTTTTAATTTTCAATATAAATTGGTATAGTTCTAAACTGTCTTGTATAAGTTTCTTTTAATTTCAATTGACTTTTATATATGTTGAGATCTATGCTTACGGATCATATGATAGTTCAAACTGAAGAGAAGTAAGTAATTGATGTCGAATTATTAAGTATCTGATTTCAAAAAGTTAAATTCCAAAATAAAAGAATACACTTTCAATTTTAAATTCTAAAGACAATGAATTATTAAAAAAAAAAAAGAAGAAAATAAAGATATGGCTTTTGAAAGGAAAGAAAAATTTATTCACGTACAACATATTCACGTAATGATTTGCTACCTTGCTTGTAATTTCCTTTTGCATATTAAGTTATTTACACATTGTTTTCTTAAAACCTTTGGAGGTCCATTTTGCATTACTTTAATTAGTTTATTTTGAGAAAACATTAAAAATTCCAAAAATGTGCAAGAATTATGTTTTGTTTATAAAGAAAGCACAAACATTTAATATTTTTGAAAACTTCCTTTTTATGTTATGGTTTCTGAAATTCAATGACGAAATATAATAGTAACAATTCTTAGACATGCAGAATAGTTGAATATTTACTTTATTGAATAAAAAAAAAAATTGGAGAGATCACAAGATTGTTTTTTTTTTCTCTCTGAATTGTTAAAAATCTCCTGGCTTGTTGAAATTACTTGGCCTGTAGATCAGACTACCTTTGTTAAATGACTCAGTTTGTATTAATAAGGTTTCTTTGCTATTAAATTCTGATAGAAAGCTTAATTCCCTCCGGAAATTAAAGAAAGGTAGAAAGTCCATCGAATGTTCATTTAAAGTCCATTGAAAGTTTGTTGTTCTGGAAATATGTAAATAAAAAATCGGTCTTAAAAAATTCTAAGATCGATTTTTCGCTTAGATATAAATCGGAGATCTGGGCAATTTTTCTATTTAGTATCGATGTATGAGTGTATATTTCATTATTTTAAAATAGAAATTTGAAATACAACAAACAGAATTATGTTAAGATAGTAAATCTTTCCTATCTGTAGTTTTTGATTTTTTTAATTAATATTTACTGGCAGTGAATAATTTTAGTTGTAAATTTTTGCAAATATTCGACAAGTTTTTCATTTAAAATATTGAATCATTGTGCTAATTATTTTTTTATTTTATTTTTTTCCAATTTAGCCCCTAAAGCACCAAAGATGGAAGACGTGTTAACACCCAATACAACTTTCTTGTCTTTGTCTTTGTACAACTGGCCTGACGGTGGGTGTCAAATTCTCTACTTTGTTGTGCAATACAAACTAGCCAATAGGAGGGACTGGTTTCTGGTTTCCAACAATGTGCAGCCTCATCAGCGCGACTTAGTCATCACGGATCTCTCACCTGGCACAAGATATAACGTGCAGGTGACTGCCCACAACGACGCCGGATCGACTGTCGCCGAATTCGATGTGAAGACTTTAACTATTAATGGAGGTAACGACTTATCTTTGTCTTCCTTCTAATATTTCTTTTGGGTTAGAACATCTGCTCGCATCAAACGAGATTAAATTTTAAAGCTGCGTGTTCTGGAAGTTACTTGAAAATCAGACCTTCAAGCACAAAATGGAACAAACAAAGTAAAAAACTACACAACTGAAATAAGCATTTTATATAAAAAAAATCTGTGTTGTTAGAATTAAAAAAAAAATAACTAATCTTTAGTTTTACCACAACTAGTAGTTTAATTACTGGAGTCTCAAAACAAGAAAATTTACTTATGTCATGAAATGTGAATCTATATTTAGCCTTATCAAAAAACTTTATTTAAAAGTTTTGAAAATTATAAGTTTTGATGAGTCCGTTTGGTGGACAGAACGGACTGGATATTACTTTTTAATACCAGTGCTAACCATTCCGTTAATTTTGCTATCCGTAACTCTCTAACATGCAAGATAATTTTTTTCTTGTCAAACCAATAAAGCACGAGAACATATTTGAATCAGAACTCGATCGATTTAGCAGTTTTTACATTATAAGTACGGCTTCATTTTCACAGTCATCGGAGAGCCCTCTTGATTTCAACTGATTTTAAAAACTCTTTCAGCCTGAAAGCAGCTGTATTCAAAAAAGTAATTCTGAACTTCTTCAACTGATTGACTACTAGTGTATGTCATTATGGAAACGTCTTTACCGATGATGTAACTGATGAAGTTCTGAGAGTTTAATCTAAAGGATCATTTTCCACCTAAAAAGAAAAACGAAATACCAATCATATCTAAAGTCTAATTTATCTAAAGAATAATTATTATTTTTGACTCTTAACGCCGAAAGGGCATTTAAAACTCACCTTTGTATAATCTAAATTCTGCGCTAACTTGTGAACGAAGGTTCTACGGCAAAAATTATTTTGAGTTTCAAAATCAGCGTAAAAAACTGCCAAATTTCATTAAAATCGGTGCAGTGGTAACAAAATTATTTGGTTTTGAACGTATGTTTTGTTAGAATTTCAGTTAAAGTTTCATGGAAACAATATGGAATGACAAAATGAACTAATATTTCATCCAATTTGAGTAACCTTGATTCAATGGTTCCTTTGGATCTATCTTCATATCTTAATTATATCGAGTTACAGACGGACAGACAGACAGACAGACAGACGAAATGTTGTTGTTGTTGTGTCCCCGGATCCAACCGGATCACTGGTCATAGACACTCTATGATGGGGATTTTTATTGCCTTATTGTCGTTGGGATATAATTATCCAGGAGACACCCTAAGGTGACAATCGGACTTCTGCCTCCTAGGAAGAGAAACAATGACAGAAGAAGAAACGGACAACACAGAAGAAAGTGAAACACCCATGCCACTGCCGGGATTCGAACCCAGGAACTGGCGCATTGGACGCCACGGCTGGCCGCCGCCGAGACCGCACGACCATGCCAGCACGGCGACAGACGAAATTAGCAAATTATATAAGTTGATTAAAACTAAACCTAATACGAAAATATTGATAATAGATGAAATTTGATAAAAACTCTTTTACACGTCATTTAAAGAATTTCTCTCTAAGTGGTTTAGAGTGTCGAAACCAACTATTGTATGTTTGACAAATTCTGGGAATTCAATGAATCCAGACTTCACAATTTTATTTCTTGGGATTAATTAAGAAAAAAAGAAATTAAAACAGCATAAAAGATGTTTAAAATATTAAAACAATATCAAACAACATCATATTGACTTTCTTCTAAAATCTTACTTTTTCTGAAAGAATATCAGTTAATGGAACAGAATACGTTTTTTTAAATTTCACTTTATAAAGAAACTTATGGTTTTCTTAAATTATTGTGAAATGTTGTAAACAGAGCAGGGTTTTTTAAAACATTTAACCTTGAGACTCCTTCTAATTAAAGTCACTTAATGGATTTTAGTTCTTAAACTAATAAAAAGGTTGTTTCTAAGGAAAAAATTGATTTGCAATTCCTGTATTATTAATTGTAATGAATATATCTGATTTTTACAAATCAACCTGGTGGTTGATAATGAAAATGAATAATGTAAATTATAGTAAATTTTTAATAAAATAGTAAAATAAAACATATTATACAATGGTTTATTTTACTTTTGTATTAAAAATCATTTTTTTTTTGGCAATTCAATAATTACCATTTTACAACGAAATGTGAAATTTCATAAATAAAATCAGCCAAAAACTTCAAAGTTGACTATTGCTTTAAGTGTGTACGTAAAATATTCAGAAAAGTTTTTGAACCTCTGGCTTAAGGTCTTTTGTTTTTCTCGTCTTCAAAAGATTTACTTGCTGCATTGCAGTCAGAATCATTTCCCTTTTCTTTTAGAGGATTCAGGAAAGTCATTCATACACGGTTAGATATCATTGAGAAAGCATGGGTTGTTAAGCGTGGAGTCCCACTTGGCGGTTACATGGTTGTTTGCCATTGCGGTTGGGCTTTGCTATTGTCATTTCTGTGCACTTGTCTCAGTCTCCAGCCATCTATCGAAAACATTTGCCCTAAAGAAATCCCGTCGTTGAAGTTACAGTTTCAATGCAATGTAGACTGTCCAATTTTATCAGCATTTGATATAAATTGTCCTCTCGAGTACAAGTAAATGTAGAAGATATTCAGAAATTGTCACTTATATTAATAAAAAATAGTCTGCCAACGGATTTTAGTGGAAAATTCTTATTTAAGATTATGGTCCTCCTTTGCAATTTGAGATGCTGCAATACTTACCAAGGAAGATCGTACGGGCTGTAAAAGCAAGTGTAGAATTGACGGTTAATATTTTTAGTGCAGTGTTAAACGTTAGGATATAAAAGAAATAATCTTCTTGATATTTTTGAAGATGCTATCAACGATTGAAAATTTCAAGTAAATGGTGCTTCAAAATAATGTTAGCTTTAAAAGCATCAAATTATGCTGTAATCAAATATAAATATATGCATTCGTAAATTATTCTTAATGTAGTGAAAAAAAAAATTATTTCTTTTATAATTTTACATTATCTGTTCTTGTTAAATTCAGTGCTTCTTTGTCATTCTTCATAATCTCAAAACTTAATTATTCATTTTGAATCATTACGAAAAGCAAATCTTTTTGCTATTTTGTATACAATGAGATACAGCCCTTTAAGTGACTTCTTCTTTTTATGTGGAGCTTCGACCTGACATGTTCCCTTTTAAGGCAGGGAACAGATAAACATCACTGGGAGCCAAATCCGGAGTGTATGATGGATGTTCCAAAATTTCCCAGTGTATTCCGTTCTGTATATTCCGTGCAACGTGTGATCGCATAACATCATGAAGAAGGATCACACCGTACGTCGTTCAGATAACCAGCACGTTTCTGATGTTGCTGCACAGTTTCTTTAAGTTTTAATAGAAAACTAGCTATGGAAGCGGATTCCATTTTGGAATAATAGCGCACAAGAAAGACCATGCGGCAGTGAGTACTATTACTGTTTATTGGATATTTCAGCAACCTCCGGTATTGTGGCAAACTCAAAACTTTCATTTCTAGCTGTAAA
This sequence comes from Thereuonema tuberculata, assembly GCA_023159025.1. Classification (NCBI taxonomy): domain Eukaryota; kingdom Metazoa; phylum Arthropoda; class Chilopoda; order Scutigeromorpha; family Scutigeridae; genus Thereuonema; species Thereuonema tuberculata. The sequence goes on along the minus strand of JAFIDM010005346.1, from coordinate 24,387,978 downwards.
CCTTTTTCTGATCGATTCTCGTGATCGTTATAAATTATTGCTGCAACAACAACGTAATTCAAAAGTGATCTTTTTCGGGTTGTTTGCAAAAAAAAATCAATGGTTCTTTAAAGGTCTTTTTACTGGTAGAATGACAAGTTTCTAAAACTAGCCACGAGAGAGCGAATTGTATCAGTAATGCATTAACTTTTGAAACTTTCAAACACATTTTACGGAAAAAGATGTTATAATAAATAGAAAACACAACATCTTCATCTTTTTAAAACATTGCTGAATTTCGTAGATATATTTTATCTGTTTCTTCGGGCTTAGAATATTCTTCATTAACAAAAGTTTGAATGATAGAATAATAACAATATATGGTACTTACAATGTGAACAATACAGGGTCATACATATCAGATCTTATACATAATAATAATTTATAATTATTAAAGTTAATGGCTGATTTTTCAACAAGACAATGGCAGAATAATAACATTGTAACAATGAAATAGTGGTTAAGAGTAGAACAATTTAAGAGTAGAATAATGAAATTTTGTAACTTTTTACAATCAATTTAGTATATTATTGGAATTTTTTGATATCTATACAATTTTTCATGAATTTATCTAATATAATTTGCCTCACTTCAACACCTTTTTGCTTGTTAAAGCATTTGAAGCTTCTTATTATGAAAGCTTCGAGCATAAATCTTAGTTCTGTGTTGTGTACATTTTTGAAAACAATTTGCACGATCGGGTCTGGATTATGTCCTAATGTTAGCGAATGGTGTGCCCAATCTGATATCTCGGGATGTTTGTTCTTGGTAGCGCTAATGTGTTCTTTGAGACGTTCTTTTAGCTTTCTGCCTGTGTTCCCAAAATTTATTCCGTTGCATGATCTACACTTTAATTTATAAATAACAAATCAGAGATCTTTTCTTTTACAAATCAGAGATCCTAAATTTTGATTAGCTACACGGATAATCGATATTTCATTGATCTTACAAATTTCATTTATTCTCTTTGAAATCTTAACATAATATGGAACTTTTATAATATTTTTAATTTCTTTGTCTTTCTTAATGTTATCCTTTGTTTTGTTTTGAAGAAAATTTTTACACATTTTATTTACTAATTTCTTTGAATATTCATTTATATATAAGTTATTTCTGAACTCGTTGATTTTACAGATCCATTTCGTTTCATCTAGAGTGTTTTGAGTGATTCTTTTTAATCCATTTATAATGACCGCTTTTTTAGTTGGCCAATTATGCATGGAGTTAACGTTAAGCATGATATTACTTTGATACGGTTTATGATAGTGCTCGTAATCTATAAGGTTATTTTTGTTATGCAGGTTCAAGTCTAGAAATACAATTTGGCCTTGGTTTTCCTCTTCCATTTTAAATTTGAAGTTATCATCTATATTATTTATTTTGTTAAAGAAAATTTTGAATTGCCTTGACGTACCTCTCCATATTATTAAGGTGTCATCAGCATATCTGAAATATTCGAATTCATTCTTATTCTAAGTTATTATACTGTTTGTTTCAAAATTGTTGAAGAATATGTTAGCTAGGGTTCCCGATAATGGGCTACCCATTGGAAAACCATTATTTTGTCTGTACCATTTGTTGTTAAATTTAAAAAAACAATTAAAACATATTATTTCAAGTATTTCTACTACTTGTTCTTTCTTAATTTTGTTGTTCGAAAGAATTTCTGGATTTTTATCTGGATTTTGTGTTTCCAGTTATGTCATTGTTGCAGCAAATCAGCGATATATATATATGTGTGTCATTGGTATTGGCACTTTTTTCAGGTTAGTATTCTCTGTACTTGTTATTACCATCTTAATGGACTATTTACTGTAATTACTTGTTATAGTCATAAAGAAATAACGTACAATCATCAGACAGTATATATATAATGAAAGGAAGCATATAGGATGAATGATATAAATGAAATTGTTTTAGAACATAAAAGAACGAGAGACTTCATTGTAATCTTCCTTTATAAATAACTTCCATTATAGATATTCATCTTCTATTAATAAATATTCAAATTTCATTATAAATATTCTGAAATGGATATGAAGATTGTAGGTGAGGAATGACTTTTCTTTGTTCCTCTTTATAAGAACTTTTCTCACGTTCTCCAAGTGTGAGATTCAGTCTGACGTTGCTTTGATTATAACAATAATCTCTAGTGAAAAGGTCCTGCAGCTCAGATCGATCTGTTTTTCGGCAATCCTCCTACAATTTTAATAGACGGTTAAAGAAAACCTTCCGGTTGGTTTGTTGTGCTAAATCCTTCTCTTGCCTATTAATTGTGTGCAGACACAGTAACAATCCCTTGAATGGAATTAGTTAACCAAGGTATGAAATATTGCCGACCTTGGAAGCACAATAGCACTTAATGATACCTAATCAAGTCCTAAACGGTGTATATTTATCCCAAATTATCGAATTTTACTTGTGATTCATTATTCTTTTGGAACAATTTCCAAAAATATATTGCTCTGTCAAACTATTTAAATAATTAATTAGATTTGTACAAAATAATTACAGGCTAAACCACCAAAATGGTTTCCAAATATTTCAACGGCTAATTTAAAACAGGGCTAATTAAGGGCCATTACTGATTATTAAAGACAAATTATATCATATTTGCAAATGAAAATACACAAAAAAAGTATATGTATAAGTATCTATAAATATATATGTTCTGAAATCGTTGCACTGTTTCTTTTTTATTATTTTTCTTTATTTATGTTTCCTAACACTTCTACATTTCTAATTCACGTAACTATAGTGATCAGTACAGCAAAGCTTTTATTGAAAATAAACAAATCTTATTAAGGTAATTTAAATGAGGAATGCTATTACAATAATACAATACTTACAATAATAGAAGTCAGTCCTTGTCTAGTAGAAATGACCTTTAATCATCTTCCTCCGAATTCGCATTCTCTATTAAATTTCAACTAATTCCCTTTAAAAATTTAATAGAGAATGTTAATTCGAAGGAAGATGATTAAAGGCTCTTCCCTTCAAATGGACGGAAAGTAGAAGTTGAAATCTGGATGAGGACTTCAATAAAATTTATTAAAATCCAGAGTAAAATAATATAAGCCATAAAATGCTGTTACTATTCCTGCTATTAATACTAATAACAGCAGTAGTAGTAGTAGTGGTTATTCCAAATTTGGTTCAATATATACTTAATTTGCGGAGGAATTAGTTTTCACTAAATATATTTAAAACTGAAAATGCTATATATTTTTTTTTTATTTTTCTTGTCGAAAGACTGGTAATTTGTGTAGTGATACGGTTTCTAGTACCAATGAATTCTATATGTAAATATATGTAATCCTAATGTAATCACTAATCGTTGTAGTCGATCCCATATACCGTATTTAGAAAGATCATTCTTTCTATGCAATTGGATTTTTATATTTAAGCATCATTATCAATTGGATAGCAAGATCTCCTTAATTGGAAGGTCCGTAACTGTAAATGTTACAAAAAATCTATTTAAGAATGTACTTTTAATCATGTCGTTTAAGCAGAATTAAATGCATTTGATGTACATACCTCTTTTTTAGAAAACTTAGAAATTCAGTAGGCAGTCGATTATGTGATTTTGTCACCATTTGAATCCCGCTGGAAGCAGTTGGAGATCAATAAGTTCTGTTTTGTGTTGTCGTAAACTGTAAACATTGTAACTATATCAGAAGAGCTTAATGTATTTGATGTACCGTAAACATAGTGAACTAACAATTAGTTATCCTAGCAAACTGGAATTTGCCTTTTTTTCCCTTTTAGTTTCTCGGATTCACATCATGCAATTCATTTTGATGTGCATTTGACTATGATAAAACAAAACAATCAATTTTCAACACTTCATTAGAATCAATTTCTTTTACTTCATAAGTTAAGTGTAAATTCCAGTTTCAGTTGAAAGGTTATCTGAATGAATGCATATGAATTTACTAAATGCAGGCATTGTCTCCCATCACTTAATAACTAACAGCCGTTATTTAATTAACGGAAGTGTTATTTATCGAGAAATATCCCAGTGACATTAAAAATTGTCCAATCTAATGATAGAAGTATCGTACGAGTGGATCATTCTGTTGCTTACAGTGGAATGATAGATGACAAATAATGAATGGTAGTTGCGTGTGAGACCATTACAAATTATTGAAATCTGACAAAAGTTCTCTTTTGGATAGATCTGATATGGAAAATGGTGAACAAGTGGAGCAGTGATTAATAGTTTAATGGTGCGTAGGAACCAAATTATAATTTCATAAAGAGAGTTATTATTTATGTCAATTAATTAAGGGAATTTTAATTTATTTCAAGAGCTAAGATATAAATTCATTTTTTATATGTAAGCTATTCGATTATCAGTAATTACTCTATTATATTCATTAAAGGGGTTTTAATTGAAATATTTAATTGTAAAAAGGAATTTGTGCAAATTTTAATTAATCATTACTTTTTGTTAAATATAGCAGAGATCCGATTGTTTATTAGTTTCATCCATTTTCCTCCTTAATCTTCTTATCGTACTGAGCTGGAAGGTCTCTGGAATAATGCCTTAAAATAATTTTCACTTTATTTAGCTAGTTTGGGATTTCTGTATTTCGTTTTATTATAGGATAATAAGCAAACTAAATATAAAATAGACAGAGAAAATGTAATAACTGGTAAAGTGGATTCTCCCAACGTGCGTTGTTTTCTCGCAACCACCCGGTAAAAATGGCTTCTCCCAACCCACGATTGCTTTCAGAACCAGCGAGCGTGTCTATTACACCGTCGCGAGGGAGCGGGGGGGAAACCGGGACTTTTCAGGTCGTTCGAGACATCCGGTTAACCTATGTCGAAGAAAATGTAAATATGAGCATACTGAATACTATACATAACATTTTATATTTTATTTTATTTATGTGTCTTATGATTTCGGAGGAGATAGGGTCAGAAAAAAAATCAACTTTTCTTTTATATAAATAGATTGGTTTTCTTTGGTATTAATTATTTCGTGTAAGAAGGTTTAACGTGCATCAAATGTAACATGAAAAACTGAAAAACTATAGAAATGCACAAATTAGTTTGCTTTCAAGCCTTTGAGCCATCATCGACGGCAATCTGGGACAGCTGTTTCATCCTTATTAGGACTCATCAGTCAGATTTAGCCTTTTATCCTTTCATTAAATGCCTTAGCGCTTAGCGGGCTAAGGTAATTGTGCTGTACTAGTTATAGCGATTTTTCTCTCGTCGTTTGCTTTTGTGGAGGTCCCACTTCCGAGAGTGTGAGAAGGATCCATATAGGCTTTCACGCGATTTGAGCTGTCCCAGATTGCCATCGATGATGGCTTAAAGGCGTGAAAGCAAACGAATTTGTGCATTTCTGTATTTTTTTTCCGTTTTTCATATTAATTATATCAATCATTAATAATTATTATGAGGAATAACTACAGTAATCAATGAAATTTTACTATCATCGATGTGTGATTCCGACTAGCCTTATCATTTTTTTAGCAAATGATTATCATCTTTAAAACTATTTATTTTGTTCCAAATTACTTAATGAATAGTTTAATATAAAAACGTATGTTCATATTTCGAACACGTTCTGTGAATTTCCTCCATTTCCAATACTGAACTCTTTGAATTCCAACTGGAGTCTGTCAACCAAAGAGTTTACCAAACCAAGTGAAGAATGAAAAACTTAATAACCAGGCTGTGACCTTATTAGTTACACTTATGTGAATTCAGACGAGTATGATTGAGTTTGAAAAAGGAAAGTCTTGGCGACGGGTTTAGTCATTCCTTTTCATCCATAATTCAACGGCTGGACCATATTTGTTTACCGCTTCGCCAAGCGGAAGGATATTTGGGATCACGGGCATGCATGCAGGCCCAGCCCTTCCGGCTTCAATACCAGCATTCTAAAATCATGGCTTCCCGTCTTTTTGTTCATCCTACCGAAGCTTTTTTTTCCTTCTTCTTTTCTTTGAAACCTGTTTCCCTATCTCTTGTTGCTGTAAATAACCTCCGAATAGATTTCACTGAATTCATGGTGAAGTTGAATTTCAATATGGAACATTTGAGTTTCACAATGGTTGTGGAACTTTTAACAACAGTCTATTCGCAATTCAGAATTGTACTTCCCCTTTCTTCCATCATTTCGAAATTCGTGAACGAAAAAAAAAGAAAACAAGCGGGTTTCTTCTTTATTTACTTATTTCTTCTTTTTCTAAGGGAAACCTGCAGGTTATAGAATGCGGATTCGTTTCACTCTTGTGTTGTAAAAAAAGAAACATAGACATGTCAGGTTTCCGCAAAGAAATGAACCAACTGAATTTTTTTTTTCTTTTTAGACATTATATTATAATTTAATTTCAATTAATTTCATTCTACAGTGGAACCTCGCTATTCGTACACAATCCGTTCGAGGAGGCAGTTCGAATGGCGATTTGTACGAATCATTTTTTCACATAAGATGTAATGTAAATTGGATTAATCCGTTCGAGACCCACAGATGACTGCTTATATAAACCTTTGTAATAATATGTTAAGCCTAAAATACATAAAAACTATGAAAACAATAAATATATAGGCCTTTATTATTACTTCTTTCTTTTTCAGTATAGACGATACGGTTGATTTCGCCATGCCATATTGAGTTGCGAGGTCAGAGACACGAGTTCCACTTTCAAACTTCGCAACGATTTCTTTTTTTCAAATCAATTGTCATTCTCACTGCTTTCCTTTTAGGCTTAGTTGAATCAGTAATCTTTTTTAGATCCATGGCTGCACTATTTTTAATAAAAATAACAATAAAATATCACAAAGTTTCACGAAGCTTGCGTGGATGATGCGTAGCGTACGGAAGCTAGCACGATACTGAACAGAAGCGACCGCGTGGGGCGGCTAGTAACAAGGTCACGCTGTCCGAATCGCGAGCAAGCGTACGAATGGCGGGGTTCCACTGTATTTCAAATTATTCTCTAAAAATTTACAAATTCATGGAGAAAATAATAAACACGTCTGCAATTTAAATGATACAAGTATAAGATAAAGCCGATAACATAATGTCCTATTTTAAAAATCAGTTTACCTCGAAGCAAGAAACGAACAATTATTTATAATTTGTCGATAAATTTTTTACGTGTATTTCCGAAATTTTGTTAAGAGAAAATATTATACACATGATAAAAGACAAGCACTACATTTTAAATTTTAAATTTTAGATAATTTTTAGATGTTTTCAAAATAAATTGCTTGTGTTTTATCATGTCTAATGATAATTTGTAATTACGACCTCAAAAAATTATAAGAATTTAGATATAAATCCACTCCGAAAACACTAAAAACAAAATATAAAAAGACGTTAATGGGTAATATTTTCATGCTTTTTTAACGGATATAAGAAGCTGAGAATCAGAGATATGGCATATGGAAAATGAAATCGCAGAATAAAATATAAAAAAAATGTTAATATTCTGGATTTGTTAATTCATATATTTACTCTTATAACTAAAGCATAATATTAGTACATATAAATTCCAAGTCTATTAAAAATGCTGCGTTTGTCTTAAAAGTTGTAGATCCTTCATGTTACATATTTGACAAATCGATCGTTTTATTCTATCCAATAAGTGATCTCTTACATTTTGAAGCAATCATTTTCACCATACAATTTGATTTCCTTTATAGAGGATCCCATTATCATGTCCTTCATAGAATAAAATACAAAAATATTGTAAATAGTTATCGTTCTTATTCCTTAAGTATTTTTTTTTCACTGCTTGAATTTCTAAGCGAATTGACGCACCTTTTTCTTAATACATTTGCTTCATGTGTGTTTCTTTCTTACGTAATCCTTTGTAACCTGATGGATTCTCTAACTGCTTCCTTTAAATTTGTCCTATTTTGATTTTGGGATTTGCTGTTATTTTGTTAAATAACTCAGCTGTGATACCAAAAAAGCTCAAGATTATTATTACTTTGCTATGTTCAGATAAGTTTAAATTGCTTTAATTAAATCACCCTCAAAGACAAACGCGTTGCACCAACAAAGAACCATACCTCTCATTAATTTCTAGAGACATAACTGTTCTTGAATTGACAGCACTGTCTATATAAACTAGTCTCAACAGTAGGTATCTTTTGTGATCCTCTAAAATTAATAAATAATCCTACTGCTCAGTTTTAGGCTAATAAAAAAATAAAAATTTCACTACTAGCATGAAATTTTGAGATACTCATCAAATCGCATTTAATATATTACGAAGCCTAGAAACAAAGAAGTAATTAGAGAAAAGCAAAATAAAAACAGACAGCCATTTTTCTATTCAGCTTTTAATTGGAATCATGGCGCGCACCATCTCTTTTCTACACGAAGAAATCCTGAAAGGGCCTTATATTTCCTGCAGAGTCCTATCAAAAAGTTTTCTTATACAGAGAACACTTCCAATCTGTATGAAAAAAGATTGGAGATTATGTATAAGGGTAAAACAAAGGGAGGTTTTTAAATGAGAGGATAACTCTTAATTTTTGTTAAATTTTGTGATGATTGACTGAAGCAATGTTGAAAGCTATTTATAACTATCAATGGTAAAAATTCAAAACATAAAAATAAAGATCCGCTTCCTGTAGAAACATGTTTTTTAGCTGAACTTCTGATTTGGTTCAGGAAAAGAGGAATTAACGTGTTTCTCATGCGGGAATTTCCAAGTTAATGTAACAATACAAATATTCGAGAATTTAGTAATTCTAAAGTTTAAAAGAAAATTTAGTACAAAATTTGTAATTAAAGTAATAAAATGAAAAATGACTTAAATCAATTTCAGAAAGAAAAACAAAAATAAACAAGATAGGGAAAGGGATTACTAAACCAATCCCAATGCTGCAACGTCTTCTATAAGAAAATATAATTGATATTGATTTAATTCCCTTATTATTATAAATGTGATTGTTGCGAATGCAAAAGGCGCAATTGTTGCGATTATTGTGATTGTTGAGCTTGGTGAAGAGCTGTATTTTCAAAGTGATTGTTGCGCATGCAAAACACTCAATTGTTGTTGTGATGGTTGCTAATGAGATTTTAATGATACTTGAGGACAGACAAAACGGGATTATAATCCTCTGATCCTTATCAGAAGACTAAAAGGATATCTTGCCAAGATAATAAATCAGTAAAGTTTTTTTAAAAAATACAAATAAAGAACACTTAATTTTTAAAAATGAGAATCATCAATATTTTTATTTTAAAAATTTGCTTTCTGCTTGGTCTGTCTTTAAAAAAAAGTATTTCTCTACTTTACTTTTTGCTTAAATCCTGATTGCAGGTGGTGATGAATATTGTCTGTAAATATTTCTTTATCAATTTTAATTTTAAGTATGTTTATCATTTCTCTTATGAACAAAAAAAATTCGTTATTCGAAAAATTCCCTTAATGAATACGGTTAGGGTTAGGATTCATCGAGATTTGTTTATTATTTCTTTAGAGCTATTCACGAGAGCTGCTGTTTTGTTTTACAACTCCTCTACGATTCCTAGAAAAGTGAAATATTCTCATCAAGATTATGATATGTTTGTAGGTTAATTTTCAACTAATAAATCAAAATAAACATCCCATATTTCTTCTTCAAACCTTTTCAAACCTTACTTGCACACGAGATGGTAAGAATGAAATTGGAGGGAAAAATAATTTTGTTTGTTTCTATATTTTTGGTCATGAGATCAACAACCATTTCTAGATACATAATGTTTCGCTTAGATAATAAGCATTAACTGGAGAAGTAAAGGCAAGTTAAGTTATCGATCAGAGGAGGAAATTGATTATCTCTTGTTTCTCATCTTCTTATCGACAATCTCCTTACGCTATCTTATCGGAAATCCAAGTAACATAGGCAGGGTCATTAAGATGGCACTTAGTAGTTTCCTTTGATTATATTATTTGCTAATTGGAACTTAGATTTCGTGCTGTAGGAGGTAGAGAACAACATATCGCTCATTTGGTTCAACATAACTCAAAAATGAGTTTGAGGTTATTTGCCAAAAAAAAAGGAAATGAGTTGATGGAGTTCTTTTGTTTACTGGTAACATGACTTAGCTGAAAACACGCCAGGAGAAAGTGAATTGTGCGATTACGGTATCAACGCATTCTATTCATTTTCAAACTCATTTTCTGGAAAATGATGTTTTTTTTTTAATTACGCCGTTATTGCAGCAAATGAGCGATGTAATTATATGATAATCATATATCATATGTATGATGATTATTATCATATAATATTTATTAGCGGGATTTCAGTTTTATAGCCCTTTTTTCTTTTTTGATGGAAATGACTAAATTTTAATTAAATTCAACAATAAAATGCCGTTAATATTTATTGATTCAAATGGACTTCATGTAATGTATCAAGAAAATTTTCTTCTAGGTAATTATATGTTTCTAGGTAGTTAGGCTACATGATACCTTTTAGAATTTTGGTTTTCACTTTTTTTAAAAAAAATCCCTTTACAGCTAAACATTTTTGGTATAAATAAGATCCCACCCAAAACATTTCATGTAAAATAAGTTGCCAAGACTCACACGCTCATAATGCTTTCACTGCTAAAAAGATATGAGATCTCATGTAGAGCCAAGCCCCTAACTCTACAAGCCCTAACTCTAAAAACCCTACATCTTGGTCAAAAAGTATGGCTTGGCCGTTTCGTGGCTGTCGCACAGACAATCCCATGGAGTTACGTAAAGGAAATGGAGTTTGCCAAGGCATACTTTTTGACCAAGATATTAGGGTTTTTAGAGTTAGGCCTTGTAGAGTGAGGGGCTTGGCTCTACATGAGATCTGATAACTTTTTAACAGTGAAAGCATTATGAGCATTTTGGCAACGTATTTTACATGAAATGTTTTGGGTGGGATGAAGTAGTTCCATGAAACGGCCAAGCCATACTTTTTGACCAAGATATAGGGTTTTTAGAGTTAGGGCTTGTAGAGTTAGGCCTTGTAGAGTTAGGGACTTGGCTCTACATGAGATCTCATATCTTTTTACCAGTGAAAGCGTTATGAGCATGTGAGTCTTGACAACTTATTTTACATGAAATCTTTTGAATGGGATTATCTATTACAACTAAATTTAGTTTTAAGATTATTTAGAAAATAGATTTTTTTTCAATACCCTACTTTTCTGTTTTAACTTGTATATACAAGCTGCTTGCACTTTTGTAAGAAATCACATTATTACACAGTATTATTTAGGCCGAAGCATTGAGGGTACGACGTATTTCAGATCTTAATAAAATCCAAAATATAAAAGCTAGATAAATGAAACTTAGCGTATTTCATTAGTCTGGTAACTGCATCTTATCCTGATAATTTGAGCTCTCTAGTATTATCCAGGCCGAAGCTATGAGGGTTCGATAATACATAACTATATCCCCCCCCCCCTTTATGAGGGATTGGAGGGTTAAAGTTACGGATTTCTTAATTTTTTTGTTGTTTGTGTGCTAATCCTAGCCTGCATACCAAATTTCAGCTTTCTAGGACTTCAGGAAGTACCCTAGAGGTTTTGATGATCATGAGTGAGTGAGTGACGGAATCGACGTATTTTAGGTATTAATAAAATCCAAAGAATAAAAGCTAAATAAATGAAACTTAGCGTATTTCATTAGTCTGCTAAACTGCATCTTATCCTGAAAATTTGAGCTCTAGTATTATCCAGGCCGAAAATATAAGGGTTCGAAAATACGACGAAACACTTCCAGAAAAGGTAAGTAGTGCCCTTCCTGCCTTCGGCTCGTCTTGGCCAACTTATTGCCGTGTTGTTGTCACGGCAGTGCCCCCAGATAACAACACCATGGTCGCCTCCTTAAATGAAGTCGACAAATCCCGGAGGTAGAGGTTCTTGTGATGTCCGAAATGACGAACTGAAATTATAATAGCTCATCCACCTTAATCACTGGTGGTTTCGGTGAAGTTTCTACCGTTTCTAGATAAATACAGTCGGACCTGTATTTAACGAACCTCTATTTTGCGAATTTCTCTATTTTGCGAACTTTTCTTTCTTTTTCTTGTAGTAAACTACTGCATCTAAAAATATGAAAAAGCATAGCAATCTAAAAACAGCGTGGCAGCTACTATATATCTTAGAAGTATTGTAATAATTGGACTCTTGCAAACCCAGATTAAGTAAAATTAAATTTAAAATTTACATTTAGACACTAGTCTACAACAATATGAAATGAAGTACAGACTGTCCTCAATTTACCTAAGAGTTCATTTCCGCAAATTAGTAAGTCAGTGACGTTGCTTGGAGAACCTAGCTGTCAGTTAAAAAAATATTCAGGTAAATACAGTTAAAATATAATAAACTACAAAAAAAATTTCATTTTTTTTTAAAATTTTAAATATGATTTTGAAAATGTTATAAATGAAAGGTAAAAATTACTGGCAAAAATAACTGAAATAGATGAAACACTTATCACAGATTCTGTCTTTACAATGAAATACAGTTGGTAACTGGTTGGATGCTGCCTGTGCAAGAGGAGGATGTACCGTACGCACATCCCACGTCCAAATGCTTACGTTAGCGCTTTGCGTAAAGTTTGAGCAATTCGAAATTTTATTTTGAATTTCTAAGATCTTCTTTTTACCTAACTTCAAAACTACTACATCTAGTGGGTCTAGATTCAAAGTCTAGAGTTAAAGTCTACATCTATTCTCTGGTGTTTATATCTGTTCATTTTGCATTTGCTTCTTCCATAGAACCATGAATCATGTAAATGTATCTCAATGAAAAATAAGCAAATATCTAGATATGGATACTGTATAGGAAAGTCAACTGATAAATCCAGTTTCTTATGAAAACAATTTCGAAAACTTCAATATCCCATTTTCTTCGCCTGTATCACGCTACAATGAAGACTAGAAGCTGAGGCGGTTTCAGTTTGATTTTCAATCGATAGGACTTAACTGAAATAATTACATTATTTATTCATGTAATCGAACAATTTATTAATTTTACTAGAAATAGTTCAGATTAGTAATTATTCTTTTTTATTTATTTACTTTACAAAACTTCTTTTCATTATTCTTGCTATCGTTGGAAGGAAATTAAAAACAGAAAAATGTAACATGATGTTTTGGCAATAGGTCCTCTGCTATTTCTCGTGTCTTTTTCCCTGTTTCATCATTTACTTCAGCAATAGTATGTATTATTTGAAACATTGACATTCAGATTAAAGCAGGTTACAGCTGAATGATTTATAAGTTAAAATGGATCGAAATTTTAAAGTGGAACATCTGCTTTGTGGGAGTAATTAAAGATTTAGCTACAGAAGAGTCCAATGCAAGTGATGCCCCTCTGATTAGATTTAGAAATTTAAACAGTACATCCTCCTCGTTCTTATTGGATTTACTTATATATATGTTAAGAAATATCAATATTTTTTTGTATACACAATTAGAAAAATATTTATTTATTTATTAACTTTCTTTGCTCATTCTAAATAATAGTAATTTCACTGAAAAAATAAAATTGGCAAAAATATGCAAAATTCTAAAAAAAAAAAAAAAAAAAGTGATAAAAAAAATTATTCAACGATTATAAATATAGGAGAATGTCAAAATTTGTCAAAAAAGGAAAATACATCAGTTAACATGAATTTCATTTCTAGCAAGAACTCAATAGTGCAGCATCCTTCATTTTTTAAGGATGATTGGAATGATTGGCTTAGAATATCAAAAAAATTAAAATAAATAGTACAAGAAGTAAATTAAAGAGATTAATTTAATATGTATGTAATAGGAAGGGTAAAAGTGAATATACAAACAGGGAGGAGGCCAGAGTATGAGTTGATTTGGTAAGCGTGTAGATCTTACTATGTAGGCGATAGCATTGCTAGATTATTTGGCGCATGGAACAATGATCAAAATGAATCCCAAAAGCCTCAGGATTTTGTTTTTCAAATCCAAAGGAAAAAACGTTCCAATAAAAAAAAACAAAAAAAAAGATTCTTCCAATCCATTTTTGCTGCCAAGATGTAGATATTGATCTATATAAATGTTGCAAGAGAAATCATCTTTTTTGGAACATAAAGTCAGGTTTTACTTTTGTTTTTCTTACTCTGATGTAAATTATTTTTTGAAAATTGCAAAACTAAAAGCATCGAGTTTTTGTCTGTGTGTATGGGTGTGCAACCTCCTCCACATCACAAACCGGCAGTCGGGAGCTTCAGAGTCGAACCTCGCTGGACTCCGAATGACCTGGAGGTTTGAGGGACATTCCAGCTTCTGGTCTTAGCCATTGACGGCTCAAGAAAATAGAAGGAATTGAACAAAATTAGGGTCTATCTACAGTGAATGAACTTTTCTGAGAACGAATGTCATATTTTTTTAGGCAATTTTGACAATTTACTCTGAGTTGTTTTTGAATTGCATTTCGCACACCAACAATAATCAAAATGTGTCCCAAGGATTGAATAAATGAGTTTTGCGAGAAGAAATATTCGAGGAATAAATTTGATGAATATTAGTAAATTATTTTAAATTTTTGCTTAAAAGTTTGTTATTGATGTTATTGTGTAATTTACAGGTAACCTGCAGAGATTTTGTCATCATACTTTTCTCTCTAGCCTCATTATTTTTCTATAGTTTTAGAAATAGAAGTAGATTAAGAATAGAATCTTAACCTATAACCAATTAGTAACATTAGCCAAAATATTATAAACAAAAAAAAAGGGAGCTCAAGCAAGTTCAAAATTGTTGAGTAATTAACGTACAAACGGTAAGAGTGTGGAGCATCTTGGCATTAGTGGCCAAGACACAAAGTACGTTGCAGAGCTTTACTCTTTTCTGAAAACAAGTTATGAACTGTACTCGTACATATTGACATAAAATTATTGTAAATTTTAATCCACTGACTTACAGGAAGTTTGTTTTGGGGCGAGGTAATTAGTATTGCATTATTAATTCAAGGTATTTCAGCGACATACATTGTTGAAAAAAAAAACAATGCGCTATTGTGCATCATTGCAGTTTCTTCTAACATTTTGTTATTGTAAATTCAAGAATTTTTAAAGTAGCAATTTTACTTTTTAATTGATTTTTAATTCCCATTTTGAAAAATAAAAACGTGCTATCATATAGACCTCAAGAAATGCTTCAGCATTAATATCATTTTTATAAAGTAATTTCCTTACATAGCAAATATTCATTGCTGACAACAACTTTTTGTGGATATTAACACTAGTTTGACAAATACTTAAGATGCTTTTATTCTTTTTTATTATCTGTTGTACCTAACTTTCCTGTTGATCTGTCCAACGTTCTCAAATGAAATTGTTTCTCTACTGGCTTTTATTTATTTTGAAACTTGGTACTTACAAGCGTGATTCTCCTTTAGATTCGCAGATGGATCCCAATGATGACATTTGATCTGTCGTTCAAATTTCTTCTCTTCTTTTTTTTTCTTTCTCTTTTTCCCCATTTCATCGTTGTCTTTTTAATGACAGATAGAAGCGAAAGTCGAATTCAGTTTGGCCCTTAATCTTAATCCAATTTTTTTCCCTTGCCATAAATACGGAACCCAAACACTCCTAGCGCAAATTCGTCGTCAAGTGAGGGTGTCTCGGTGCAGCCGTGTGGAAACCATTTCATCACGTAATCGCGTGCCATCGCCGCCATTGTAAGATCTCGTCCTCCCTCTCCCAATCTGATTGCTGGCGTTTCTTTTTTTCTCCTTGGTTCCTCCTTCATTCTCCTGCTTCCTCCGGATCTGAAGAGCTTGAAAGCTAATAGAATTTCTTTCCCTTCATATTTTTCAGCATTCTGCCATCCCTTTCCTGCCCCCTAAATTCGAATCTGAAGGGAAGGGGTTTCTTTTTTTTTTTCTTCTTCCTTCTCTCCTTCCCTCCTCTCTTTCCATTCTCCTTTTTTTCTTCCTCCATCCGTCTTTTTTCATCCTATCGTTCCACTTTTTTTTATATACCTTTCCCGGAAGACGGAATGACTAGGTGTCGAAACGATAGCTGCGAAGTATATCAGCATAAAAAAAACCCTGGAAGGATCGGGCTCCTAATCTGGAGATGTAGATTCATATGAAACACCGGTCCGATGCGACGTCAAATTTCACGTCGTGTTGCACATCGAACGCTGCCGCCGCGCAGAGAGGGCATCGAGCGTAAATGAATAGAGGGTGGAGGGTGAAACTGTTATTACCGTCACAAGTAATCTTTCACGATGAAAATAAAAAAAAAATGAGATGGAGGATCATCCGCATGAAAGGCAGGCTAACCAAAACCGCATCGGCAAAAAAAGACCTGCTTAAAATGATAATTCCACTAAGTAAATGACTGATTACTCTAGTGTTTCAGATTCTAAACCTTTGTCATTCGATTATTTATGGTTTTCTCGCGTTTTTTTATGTAAGAATCTTTGTCACTGGATAATTGTTAAATGGTTCAGAAAAGTCTTTCAAAGGAAAAAAAAAAAAGAAATATATATTCAAATTCAATTCATTACTTTCTGGACTCTTTTTTTTTTCGTGAAGAGTTATCAAGAACTCTATCGAGATTAATATTCTTAAATTAAAAAATAAGAATTAATTAATTAAATTTTTTATTTTCAATTAAAATAAAACCTGAATTTGTTACAACTATTATTACATTGCAGATTTTCTTGAAGAAAACAACGTCGCATTCATAAAGCATAGTTATTCAAACACAACTTTCATTTCAAAAATAGTATCTAGGCACATTTTTGTTGGGCACGGAAGGCCCTTTTGACTCTAGTCGAATTTGTTTTAAATTTGTTTGTTGATTTCTTAGTGATGCTGCTTACAGTAGTTTTGTTGGATGGTGAGGTTACTAACATTTTTTTTTATTGGTTGGTTCATTCTGGCTGGGTATATCTAACTCTGAGATATTTCATAGAACGTTAACTAAATTAGAAATTATTGCTGTAGTTGAAGACGTAGATTCTTCATCTACAATCACAGTGTATTTATAATCCTATAATTAAGTATACGCTTGTCAAATAAGACATGCAGTTAAATTCATGAACAATAAAACTGAAACTAAACATTTTAATTTTATTCAAAATCTTCGTATTCTAAGATTTTTCTTCTCTGTTTGTTGGTCAGTTTATCGGTAAGCTTATTTGGGATAGCTAAAGTTCTGTACGGATTTCCTTAAATTTAGTTACAATGCTTTTTAATGATAAAATTGAAAAAATATCTACATTTTCCAGTACTCCTAAAATTAATTTTTTCATCATTGCATATTCAGTCCCCATTATGTGATAGATAGTGAGTGAACATTTATTTATAATTTTAGTTAACGAAAAAATGCTGCGCACTTCAGATTAACCGAATTTTTCCGTTATTTCACAAAATCAACAAAAAATTAGCAGCTAATGAATTTAATTCGCATATTTATTGAAACAATGTATGCGATTTATTGAAGTACAAACAGATCTGTTATTTTAATAACCACGAATATATATTTTGTAAATTAAAAAATATACAAAGCTAGAAAGATACAAAGCATTGCTGTTGTTTATTTTGTCGATAAATCATTAAGAGAAAAACTTACACGATCACTGAGTCTTTGTGTGTTTTTGAGGATGGGTGGGTGGAAACAAAAATATGTATGCCTATGTTGTAAGGTGAACCATAAATAATCAAACATAGACATAGATGTTTTTGTTTCCACCCACCCATCTTCACAAACGTCTCTTAAAAAGATTCTAATTAAGACACATCCTCATATGAACACACATCCCATTCACACATTCACATACACATATACATACACAGTTCTAGACTGATGGCTTGTTACGAAGCTTTTATGATTCAGTTTAAAATATGAAACTGTTATTGGCTCAGTTCCCTCCTTGAGTGCTCGAAAATTGACTTTCTGTCGCTGCAGGCTTAGTGTCCACTTACAATAACTAAAAGTATTTATAGTATTGGCTTTTGAAAGTAGTATTCCATAACTTAAATAAATAGATTTAATTTGTTTTAATGCCTATAGTATTTTTTCAATGTTTCTTCACAATGTAATTCGTTCAATTTCGGAACTACTCATACATTGTTTCCTGAATACTCAAGTCTCTTCATTTCAAATCAATAAGAAACATCCTTCTTCCACAAAAAATCATTATACATTTAAAATTTTCCTGTCTTTCATCAACAGAAGAAGTTTCTTGCTTAAATGACACGAAATGTAGTGATTAAACACGGATTGTAATGGAAGTTTATCAATGTTTGGTAATGGTACAATGCTACTAATTTTGCAGAAAGCTTATATAATGTATGAAATTTTAAAAATACACTGCAATATAACTTTTAAATTTGCAGTATTAGGCTTGTCCAAAATTCTGAATATTATATAATATAGGGTGAGGCAACGAATATCGTGAATTTTAAGTATTTCGAATGATTTCAAAAGCGGACAGCTTTTTAGAAACAAATATTCAATTTGGATTAGTAATTCAAATCGAACCTTAATCCTACTGTAGTCGTAAGATGTAAAAATGTTTTTCATAGGGTAATTATTTAATGTTTATATTACCAATCAAAATAAAATAGTAAAATTGTTCAAATCCATTTAACTTGTAAAGATATAATATTCATTTCGGATGGCATTTATGGCCTTTGCAACATCGGTTTGCCTTGATCCTTTCAATAGATGATCTCAGCCTTTCAGAGCAAACATCTGGGTCTTAAAATAGGTCCTGATCCCAAAATTTTTTGCACGATGTACTCAAGCCTTTTAAACATTTAAGTATTAAACTTCATTAGTGAATTGAACTGTCTTAATCAGATGCTACAAAAACTAAAATCTATTCATTGTTCGGCAAAAACATTTTTCTCTCAAATGTAATGTTTGATGTTGATAATTGCATTACCCTTTGAGTTTGTTTTAGGGCAACTACATACTTACATACATAGACACATTAACACATTATATAAAAATCAATATGCAGGGGAGGCGAAAGTTGCTCAACTCCTCTTCTGTAATGGAAAGAGTTTTTCTTAGTAAAAGTGTTCATGATAGAAACTTGCTAGGTCTTGCAGGAACAATATTGGTTTGTGTGAACCGGATGGTCGCCATCTTGGATTCAATCTTGGATTCCCATTTTTAATGGGAATGGGGTCATGTGTTACATCAAATTATGGTACAATTTCACGAGAAATACAGTTGTGAATTATCTTTTAACCTATCTTTAACCGCTAAAAAGTTTATACAAGAATAAGTCAAACCAATTTCTTCTATTCCAGACGTGATATGTTTATAAAGGTTAAAGATATGTTGAAAAAAAAATCACCATATTATTTCTCTTGAAATTTTAGCTTAATTTGATGTATCGCATGACCCCCCCCCCCATTCTCACTTAAAATTTTAATGGAATCCAAGATGGCGGCCAATAAGATTCAAATAGAAAGAAAAACAGCGAAGTGTAAATCTTTTAACAGTGCAATCAGATGCCAATCAATATGTGTAATCAATAATGGATGCAGTAGGGACTAAATTTGTTCTTTCCTGTGATTTGTTTTGTATTCTAATGTGATGCGCTATCGAAGTTTCAGTTGTCAACTTAATGCTTTACAATCATGCCACATTCAATTTTCTTTTTGGGAGCATGTAGGATTGGAGGATCGGGATTCTCCTAAATTCTCCTAAAAACGAACTTTTTTCTGTAGTCTAAATGAAGGAAAGAAAAATCTTTTGACAACTGTACTCCTTTGTATTCTCTTTCATAGCAATCACAGTTTAGTATATGAAGTTTGGTTCGATGTTCTTGCATTGTATAATATATTGTATATTGCATTTTGTAGCTCGCTCATTTCAGATTCTTATCGAATTTTTGGTAAGTATTTGAGATAAAAGATAATCCAATGTAAAACTTTGGACTACTTCAGCTGACGAGAGATAAAATTTATGAAATAGATACGAATGCCGAAAAACATGAATGCTGAAATACAGGAAAAGGTGATTACTAAACTGAAGTGGACTGGGACCAAGCATTTAATTTGGATGTTTCTGATTTATCCCACAATGAGTGGAATGCTTCTGTCATTAGGAAGAATATCCCGGAGGCAAACGTAGCTGACAGATAGACTTCATCCTTCCATTCAAGAAGAGAAAGAAATACAGAACAATAAAAAACATCGAAGCCCCATCGAATTCGAACCCAGGTTATGACGTATCAGCCTCACGGCAGGCTCTCGCCTTGAGCAAAGGCTATTGAATTCGGTAAAAACATAAAACAATAAAATGCAATGTAAATATCTATGTAAGCGAAGCATATCATTCGTAGATGGCACTATCCTCAGGTTGTGCAAAAAGTTGCAAATAAAATTGAGGATGATAAGAGAAAAAAAAATGCATGTTTCAAGACCTTACCGCTTCCATGATCTCTCTGAAATTAGAATATTTGAGAGCAATAATGCGAAACATAAAGAAATACAGAAATAACCAGTAAGTCTATACCATTGATTTAAAAAGCTGCTTTCTGAATTTTTTTCATTCAGTTAAAGAAAGTTGTTATGAAAGCCAATTCTTCAGAAATAATCTGAGATAGTAATAAAAAAAAAGAATAAATCTAATAGCGGAAACGAAGTTTTCTCAAAAATTTTAGATTTGTTCACTTCAGTGCCTCTGTTCGGGAAACAGAATAAAGAATGATTTTATTTTGCAGACAACAGCGGAATTGAGAGTAGTTTCGAAAGTTAAGAAACGAATAATTTAAGAACGAAGTAAGCATTACAGAACTTGAGGAAATCGAAAACGCAAAGGAAGATATGCAAAAAAGAGAATTCTGAAATTTTCACTCGCTATTTGACAAATAATCAAAATCTTCTGGCTGAACTTCAACGAAAATATTTAAGTATGTAATTGATTGTTCCTGGATCTAATAAATGAATGTCCTTTGGTGGAGGGGCGGGACTTGTTATCCTTGTTATTTCATCAACAGACGGGGCATAGGATTCATAGTACTGGGATCTCTTTTCTCTGGTAATTCAGCTTACTGTTAGTCAGCTTAGCCTTGTACTCCAGCTGGCGACCACAAGATTCTTATCTTGAGCGCTGATTATCTTAATGGAGAGCACGGGCGTGTTATTTTAGACTTTATAAATGAATACTATTAGACTGGTATAAAAGTTTGTCTTCGTACACTGACTACTCGGTATCCTGCTGAAGTTTAAATGACTTTCTTTTTGATTCTGCATTAATGACAAATGAGGAAGTGGTACTGTAGTAAGCTGACTTCATCAGTAGAATGTACAATTTGTTCTGAAGCAAAAAAAAAAAAAAACTAAAACTTATGTAAATTATTCATACGTAGAGAAACAAAGTTTTCCCAATATTTCTCAAGCTTACAAAGGCAATTTTATATTAATGAAGCCACAAAAGTTAGTGTACTTTGTGACAATTAATGAAAGCAGAAAGAAAATATAATTATTCAAACCTTGCATTACTTATTTCCGAATATTACTATATTCATATAATACTACTATAATATTCAAGAATATTACTATACTTTAGCTTTAAATGGGAAAAAAGAATCTCTGCCTAAGGGAACTGTTTAATAGTTTCAATTATTCAAATTACCATATAACGAATTGCTCCACAAATATCAATGTAGTCTTTTATTTCCCAGTTCAATCTCATAGGAAATTTTTCCCTTATTGTTCCTCCACTAAACAGATCTAGTCTTCTGTTAAATCTGCAACTGCTTTCTTACGGGAATTACGAATTATGTCCGGTCTCTTGGTGTTCGAACCCCTAAGAGCCACAATCTCCATCACCGCACAAATCTTTGTCTTAAGTATACATGCACTAATAAGGCAGTTGCAGGAAAACCTATCAAAGGAGTTTCTTAAAATCCTAATTTAAGTACTTACACCGAATAACTCAGTCATGTTTTCATGTGAAAAATGTCAACATTCAATTGTAAAAGAGATTTTGTTTTTGTTTTGAAAGTTGTTAATTATTTTTTAAAGTTAAAGCAAATGAATGATTTTTTTACATAAGTAAACCAACCAGTTCAATATCTAATTACATATGCCATCCAAATCATAAGAATTTTTACTTCTGAATAAGAATTTGAATTTATGATGTACAGGCTTTCATGTCTCGCTTTGAAAACAATATTTTTACTCATTTTCTCTTTCAGAATGATAACAAATTATAACTGATATTAAATGTTTCTACGATATGAAGAAAATATCGTAATAATGACGAGGGAATACTTGAGGAAGAAGAAACTTATTCAAATTAAATAACTTATTTTATTTAAATTTTGGATATATTTTTTAGCATTTTGACCGCAACAAACTTGTTTCCATAATCAATAACTTCTCATGTACTGTCTATTGAAACCTTGTATTTCAGCTCACGGATCTGTCTGTTTTCCTCTCTGGTGAACAGAGCTTCTGCCGAGTCTTTTCATGTCAGAAAAATAAGGAAATGACGAACAATCAGATGTTCTGGCTTTCCCAAGCGGAATTCTTTTTCCACTCCCTTTCTTTCCTTATTCCCGTTCTCCCTAACACCCTCCTCCTGTTTGCAAACGAAAGCTTTCGAAAAAAAAAAAAGAGCCTCCGTTCGTTATCTCAAGTTGCGTCGTATTTGCATGTAAGCAATTTTGGCGTCTTCTCCACCGGACACGTTAACACGAGCATTCCTATGCGGAACCTGGGATCAGAAATTTCGCCCGTAAGATAGGGAAGGCGAGGCGTACGTGTTCGGGCACAGTAATGGGCGCCAGCCACGCCTTTGGTATGGACCGATTAAACTGTATGTTTCGCTTGCATAGTCCCACCAGTACCTCTGCCGGGTTCTTTACTCCCACATCCAAATCATACGTTGGTGTTTCTCCCAGACCCACTTGGCATGCTCGCATTGGTCTCCTTAACTTACAAGTTTTTCACTACCTACTTACCATTCCTGGAATTTTTATCAGAGCCCCGAGTGGAGTTGAGAGAAAAAACAACTGCTTCAGAGCCACTTTGGACGAAATCTGTTACCAGCCTGAGATAAAATGCATTCCATTTTGTGTTGTGTGAAATCCTTCCGTGTCAGTGTTTCACATATCTTGAGCTTAAATGATTTATGTCAGTCTATAAAAATGGAAACCCAGTGGTCATTCTTATTTATTATCGAGAAATTTCAAAACAATTTCTCAATTATTCAATTATCATTATTTGTTATTCGAAGCATACGAAATTTGTTTGCTTCTTTGTTTCAATCTTCACAACCTTGAAATAACATCAAGAAAATCAAACTATTCAGATTTATCGGCAATGTTAAAAAATGATTCAAAGTTATTAGAAATTGTCAAAAAAATGTTTAATAAATAAATCTAAACTATATATCAATTTCTTATTTCTACTAATACATGTTACGTCTAAGTTTCAACATTTCTTCAGTGTTTCGTATACGTTTTCGGTACTGTTTTGTTATAATGCCGACACGGACCTCATACTCTCAAAATCGATATTCCACATTTGTTTTCTGATTTCCCAAGTTTCATCTTTCTGACGCTGGAATTTAGTTATTCCCAGTTGCTGAACCCTAACAAGCATGAAACAGGTGCTTTGGGATGTCGGTATTTACTGATACGAAACTTCGTTATTGAAGACAGACATACAATTTTTTTTTTTCATTTATCCGTTGTTTTGGAAATTTGAATTCGTGTCTTGTATTTCAATAATACATTTCAATTTACTTTAACTTTTCATGCAGCTTTATATAGTTTTTTCATTCAGAATTAAGTTTGAATTTTAAAAGATTAAAGGAAAGTTTAAGCTCCAATATATCAATATTTTGCGAGGATTTGCAACAGTGTAGATGGAAATGCGATTTTATATGCAGTTTCATCGTAACATTAAACTTCATCTATTACTGTTCGTAACTTGGCACATCCTACATCTGCCGTCTATATTAGAGCTGAATTACTTTGAATTTTCGATTACAGACTTCGATCATTCATCATTTAAGTGAGCCTTTCATTACATTTTCCTCTAAATATCCAACGTCAGAGAATTATTGGAATTAGAGCCCCAAAAGTAAATTCTAGAATAGAACGTGATTCAGCTTTTTTTATCAAAATAGTTTTAATTCATACGAGATTAAAATGAGACGTAGAAAAATCTTCAGAAAATCATCTATTATGTACATGTTGCTCCTTCTATGAACGAATTCAAGCTTCAAGACTGTTAAAAAAACCGTTACATGTTTTGTTAATTGCTTTTAAACGTTTGTAAAAATGTAAATAATTTTTTTTTAAATTTCACTAATAATCCCGAAAGATTAATGATTTTACTACAAAACATGAAGTATCCAGGATTTATCATAGTTTCGGAAAAATTCGAAAACAATGAAGGAATTTCAGTATAAGAATGTTAAAGAATTTCTTGAACTTAAAATAATACTGCATTTTTAAGTAATACGCTAAGAATATCATAGAAATAGCATATAGCATAGGCTTGTTGTATGAAACGTTGCTGGTTTGGTTTTCTACATAACTGTAAACATGCTGCTTTCTTCTGTATAGGAAAACTCCAAACTTATTTTCTATGCTACCGAAGCAAATTCCTAAGCATATATTCAAATCTTGGTCAATATCATTAGGTTACATAAACTTACAGAACCGTATTTATGCACAATGTATTGAATACAAATAATTAACGTATTGTTTCTACATTGCCAGACATACTTTTAATAAGTTCCTTATATTTAGGAAAATCATTGCTTGTCTTTGACAGTCGAGAACATTGTACAAAGCTTAAGTAATTTATAAAGTATAAATAAACAAGAAATAAAAAAGTAACAACTTTTCAACAATGAAATAGTTTCTTTGCGTTGCTTTCTCTGTAAACATTTACTGAAGGAGATTCTTTTAGATGCCTTGTTGAAGCCTGCCAGTGTGTTTATGAGAAAATTCTCTTGCTCTTATTTATCACTTAATGCTGTAAGAAAATTAAAGAATTAAAGCAGTCTGCTCCCCGACTTATGGTTGTTTCCTTAGCGCAAACTTCTCCGCAAAGATCATTTTCCACATCTGTTGTTAAGAATTGTGTGTACCTCGCAAAATAACCATTTAATTAGGACGCTGTAGAAATGCACATCGCATTATGTAGAGCCGACACTTTGTTAAATATTTGAAAATTGTTTCAAAGTGAATCTTAAAGGAGGTAACCTCAACGAATTGAAGGAAGATAGTATTATTTTTGCAATGGTTTCTGGCAAGGAAACAATTACGCAGTTCTGCAAACAAATAGATAAGAGGATTACACGGATAAAAGAAAATGCAAAACGAATATTGCTTTTGAATATGATGCTGTTATGGGCAACATGAAAATTTTAAACGTTACTTTTTAAATAAATTAGATTCACGAACTCAATGTAATATTGATGAAATATTATTTTAAGGATATTCGGTTTGAAATTGCTTACATGGTTTACAGAAGATTTGAAAAAATAAAGATATAAAGCTTATCTTAATGTCTTAGAAAAATGATTTTAGTTCCTCCTATTTGTTTTTAAATAAGAGTTTAAATCTCTGAGTTCTTTTAGCTTCAGATGAAATCCTCTGAGCAGTTACTAAACAAAATCTGGAAAATAAATTAATAAATATTAGAAACACCAAAAATGGTGTTTAGAGCTTACTTAAAAATTAAAATTTCTTCTTTTTATAAGTTACATTTATTTTCTGTGTTTTTATACTTTTAAGCTTAACAAGTTGATATGGTGATCAAGGTTAAGATAGGATATAGTGTGCATTAAGTAATTTTAAATAATTATTATTTTACTCAAGTAAACCTATTCACTTTGTTATTACATTAGTGATCTAACAAAAGAAAAAGGTTATCAAATTGAAATAAAGACAGTCTTCTTCGTATTATTGTAATAGTTTTCTATCTGCATTACACGGCACATACTAAAAGTTAAAATGAAGGAAAGTTTTCTCCTAGTATGATTCTGACGAAGCCAAAATATCACTTCTTGTGATTACCCCAACATGGTATATAATGAAAGCAGCCATTATCGATTTTGTGATACTGTTTTTGCTTATATTCTAAGGACATCCATCACAAGAATTCGTTTTCCTTTTTTTTCAAACATTTATCATTTATCTGTCAATATGAATTTCCGCCTTCCGAAACAGTGTCTATAATTAGAATTAGGAGAAAATCGATCATCATTTCTTATAAAATATTAATATTCTTTCCACTCTGACAACTTAATGTCTTATTTGATAATATAGAACAAAAAATAATATAATTGTATTTACTAGGTAATTTTATTGTAAAATTTTTTTATGCATTGAAACATTATTGCATTGAAAATATCCTCTTTCAAGACTCAATATGCTTTCTTTAGGAAAGATAGTAAGATAACAACTTTCGCCCCTATGACCTTCAGAGGCAAGTTGCCAAAATTGCAACTTATTTACTGGTCGTAGACTTTAAAGATGCTAAATACTTCATTATACTTACACTAAATATTTAAACCCTTAATATTATTCTAAACTGTAAGTTACAACTGTTACTTTAGCTTACAAAGTTGGCATTAACTTTCTGCATACAATTTAAAGGTTTTAAAGGTTAAGTTTTTTTCTCTCAAATTTCCTGTATTGTATTGTATCACTGTCTTGTATTTTATTTTTACTTTTTATAAATAGTTATTCTTTTTTTCTCTGTATTGTAGGACTCTAAAATACAAATTGATTAAAATATTATTGTAACATATAATAATTTTTAGTCAACTTGTTTGTGAATAATGTACGGAAACTGAATTTGATGCTGATACTATATTTTATCAGAATATTTTAGAATTATTAGTAAAAAATTTTAATGAATTTTGGAACCGAATGTTAATTTAGTTTTCTTACTGAAAATTTTGCATAATTTTACATTTGAAATCAAACATCATTAAACAACTGTGTGGCTTTTAAAACCCGAGATTAGTAAGGATGGATTAGCAACGAGAAATACAATAGATCTTTCAGAAATGATATCTAAGGAATATTAAGTCGTCTTTCTACCAATATTCATTTCTTTTTATAATAAGTTATTCCTTTCAATGATATATGGTTATGTTATTTAATATCTTTATACATTTTCGATTTATTTTTATTACTTTGATTTTAGTCGTCTTATTTTGTTAATACAAAATCCTGAAGTGATACTGGCATGGAACTTGCATAGATTTTCCTCGCTACAGTATAACAGTTTAATAGGGAATTTGCTAAAACGTTGAAAACCGCTGGAGTCAAATAGCGCTCTCATAATTCAGAGTACAATGCTTATTGGATGCGGAGTTTTGCAAAAAATTCACAGAAACAGAGTTATTGACCTCTGGTAATTCAGAAACATGTAATCTGTTAAAACATCGTAAAATATCTGATGTTATTCTTCAAATTGAAGCAGTCTTAAAACGTAGATACGACATAGCTGCTACACATTTATCATTTGCTAATAAAAAATTCTTTTAACATGTGTGACGTTCTTCATAGAAACTGAATTTGCACCAACACACATAACTGAAATAAACAATTATTAATAAAATTGACCAACCGGTTTTATTAAAGAATATTCCGTCTATTTTTTTCAAGGTAAAAGCTATACGTATACACCATCCTTTGTTCATATTGTACATAAGGATTTCTCCTATTATTTATTTTATTCCCATTAAATGTGATGCCAAATTGATTAGTGTAACAGAAGATAAAGCAAAAAAAAATAATAAACGAATTTATAAAATTAATAAAAGTTACAATAGACAAATGAAAACTTTACTATCGATATCACACGAACCTATTCCACCAACTTCTTTTTATTCATGAAATTATTTTCCCTCAGTATAATTCAAATTACATAATTCTTTCCCCATACCCATAAAAAGAAAACTCACTATCCCATTAACTAAGTCAGTCTAATGTACACTATCCAGCCAAAATTTCTAAGCTAATCCAGTCAGAGGTTTTAATTGTAAAACTATTTTTTAACTAAGATTGTTCACTGTATTAGAACAGAAACTGCATTTCTCTTTATAATTCATTGCTTTAACATTGCTAATTCAACATGAAAGATAGAGTTGATCAGCAATTTACTTGCTAATAGTGATTCTTCCTTGATGAATCCATCCGTAATTAGAAATACTACTACAAATGGAAATTTGCTTTGCGTATTTCTGGTATATCAAAAGCTTCATAAAACTATCTTGTTTATCATGTAAAAACGTTGTTTCGTAACAATCCCTTGACTGCTAACTTCTTCGAAAACATTAAAAAATGTTCATAAAAAATACTCATGATGCAGATTATGAGATATTTTAGTATTTATCACTTCCTGCCTTGCAAGTCATTCTTTTGCTAATAAAATTCAGTTAAGAGGTTTTATTTCATGATTGTTGGCTTCAAGCCATAATTATTCGTTCCCAAGTCAGGAGAGACAGCTGTGACCTCTACAATTACCATCCGATTACCAGCTGTCTATGGAAAACTTCGAAATAACAGTGAACCTATGAGTTGTAGGATTCTTTGAGGGGGGAAAAAAACCTTGTAACTGATTAGTACCCTCACAGCTACATGATGGGTTTCTGAGGATCGATCGACACTTCACCCACGTTTCCAGTGCGAAACCCATAATTCAGATTGGTTAGTTAATTGTAAACATCTGGTTTCTTGCATCAGTTTTTTTTTGTTTTGTTTTTATGTAGAGAAAACTTCAGAATGAACTTAGTAGTTCATTTCAAATTACTTTAGGGGCGTTCTTTTAAAAACTTTATCTAAGGTTTCCAAAATTAAACATTTCAACCTCTATTTTTAATGGTTTGCTTCCATTGCTGTGGATGAAAATCACTCAGACACAAGCATTAAGAGAAATACACACTTTCACCATATGCTTATTTCATTTTACTTGTGATTTATTAAATACAAGATATACGTGTTTTTTTTTTTTCCTTTAAGAAATGAGATTCGGGTCTTATGTAAAAATTCCAGGATCCATGCTTCTCTTTTAGCATTTACCACAGACGTAAATTATAAAACGACTATAATTTTTGGCTAATTTATAAACAGACAGTAACTAAATTTTCTTTCTTAACCTGGAAGATAACATATTAATGAAATATTTAATTTTGAAAACTTTTGTTTCATAATCCCCATTCGGGAAAATATAATTATCAACTCGGAAAACTTCTCTCTTCCTACTTCTGTAATTTTAAAATTAAATTTTTACTTTAATTTTAATTTCGCTGTTTAAATATGTCCTGTTGTTTATGGTTTGAACTCGTAATAACTACGCAAGATGTTGACAAATTATTTGTTAATTATTCATAAATATTTTGTTTGTCTGGAATTAATGGAGATTAAAGCCTAGTCATTAGTTAGTCATTAAAGTCAAGCAAAACATCGAAATGCCAATAACAATATTTGCTATAATATTAAAATTAGCAAATAAAAAATGTTTTGAAAAAAATTAATGAAAATGTTTTAAAATTAAATTAATAAAAATATTTGACTAGATCAAAGAGTCACTGCAATATTATTTTAATATATAATAATAATAATAATAATAATAATAATAACAAAAACACTTATGCACAGCTGCAGAAGGCTGTGGTACTCAACACTACACGCATAGTTAGGAAGTTTATGGACACAAGCGCACATCCCTAATCATTCTTGCACACATCTTTACACTTGGCATTATGTGCTTTGGTCCTTGACCCGCCATATTGTTTTTGCTGGGGAAACCCAAGGTTTGAAACATACAAACATAACAATAATAATAATACCCTTGAAAACACTTATGATTTATTTAGAAGTTTAATAAACTTTTAAGATTGCTTATTTTGACCCTCTTACATATTGGAAAATGTATATCAAGTTCGATATGAAGATCTCAATAACGATTCTCAGAAATTATATTTTTCCAAGATTTGTGAAATGTTTTGTATGATTGATTGTGAGATGGTTACTTTACTATTACCCATTTGTAATAATTTCTTCACGAAATGTTTTTAAATTCGTGTCCTTTTTTGTAATTGGACAAAAATTAATGGCATAGAATATTAAAGAACTTGTATAATCCTAGATAGTCTAGATTTAGTAATGAGCTAAATGGATTTAATCACACTTAATAACAATCATATTAAAGAGGCGTTACATCATACTTTTTCATTTGTTAGAATAATTTTCTTATTTAACAGATTTTATAATGGATTTAAAAATTTTAAGAATAAATTTCCCAGTAGTATCAATTACTTGATAATCCTTCCAATAGATGATTTTTGTAAAATAAAAAATGTCGGTAGATTGACAATTTCATACCTAAATTAGAAGCCAATCTTGTGATTAGTTTCAAAATCCTTTTAGAAATCAAAGATGAAAATTTACAAAATATTTAAGTAAGTTATTATAAGCTTATAAAGGCTTACGTCTTATTACTTAAATATTTTTTGTGTTCATCTTTGATTTCCAAAGATATTTTAAGCTAATCGCAAGATAAAGTAAAACGAATAAAAAAAAAGAGAAAATACCTTTCTTTCTTCTTCTGTTTTTTCTTCTGAATGTTCGTTCTTATGTGAACAGTCTCCCTAAAGAGGCATGGATGAGAATAGCAATACAGAAGCAGCCCTGCTCGGCATAATAAAATACCTCAATTTTCAGTCAAAGTACTGTCTAATCCCAGTTCCCGTGGGCCAATTGAAATTCCTTTCCGTGTAAAGTTTCCAAAACTCCACCTTGTTTCGCTTTAGAGCCAAAGAAATCGATTACCAACCACAAAGTTGGCCAGAAAAAGAGTAAAGGAATATATAGCGAGGAATGAACTGATGTACGACCACAACCCCTTCCCTGAAAAGCTAAATTTCATTAAATAAACGCCGAGCATCGAAAATTGAATGTAGTAGCTTCAAATTCAGTTTATGAAGTCAATTGTGCAGCATTCAAAGACTGCCTTTAATTTTACCACTTACCACAATTTTTACTTCAATGTTTACCACCTCTTAAGATTAATACCATTGAATTAGACATTTTGATACTGATATTTTTATATGTTACAATGTTCAACAATTGTTAATGTTATCCATAATACTATTTTTCATTTTTCACATTTTTCCTGCTTTATGGTCTCTTCTGTTTGGAGTCTTGTAGAATATTGGAGTCACTACCAGTTACTTTTCCTTTAGCATTAAGCAACAGTCACAGCTGCATTAAGTTTTGTGAATTAATTTTTAAGAACATACATAAAATATAACAAACCTCAGACTTTCTGTATACTTTCGTAATTTCCTTCAATCAAGTTTGATTTGCGTTTTTGAAATGAGAAATTACATGCCAGAAATTATGAATAATGGTTTTACTTTGATGACCGTACATTAAAATTCTAGGAGAACTAAAAACACTTTTTTTTCTAAAGTGAGAAATTAAATATTAAGGAAAAGAAATAAAGAAAAAACAAACTGATAAGAAATAAATTTATTAAGTTTATTATGTATAAAACAATCTTTGTATTTTATTATTATTAAAATCAAATCACAAAGCTTGTACCATTCGTAATCTACATTCAGAAATAACAAGACTTTTAAAACATCTTAATGATTTTTTTAAGTCCATTATTTTTAGTTTTTGTTGTTGTGAGAAGTTCTTATTGTTTCTTTTAAAAGGTATATTCAACTATACAATATAAAAATTAAATAAATTAAGATCAAAGACGGTTTAACATTTTATATAATAAACACTAGTAACAGAGATGATAATTTATTTTAAAGGTTTTTAGGTGCAATATTGAAAAATGACTTCAAAACTTAGTTGTTTTTGTTATAAACTTTGAAAGTACATCCTTTGTTAATATTGAAGAAATTGAAAATCTTCGAAAAGAAATCTTCGAAATCTATGCACAGGATGCACAGTAGTTTCAGTAATGTAAACAGTAAGTGCACATTATATGAAAGATAATGTCAAACTTATTTACTCAGAAACGAAATGAAAATTTCCACGTTATGGATATAAGTAAGAAATGTTCATTAAACATAAAGATATTAATATTTAAATTTCATTGCCGTATTATTGAAGAGAATGTAATTAAGACATCAGATTAGAATTGCTATTCATACGAACCATGCCTTCTTTCATAAGCTAATAGATTAAATAAGTGATAACATATAAAACAAACTAAGATTTCCACATTTGAGCACGATTTCATTAAGCAAATCTCAATAATGTAAGATGTTAAATTCACTTCAAATGAGGTTTTAAAGTTTGAATTCGTAAATTTTTAACATCAATTTCCAACATCAAATATGTTTTCAACTTTACCCAAAAGCTGCTCACAGATATTAAAATCTGAAATGTAGTTATTATACATATGCAATATGTCTACGTTCCAAATAAGTTACGTATTTGCTCTTTATTCTGGAATTACTGGAAATCTTAGTCTGAAGTTTTAATAACTTTTTCACACCTCCAGTATAACTTAGTGTTTGAGATAATTCTAGAAAACTTTGTATCTTTCATATAATCCCAATTTAAGTTTTATAATTGATTACTATTTTATTTCCTAAGTTGGACAAATATTTTGGATTTCTTCAGACTCATTGTCACTGAACTTTCATTGATATGTTTATTTATTGGAAATGGTAAATAATGAGAAGGATTCATGATTCACAGATAAAAAGTGCTCCTTTTCAATTTCGTTGAAATATAATTCCTGTTATTTATTTTATGGGGAGCAAAAAGCTTAACCATTATCACTACCAATATCACTTTTGGAAATTGTAGATGGAGCTGTTTCACTACTTGGAGTCTCCTTAATTACTATTCAATTACGACTCATTTCAGGTCGATTATCTTTGTAGGAATTCAATTTTACTCTTCTGTCAGCATATTTTCAAAAACACATAAAAACTTCGAACATAAGAACTTTTAATCTTGAAATTTCAAAGATAAATAAATAATACCTAATTATAAAAATACATGTTCAAATAAATCTTCTCTTCATAAATATCACTCATCATGCAGCTTCA
>JAFIDM010005346.1:24339010-24354918 GCA_023159025.1 Thereuonema tuberculata | reverse complement strand
ACCAATATTATGATCACTAAAACAGGAACATTGAAAGACACAGTTTTGTTTTTGAGTTTTCATTCTGTGGTTTTCATCTGTGATTTGAGATAGAATTCAAATCTGTTAATAATCGATACAATTTCAATAAAAATACATTTTGACTGTATGGAAAAATGCTCTATTCCAGGAGTCTCATTTCTTCTGTTTGAGGTTTGGAACACAATCAACTGGCTGGATGTACTTATTGTTTTGCTCTAATCACTCCAATAGAATATTTCGAACATAAGTTAATTTCTGAATGACTTTGGGGTTCCGAAAGTAATGTGGCTTGTGAAAAGGGAGCAAAATTACAAAAATCATACAAAAATATCTAATAATCATATTTGCAAAACAAGTATTAAAGCTCTTTCCCATAATATCATGTCAGTTATTTCTTTTTTGCTATAATCTCTTTATTTGCATTTAAGACGACCTGATACTTTTTTTGGATTTTCTGAAAAGAAATGATTTTTTTCGTTAAGGATTATAAAATTTTGATTAGGAATATAAAATTTCCATTTCCATCGCATAGTTTCTGTAATTAATTATCTGATTATTTTAATATTGTTTCTTTCAGATGTTCTTGCACCAGGAATGGCAGCTGATGAAGGAATCCCAGATCATCATTTCTTTCATGGTTGGAATGCCTTAGCGCCAGTGGTTATTTCTGCTATTATTCTAACAATTGCCCTTCTATTTGCTGGCTGCTTTTTCTTACGAAGGATGAAGTATAGAGGATATCGCCACAGCTGTAAGTAAAATAAACAGTTAAATAATTATGAATTATCTTTCTTGATGTTGGATTGAAATGTATTCCTCGGGAAAGTTAAATCATCAAACCCGTTAAAAAAGCCATCATTTGAGAGTTGTGAAGATCATTTATTTAGATGATAAAGTGTCTCAGTGTGTAGAAATAGAGTAATATCTTTATAAGCATGGTTATACGTTACGCATTAGGTCATTCTTAACTTTAAAATGAAGTGGCTACTAAAAAATAATGAGTAACAGCTAATGCAAAATGTAAAAGGCTTTTAAGGAATTGGTCAGAAGGCGTCAGTAACTCGAAAGTGTAATATAAAAGAAGTAGTAGAAATTTCTGAATTTGTTTGTATTATTGATAGTGCAATTTCGTCACTTTATACTGAAAACATCTGCTAACCTAATATGTGAATCTATGTAAAAAACGAAAGCTATTCTTCAAAATATTTAACATTTTTAAATCAAGGAAAGCTAGGCTTCAAAAACTAAGAAATTAAAAATGTAGTTCGTTGCTCTACGAAATTACAGAAACTAACTCGTATTCCGACCAGACATAAATTAAAGGGGGAAAACAAAAGACCCAAACATATATTCATAAATGAGTATATTGTCTGCGTAGCTGACTTCCTGCTGTTAGGATGACACCACATTTCGCATGGGAAATGTGAGACCACGTTTTGCAATCATCAGTCCAAGCAAATCAAACGTACACTATATGATGAAAACTATTAAGACACCTATCTGAAACCGTAATCAGACTTTCCCTTCACACACTTCCTAGTAGTGGACATTTTTATGGGGTAGGTCCGCCTTTCGCCTTTCTTACAGCTGTGACTGTCCGAGAGAATTTCATCATATATATCTGGTGGAAATACAACCTATTTCTCCAGAGAGCTGCGTCAGACCAGGTCGTGATGTGGAACGTTGAGGCATAGACCGAAGCCGAAGTTCTGATTCTTGCATTAGGTGTTCGATCTAGGTTCAGCTTGGGACTGTGGGCAGGTCACTCCATTTCCAGAACCTTATTATCCAAAAAAACTCCTCACATACCTCGTTTAATGAATGGCGCGTTGTCAAGCTGGTAAAGGCAGTGGTCATCATCGAAGTCGTCATCTACCCCAATATGTAACTGGTCAAAACTTCTTATACCCTTTCTGCATTTACATTGCCGTGCAGTGGTACAAGAGGGCAGAGTTCATTCTACGAAAAACACCCCCACATCATATTTCCACCTCCTCCAAACTTCACTGTTGGCACTGATGGCAGATATCGTTCCCCGGGCATTCAACACATCCAAACCCTCCCATCGGACCGTCACATGCTATATCGTGATTCATCACTCCACATCACATGTTTCCACTGTTCCACTATTGTCGGTCTTTACATCACTTCATGCGGCGCTTAGCATTTACAGGGGTGTTTGGTATGAGACCCCATTCGCTTGATATCTCGACAAGCAATCTGCTAGAATGGTGCTGGTTAGTATTAGTGAAATTACGAAACTCACGGGTGATTGTTTTAATTGATGACCGGCTGTTTTGCTGAACCATATTCAACACTTATCGGTCCCGATCTGTCAATATAAGCTGTCTATCCGGTAGTGGTTTTGTTGTGGTTGTGCTTGTCCGTTTCCAAGAATCGACTTCGACAACGTTAGGGTTTCAATTAACGGTTGAAATGACAGACTAAAACGGCAGCCAATAACCAGTCCACGTTCAAAGTCACTGAGCTCTACTGATCGACCCATTCTGCTACTATTTCGTATCAATTAATAACCACTCCCTGCCTCCTTTTATACCGGTATATGGTATCATCGTGCCATCTGGGCTTCAGCTCACTATTGCGGAGAGGTGTCGGGATATTTTTGGTCACATAGTGTATACCCTAAGAAAAACAGTGGGACATCAATGAGTAAGAGAATACACTAAACTCTCTGTGAAAGTGAAGCGAGTGCTTCGTAGGTCTACCATGTATTAAATTCAGATCCCATTCTATTTTCTATGTATAAAATTAACTGCTTTTGTATATTCGGAAGTAAGCAGTCTTGACAGGTGAACATGAAAGAAAAGCTCTCCGAGGAAATCGTAATGCACAGACTTACCACTTGTTAATAATTGATATTGATGCAAAAATTCATGCATTACATGAATGAGCCTCTTGAAGATAAAATATTAATGAATGTTTTTTCTTGGTTCTGGCAATATATATATTTAAAGCAACTAAATACTATTCATGGACTGTAATGGAAGTCTTCCTTTCATTTTCGTTAATTGTCTCAGAACCAAAGGATTTGAATTTATCATCTCCTTAAGAGGGAGATAAACGAGACAGATGGTTTAATGAGGGTGTTTACCATTTCTTGATGTCAAAGAATATGAAACCCATTCCCCCTTTAATTAAAGAGGTGACATTAACGACATTCGGTAGCTTTACTTTCAGAAGAGAAAGTAATCTTAGTGATTAGGGATACAAACCAAGAAAACTTCGCTGTTATGAAATTAGTACTTGATAAGACAGAGATTCCATGTGACGCATTAAGCTTTAGTATAAGAAAATAAAAGAATGGTTAAAATGCACTTAATGTGTAGCACCTTTAAAAGCATAATTAAAGCAGCCAATTTAACAACTTAGTGTTTGAAAATTATTAGCAAGAATTTTGTGGAGAATTGTAATTTCAATAACATACTGTAGGAATTTCTTGCTGAATTTCCTATACTATGTTATTAAAATTACAAATTACTATTCATATCTGTCAAACAACTTAAAAAATATCCTTTACAGTTCAGCTGTAACAATCCATGGATGAGAGATTTCTTATTTCACATCGTTAATTTGAATGTAATTATGTTTTATTCTTAACTAATTTCTTCATGTTTATTTATTTTTTTGAATATTTGTTGTTCTATGGCATTTTTAGTTTTCTTACATTTCTGAGATTTTCCTACTAATTTACTTTAGTTTTTCTTTATTGTATTAAATTGCGCTGTTTAATTTTCTTTTGTTATTTGTTAACTTTATTATGTATTGTTAATTCCATGCAAAACTCAACGAATGACTGATGGTTTTCTGAATATTTTTTTTGGTAGATCCTGGCGCCGACGTGAAAGCACCGACTGATAACCCAATGAAAACGGCATTGGAGAACGGATCAGGTGGCGTCGAGATGACTTTTACGCCTTCGCCGGGCCGGAAGTTCACGTTAACGGGAAACCGAACCCTGACACGAGGTGACTTTAATATCACTGCCTGCAGGGAAGGTAAGCACAGGCACTATTTATTTGGACGCTGAAATCAAAACATGAAACAACCCATATACATTTAAAGTAGTCACTTTCTGAAATATATAGACCAGCACCAGTGATGAATGCCTGTCATAAAATGCTAACGAGGCTATATAAGATTTTATTATTATGGTAGAAAATAACATAAACTCTTAGTCTTCAGATAAAAAGGACGATAACTTTACTGCAACTTTAAACAATAGTGTTGGCCATCATCTTTCCCTAACTGTTACGAATATATTAAAGACAATACAG
This sequence comes from Thereuonema tuberculata, assembly GCA_023159025.1. Lineage (NCBI taxonomy): Eukaryota > Metazoa > Arthropoda > Chilopoda > Scutigeromorpha > Scutigeridae > Thereuonema > Thereuonema tuberculata. Next base: position 24,350,602 of record JAFIDM010005346.1, on the reverse strand, counting down.
TAAAGGTCAATTTCCAAACCGTCACTTATCCGAAATACTGATGCCCTCAGTGACAACTACTATATAGCTTAGAAATAGAGTTAATTTATGATAGAAGTTAAAATTATTTCCGAAAACAAATATTTTTTTAAAATACTTCATATTTCGAACTCAGCAGCAATACCAAGCGGCTACAATAATTTAATTTAGATATCATTCCACATTTGTTAACTACAAAACTTTTGCCATCTAATTTTTGCAAGTTAGATTATCAAAACAATTTGACTAATCGAACTAGTTTTGATCCTAATTAGGCGTTCTGTTGTATTTAAAAATATATCTGGCATAATTTAGTTCAATTAGAATTTTCACTTTTATATTCCAACGGACATATATATAAATAACTTATTTTAATATAGCAATGAAACTATTGCAGATTTTCAAAACATTTTGAATTTCAGAATATAGGAATGTTATTTTAATCCCAGATTTGTGCAAGGAAATTATTTTAATCAGATTGTTTTTGTTATTACCAAACTCCAATCTAAATTGTCAATAAATGTCAAAGGGAATGCGGAGAATGGTAAACAGGGAGCTTCTAACATTGATTGCCGTTGACTGAATATTACAGTAGTTTGTGAAGGCATTATAGTGTACAGAACGAAAACGAAATAACTTATTGAAATACAAAGTGAGTTTACATTCCAGTTTGTACAATGTCACATCGGAAGTTTTTGATTATTTGGGAAGAGTAGGATCATAAAATAATCAAGTTTAAATTAATGTTATGTCTGGAACATAAATTTACTAAATGCCTACAATACTTTTGAAGTTAAACCTAAAATACTAAATACCTACATTACATTGAATACAAATGTATTTTAGTTGTTTTACAAAAAAAAATTTCATGCTAATGTATTTTTATACATAATTTATGAGTTTCAGTAAAATTTCCCTAAGGTATTGAATAGTTTTGAATTTATTTAAAATCAAAGTTAATGCAGTTGCTGAACTGATTTTTTGAACTAGTAGAAAATGAACCAAAGAAAATATTACCGGTATTGGTTTTCTCTATTCTATTTCATCTCTATTTTCTATTTCTATTTTAATATTTTTTTTTTATTTCTGGCACCAAATACATGTATATTGCTCGTAGCATTCTTGAATAAGCTTATTAGTTCAGCAAATAGAGACCCCAAAAAGGGGGGGGGGTTATCTTACAAAAGGTCCGATAATTCTAATTTTTTGATATGTTGTCTACGATGGTTATTAAGTGTTTAAAATGCAAAATGCACAATTAACCCCCCTCCGCGCCCGCTGCCATCATAAAAAAACCGAAAAAATCGTCATTTTCTTCAGATTTTCGCTGATATCTTCTTTTTGGTGTATTTTAGCTACACAAGAGAATATATGTTGTAGAGAATATATTTTCCTACAATAGAGTTTTTGTTCTTTTGTTAACATAAGCATTATTTTAAATTCTTGATTTGTATTTTCCATTCGTTTTTAGTGTTTAGGAATGGCTGGTTTATGGCTAGACAAAGTTTTTTAATTAAAACGAAATATTGCCGAGGAGAAGCCAAAGTGAAGTAGTAATTAAGTGTTTATTATGTTATTAACGGCATTTTAAGAAATAGAGTTTTTAAATTTTGTTTCTAGGACTGATAGTTACAGAGATATGTACTTTTTGAAAAAATAAAAGTAAACGCACTTTCCCGAAATTCGTCAAACTTCTAACTTTAGGACGCTGTAATTCAGTTACCTATTCTGGGGAAACAAGTATCAGAATAAAATTTGTAGGGAATTTAATTACCTACAAAACGCATGTAAAGTCAGGTGTGGTAAGTGAAACGACGGGGTAGTGAAACGCCCAACTTTACCAAGAGACTATGGTGTCATCATCATTATACGCAGCTTTCTCACCACTTCCACAAGACTTCAACCTCCCTCATTGTTCCATTGTCGTTAATGATGGTGAGTATCTTCTCCACAAGGTTACACGAAGCAGAAGCTCGACCTTTGGAGGGATTTGCCAGGATTACGTCAAATACGTTCAGCGTCACTATGGCATCGATGTGATGGTAATTTTTGATGGCTACACAACCGCTCCTTCTCAGCAAGGGACCAAGACTGCTGACCGAGCAAGAAGGTACAAGGCAAACTCTATCATCAGACGTGCTGTTTGACAAAACAACTGGCAGCACCACACCTCAGGAACCTAAGTTCCTGGCTAATGAGGGGAACAAGGACCGATTCGTGAAGCTGCTCTCCACTGAAATGCAAGCGTCAAACATCGCCACAGACCAAGCTTCCGAAGATGCTGCCAGACTGATAGTTGCCACAGCTAAATTCCTCTCCCCCACGTACGAAGCCGTCGTCATTGTCGGGGAAGACATTGAACTACTCGTCCTGCTGACTGGCATAACACCTGCGGTCAACAATGTCTACCTCAAAAAACCAGCGAGAGGGAAACAGCCAGACGCCTCCTCCTAGAAGTTCAACTCCACAGGCTGTATCTTGCTCCTGCACGCAATATCGGGCTGCGACCCCACTTCAAACATTTTTGGATTTGGAAAGAATAAATTCTGCCAACTTTTTAGGAAAGACCCATCATTGCTGGAGCACGCGGAGAGTAGAGATGCAGGATGAGTAGAGACGCTGCTCCCCCAAACCTGCTTAAGACCATATCATGCAGATGCACAACTGACTGTATGGGGGCGTATGGCTGTAGAAAGGCGGGCCTCAATTGTTCCGCTCTTTGCAAATTCTGTGCTGGCCAAGAATTTTACAACAGGAATGAGGTCCTCGTTGACGACGAAGACGACGCCGATCTAGTAACTTCGCAATATGACGAAAATTGCAGACTCCGACTTCCTTAACTCACCCCCCACGAAACGAGCAAAGCGCATGTAAATTTGTTGCCTTTTCAGTTTTTAGTTCAATTAATACCGATTTTTGTATGATTATTACTGCCTTTTGTTCTTAGTTTAAATAAATGCATCTTTAAAAAATGTATCTGCTGGTGGGTTATTGAAATTGAACATCCCCTCTCACCAGTAAGTGAAATAGTATCTGCCTCATGAGAATTGCGGTGTAACATGTAAGAAACTCAAGTAGGGTTGATATTCACTCCAAATTCAAGCCAAAACTGGAAAGTAATTAGTCATTTTTTTTAGATACAAAGTGGCGTCACAATAGCAAAAAAACGAAATATTCCGTTGTTTTTTGAATTTTTTTTACCCACACTCCGTAGGGTTGGTAAAAAAAAAATATACATGCGTTTTGTGGGTAATTAAATTCCCTATAAATTTTCTTCTGATAGTTGTTTCCCTAGAATAGGCCATAACTGAATTACAGCGTCCTAGAGTTAAAAGTTTGACAAATTTCCGGAAAGTGCGTTTTTTTGTTATTTTTTCAAAAAGTGCATATCTCTGTAACTATCAGTCCTAGAAACAAAATTTAAAAACTCCATTGTAGGAAATTGTATTCTCTACAACATTGCGTAGAACTCTTGTGTAGGTAAAATAAACCAAAAAGAAGATATAAGCGAAAATCTAAAGAAAGTGCCGATTTTTTTCGTTTTTTTTTTAAGATGGCTGCGGGCGCCGAGGTGGGGGGTGAAATGTGCATTTTGTATGTTAAACACTTACTAATCATCCTAGACAACGTATCAAAAAATTAGAACTACCGGACCTTTTGTAAGGTAAAAATCCTCTATTCACTGGACTATATACAAAATAAAGCTGTATAATTAACAGATTGTATTATTCTGATGAATTGCTGTCATCCATTTTTTTTAATGATTTTTCCCAAGAACCATCTATATTTTTTATCGTAGTATGATTTCTCAATAGTAGAAGGTCGTGTTTCAACTGAAATGACTTTGCGTTTATTCCTGTTTTTTGAAATGCTAATGGTATTATTGTTAAGCAGATTTTTAGCTACTCTATGGGCCGGCATACAAGACACACTTGCTTTCAACGGTATTTTTTTTTGACAAAAAAATTATTATATTAAAATCTATCTATATATTCGACATATAAGACGCATCTTTTTCAGACAATTTTTTAAAGAATAATATTGCGAAGCACACAATTGAGACAAATTTTAGGAAAAAACATTGTAGGACTGACATACCGGCAAATACGATATTTTAATTTAAATCTCAATCTAACTCGCTTTCAAGAAAAATTTTGTCAGATTACCACGAATGATTCCCACGAATGATACAGGTTTGTGTACTTTGATGATTTTTCAATTAATCAAAAATTTCAGAAAATCGGATTCATGACTTTCACAACAAAACAATCTCAGATGTTATATGAATTAGCGTTGTGTGACCGCTTTTGATTCATTGGATACAATTTATTAAATTATACATTTTAGGTACTGAAAGTAGTAATTAAATTAGTGGTCTGTTAATTAATTGAGTTTAATGAATTCAATTTAATGAGTGTAAATCACTTCTACATTGAAGCCTTGCGTAGGTAACGTAAAAAAACCCTTTATTCATTTAGCAAATTAATATCGAGATCGGACAATATACGAATTCCCAGCCCTTTGTGGCCTTCTCCACACCCCTTTCACTTGAAACTTTCCGCAGTTGATAATAAAACTCGTGATCATTAGAAATTGATGTTATATTCTAATTTAAAATTTAAATTGTAAACAATATCCAACGTATAAATTACGCGTATGGTATATTTAGCACCATAGATATCGCCTTACAGAATTATCAGGTAACTTGTGAGTTAATCGTGTTCGGCGCCTGCAAAGATCGTCTTTAAATACACTCAATTTAAAACTACGGCGGCGGCATCTATCGAGAGCTATTGGAAGTTTTTCCTTTTTGGCAGTTTTGGAATCCTTTTCATTCATTATGGGAATTACTTGATGGACCGGGATGAAAAGTAGCCTATATTCTTCTGCGTGTCACAGACTACCAGCATGCATGGAAATTTCATTTCCTATCCCGTTGCGCCGTTTAGGGGTGATTGCACGACATACAAACTTACAGATTTTCACTTTTATATATTAGTTAGAATTGGGTTCATAATATTCGCGGTATTTCCTTGACCATGAATAGAACGGTCTAAATTTGAAATGTTGAAAGAAATGGCTTTTTCCAATTTACCCTCAAAAGCATTACAGTAAAGATAAATTAAAAAAGCAATGAAAACACATTTGATGGATTTCTTTGTTCCACCAAAGCCATGAAAGAATTGATTATAAAGTATTGATAAATAAAAAAATTAATAAAATGTGAATAGAAACTTAAAGCAAATAAATATTAGAAATAAAGAATCCTTAATCTTTAACAAGATTTGTTTTGAAGAAAGATGATAAACACTGAAGTGAGGTTTTTTTCACACTATACATAGATTACATATAAGCAGATATAAATTTTAACTTAAAATTTCATTAAAAGATATTTTTATTCACATTTTATAGATGAATAGAAGCAACAGAAATAAAGTTTTCTGTTATTACATCTGAACGGTAAAATTATGTATAATAATTTTTTAGTAATGTAGTGTTTATATCGCACTTTAGCTGCGTAAACAAATGATTTTGAAAGTAACGTCTACAAATGAACTTGAAAAAAGATGTTTAATACTGCATTTAAAATGACTCTATAAAGACTAAATATTTTAATTATTAAAATTGTAATGCTCAAAATTTTATTATTTCGTACGTTTTTTCATTGCCTATTTACTTGATGTTAATTATCATTTACATTACCCTCTCGGTTAAAACAGAAGTACACTTAACACTCGTTTATCCGAATTTGATGGGACCGCACCCATTTCGGATAAACGAAGTTACGGATAATCTGTAAAATGTTACATTAAATATGAACTGTACATTAAACATTACAGTGAATATAGAAAGGGCGCTAAGACTATTACCGTATTTAGAGTTTAGTAACACTACTGTTGTCAATATGTAACTATTTTTGAAACCTTTTCAATATTGATACACTGTACTGAAGAACCACATTAATACAGTTACAGTTACCCAGTTTCAGTTACATAATTGTTTGTGTACGATATTAAATATTGATTATAGCAACTGAAAAATGTTTTTATGTATTTTTAAAATATGCTAAAAGTCGTTTCGGATAAACCAGATTTTCGGATAAACGCGATTCTGAGAAACGAGTTTTTAGTTACTGTCAAAATTGAGATTCATATTTGATTGACTCATATTTATTTCTCTTTTGTTACGCTTTTTGTTAAAAGCGTAAATAAATATTTTGCTAGAAGCGTAAGATAAAAAAAAATATGAACCAATGAAATCGAACAGAAACAGAAATGAATGTAAATTTTGAAAGTAACTAAAACTCGTTTATCAGAATCGCGTTTATCTGAAAATCTAGTTTATTCAAAACGATTTTTAGCATATTTTAAAAATTAACAAAAATATTTTTCCGTTGCTACAAACAATATTTAATATCTTACACTGGCAATTACGTAACTGAAACTGAGTAAGTGTAACTCTGTTAACAACATTATTCATTTCAGTGCATCAATATTGAAAAGGATTGTAAATAGGTTTTAGTTTCAAAATAAGTCCAAAAACGACCAAAAAAAAAAGACGTAATTTTAAAAATTATTCATTATCTTCAAACTGAAAGTAACTTGCAGAGGGAATTTTGGGCTTAGCATTGATGAAAGTCAACTAAAAATTTCATTTTCTTTCGTCCTCATACATTTTGTCTTGTCTATTGATTTTGTTGCCTTTTTTTTATTGATTTTGAATGAGCTGAAAATGAAATTTTAGGAAATTAAATATTCTCTATACTTAATTGAAAAACTGAAAATTTGTCGTTCCTTTTTGTGAAAAAAATCCATTATAGACAAATTCCAACAAATTAGACCTTTTTAAACTGTTGAGATCAGTGATTGTTTTTCGTATTGCATCAAAACAGCCCTTGAATTACATAGAAATCTAGTACTTCCGGATGAACTATCATAACTATAAGGAAATGAACTGAATCCTATAAACTATATAACACATGATTAAAAACATGTCGTTAAACTTTTAATTACGATAGTTTTATCATATATGATTGAAATCCTTTTCATTGATTTCTAGAAACGGTGATTAGTCATTCTTGGATTGATTAACAATGCTCATTAATTATTAAGTTTATGCTTGGTTCTCTGTTTTATCGTTCCCTTCCATTTAGGTTCTACATCAGAGATGTCAATGAAAAGCCACATTTTATTTAGTATTTGACAAATCCATTGGTTCAAGAAACTGTACAGCAGTAAGAAGTAAATCAAAACTTTTACTTTTCGAACAGTAAATGGCCAGAAGAAAATTATGTTGCAAATTTTCTTACTGCTGTAATGTCCATTAAACAGCCCTCCCTAAGCGAAAAGCAAGTGGTTTTATTTATTATTGTAAAAATACTGAACAATTCTTGCAATTTTAATGATACAACACACATTATTCTTACTATCTTCTAAAAGTAAATATCCATAGACAAACAGACAATTTCGAAATAATGTCATCAGTACAAAAACCAATGAAGACAAGTGTTACCATGTAATAAACTTGTATCGAAATTGTTAAAATACATCGAAAGTAATTTCTTTATGATTATATTCTTCGTTTAGTATTGTTTTGCTGTTTGTAAATAAATATTTATTACAGGCAATGCCCTTTGTTTTAACTGTGTAAGGAAATTTTAATTATAGTTTAGAAATATGCATTCTTATAGTAATGGGTAAGGGGTCACTACACTTTATCAAGCAGTCACTAAACAGTGTTGGCATTGTGGCGCAAAGGTTAATTAATTAAAATGCTGCTCTGAGCCCGGAAATCTAGCCAAATAAAAAAATATAGTAGGATCCCATTAGCCCTTGTCCCGCTCCTTTACACGAATCGACTGGCAATGCTGCCTGCAATGTCCACTATTACACGTAAACATACGGATTCTGCATTGTAAGTCTTGATGTCGAAACAAATTAATTTTACTTTTAAAATTCAGTGAATAGTCAATTTAGGAAATGTATGTTAATGGAGTACTTATATCACAAAATAAGCATACTTCCAAATACTTATTTACTTTTAGAATTTAGTATTAAGTATAATTAATAAAATATCCATTCATCCGTCCATCGGTCATAGAGAACTCCTAATCCAAGAAAGACTATTACGTTTTGTATTTTAAACCCTAAAGATTTTTTTTAATATTATTCTTATCGGAATTGCTTTCTTTTCGATTCATTTGGCCTAATTGCGCCAGAGTATTCTTCTCTATAATAGCTAATTCCGTCCACGACGAGTTTCCGAATCTTTTCCAGAAAATTGAGGTAACAAGAAGTCTCACATATTAACTATAAAACTTAAGGTACCTTTATACTGAGAACCATAGGACTTTTACATTTATATTCCACTATTCTTCTAATTATTCCTACTTTATTGCTTCTTATTCTTATTATTCCTACTTTAGTCTGATTTGTAAAAATATAGAAAATAAAAAAAAATAAAAAAATTCTCCAGGTCATCCGGATGGCTGTTTCGGGGATCATTCATTATCCAGAGGATCACGCTCTTTGTCGAAACCTTTGTTCTTGGATACTAAAGCATTTATAACTTCATATTTTTTTTTAATTAAATCTTTCATCTCTGTAAAGGAAAACTTCCGGTCAGAAACCTCATTTATAATAAATAACAAAAGGACTTGATTCTAGAATTTGTTTAAAAGAAATCGGAAAAAAAAGCACCGAAGCTTTTCAAAAAAATTTAGAATTTTATAGAAGTAACTGCAAATAATCAACATAAAAAGTTAATGATTTTGAAATTTCTTAACAGATTCTATTGTGTTTTTAACACTATTAAAGTTATTTTCAAAGTTATTATAAATAATATTATAAATAAATAGGAAATTTCACATTTTATCAATAAATTCTTGCTAAATCCATCCTCAATAAAATAAACACGGTTCCTTAAAAGAAACAATCTTCTTTATTCCTTTGTGTTATGATGACGAATTATGAATGAATAAAGAATATTGTTTGTTTTAAGAAATTCATTCTTGTTGTTTTCTTTTTTGATGTAATGTTTCCTTAATTTTTTACATCATTTATTAATGACAATATTTTTAAATTTATTTTTATCAAAAAGAAGTTTTTGGGTCGATTTAATTTGACAAGCCTTAAGCCGCTTTTGAAATGTAATCTTTTTAATTCATTGAATATGAAACAGCTGAATAACAATAAAGAAGTCATTTATAATTCATCTTTTCATTACTGTCTTCCTAAATATTTTATAATATCTGTATTGTTAAGAAAAGCAATGAGCTTTTACAATTTGTAGTGGAAGAAGTAGAAAGTCACTTGTGGAATGTAGGGATCTTTTTCAGATATCTATGTCCGAATTATAAAATCTGTGTTCCTACAATTCTTAATAGTGTTCTAAGTTTTCGTAGTTATTCAAACTACGGAAAACCTGTACACTTGACAGCCAAGAGATGGTGATATATTTTGTTTCCAATAATTTAACTTAACAGCATTGGAAATTGGTAAGAAATAATTGGTCATTACTTATCCTGAATCAATTCACATGTAAGAAAGGAATGATATTATTTAAGAATCGGGAATGAAAACAAAAAAGCTATCGAGAGATTTAAATGAAATCTCCACACTTACAACTTCCGTGATTATTTTTTTTTTGTCAAGCCATAAAAAAAATATCATCTCAATTCCCTTTTGGTTCTGAAAGTAGCGATTTAGAAAAAAAGTTTTCCTTTGAAATCCTATTGAATGTAACGTTAATGTAAATATGTAAAATTTTAATAAAAAAATGAAGTTTTTTATACTGTACTGTATTTTCTTAAATATCAATAATGTAATACATATTTTTGTTTCTTACAAATATATAATTTAAAGTGATATACTGTAAAATAGCAACAAAAAAAAAAAAGAAAAATCATTCCACCGAAATTTTGAAGAATTTTGTTTTTCTTACTTTCAATTATTAGAACATATTGTTGACATCTGATAACATCCTTTGAATTTCTCCAGTCGTCTTTTTTACCATGCTTTTATTAACTCACACTGTCTGGTTTTCGGGTCAAATCTTGTAATCCATTTTTAAATCACTTCCCATCGGTCAATCATCTAGAAATTTTGCACACTTGCCTATGTCTAATAACAATACAATAATATACTGACATATTAATATATTCCGACAAGGCAGCATGTCCTTCCGTATGTCGTTATTACCGAGACAACCGCTAGGCGGCAGCATATACACTCATGGACAAAAAAATTAGCGCATCAAGAAGGAGTCGTCAAAATGAAACGAAAATTTACATATGTAATGACTACTTTGATATAAGTAAATGATTAGAAAATCAAAGAAAAAGGATAATTTATTTCAGAGAAAAAGGCAAAAGAACGGAGGAGTTAATACTCCGTTGGACCCCCTCTAGCGCGAATGCACGATGCGATACGATCGGGCATTGAGTCATACAAGTTCTGTATGATGTCTTGAGACATTTCGTTCCATATTTGCTGTAATCTTGCCTCTAGTTCGTTCAAACTCGTGGGATGCCCAACTCATCGTCCGAAATGATCCCAGATATGCTCGATTGGAGACAAATCTGGGGATCGGACAGGCCAAGGAAGGGTAGTAACAGTGCGGAGACAGTCTTGTGACACCCTTGCCGTATGAGGCCGAGCATTGTCTTGTTGAAAAATGGCTCCTGGGAGCCGTTGCATGAGTGGCAACACATGTGGTTGCAGGATTTCATGAACATACCGCTGGGCTGTCATGGTGCCACGGAACAATACTAGGGGTGACCGTGTATTGTAGGCAATGGCACCCCATACCATCACACCAGCTGTGGGAGTGGTGTGTCGCTGTACAGCAAAGGCAGGATTGAAGCGTTCACCACGGGCTCTCCACACACGAACACGATTGTCATCACTGCCGAGATTGAATCTGGATTTGTCGCTAAAGACGACCTGGTTCCATTCCGCTGCAGTCCAGTTTCCTCGTGCGCGGCAAAACTCCAAACGGAGGCGTCGATGGGTGGGCGTCAAGGGCAGCACACGTAATGGGCGCCGCGATATCAACTGTCCGTCAGCCAGGCGCCTTCGTATGGTTCGAGAAGACACAGCGGCCCCTAGTGAAGGTGCTACCTGTGCCTGGATGGCGGCCGATGAAGCAGTTGGCTGTACGCGTGCATTTCTGACTATGTGGCGGTCTTCTCGACGACTGGTCTGTCGAGGGCGTCCTGAGCCTGGTCTTCGTGTACATGACATCTCTCGGGTCCACTGGTCCCAAAACCTCCTCAAAACACAATCAGAGCGGCCTAATTGACGAGCTACTCGCCTAGCTGATCACCCAGCTTCCATCATCCTCACGATTCTCCCTCTCTCAAACTGCGACAACTGCGTATACTGTCTTCGAACACGGCGTAATGGCATGTCTACTTCAGCTCTTCCTTTGTAAATGATTCAGCACACTCAAACAAGCTTTGGTTACCTGTTTTACACTTCACAGAGTACGATGTTCAACGCCCTCTACCGGCTATACGTAATGCGCAATCACGCTGCATTTCTAATCATTTGCATATCTCCCCGACATGTACCT
>JAFIDM010005346.1:24326159-24338610 GCA_023159025.1 Thereuonema tuberculata | reverse complement strand
ATGCCAGTACAAAAACCATAGAAAGATTGATTGGAATCTTTGCTTTGCGAAACTCGAAGGGTCAGCTTTGAGTTTTGCCTATTCGATATAGACAGCACTATAATACTAACCATTATAATATAGAAAGCGTGGTTTTTGAAAGTATTTTATCATTGATTATCAGTTATTTAATCTGTGAAAATTTGTATAATTATTAGTAAAGTCTCTTAACTTTCCAAGAAAAGCTTTTTGATTTTCTCGTTGTTGGTTGTCTTTAATTTGTAATTATAATAATCTTTCGAAGTAAAGTGAAAACTGTTTAATTTCATCTCTATTCCTGTAATAAAGAAAGTCCTTATCTTCATATATTGAAGTCGCTTAAAATATGTTGTGAACACTACAAATGAACTCAGAACACTACAAATCTTACATAACTCATCGTCAAATTCTAAACTGAAACATGAAAAGATTAAATAAATGGAATTGAAACTGTCTAATATTTGCTTGAACTAAAGAAAACTAATTTTCAAGGGTTTGATCATTTCTTTATGAATTAAAAGCCCAACTGTGGATGTGAATCAAGAAGATACCGTATCACCAGTTACCAACGAATCCTATTGTAAATTGCTGCTGAGCTTCGGTTTCACAGAGAACTTCGTAACTGAAGTATTGAACATTCGTGTCGTTCAGTTGTGGTCCGCCCACTTGTCATAAGTCGAGTCAATTAATAATCTAGCTTGGAGAGCCACGGTGGATACGAGCAGTCGATTATTCAGACATTTCGATGATATTTCAGACAGTTTCTAGAATAATATTGGTTAAATGATTTATGTTAGACTATTGGGAATTTTAAGTTACCACACAAGTAGCAACTCTGAATCGAAGATAGCATAAGAGTGCAGAAGTAAACTTAAGTTTCGGAAAAATCCGGCATCCGGAAAGCACTCAAAATGATGATGTCAGAATAAGATCTCGAGAAGAGAGGATATCTGCTAATCTCGTCAGTTGTTTCATTGATTTTGAATAATACTATACAGAGAATAATACTATACAGAAGCGTTTCAAAAAAGAAGTTTTCCAGGAAGGGCTGCAAATTTTTTTTTGTAATAAAAAAAAATAAACAATAAATTTACACAAAATAATTGAAATAAATCTATCCGTATTTTGTATCTAGTTTTCGTCCGAAAACTAAAATAAAAAAGTTCTGGGAGCGGAAGAGAGGACTCCTGCTTTTGCCAGGACGAGAGACGCCCAGAATACTTTATCTAAATTCAGTTAATTGCCATTTAGTCAGGGAAATATAAAAACCGTAAAGCTTTAATTTCCAAATGGTTTTAAAGGATTGAAGCATTGTTTAATTGACTGTAACTTAGAAACCCAAAATGAAGCAGTTTCTATCCTGTGGTATAAAAATGTTGAGTAGCAAAAAAAAAAAAAAAAGTAGTAGTTTAAAAGGAAAATACTGCAAAGCTTTTCGAATAAGAACAATTTAAAAAAAAGTTTAATATTATTTTTGCATAGAACTTTTCTTTTAAGGTTTTATATTTTTCTTTTGGTTTGTTCGTTCGACTCTAAAATGTCTAAACTACAGTTTCTAATAGTCCATCCTTAATTTACCAACCTTTCAGCACTGATCTTCACAAACAGTATTTATTTTTCCTCCTCTGCAATTTCCTCCTCCAAAATCTGTTTTGCAATGATTTTTTTCTTTAAGCTTTTTAAAAATCAATATTCTTTTTTTAGGATGCATTTTACTTTATCCACAGAACAAAAATCAGACTTAAAAGCAAAACAAAATAGAAACGAGAATAAATTTTGAAAGTATTCTTGCATTAACTGAGACGACAAATAAAATAGTAAATAATACCGAGTAAATATAAAACCTACATTATTAAAAAAAAAACAAGCGTGTATGTGTATGTCCGTATCAGTTGCAGTATGCACGCGAGCTTCCAGGCAGCAGCAGCATTGTTGAAAGATCAACTCTTTCCACAATAATGGAAGTTCGCACGCAGGTTGTCAGGCAACAGAAGTATTGTTGAAAGGTCAACTCTGTCTACAATAACGGAAGATCGCATGCGAGTTTCCAGGCAACAGGAGTATTGTTGAAAGATCAACTGTTTCTACAATAATGGAAGTTCGCACGTGCGTTGACAGTTATTTTAGTAACATAATAATCTAGTTTTTATTGACTTACTTTAAATATTTAGAACACTTTTTCTAGTTCATCTGTAATGATGGCTTTTGTAAGCACCAGTTTGGGCAGATAGACCGAATTCACACATTTAAATTTTGTTTAGTTTTCTATAATAATGGAAAAACTGTATTTATTTCTGCTTATTTAAATTCATTCAAAAATAAGTCTGCCTTTTATTGAAATATGAAAGTGCAGCTAGTTTCATCACATTTTTATCCAGACATTTTGTGAAATACTGTCTCTAAGGATTATCATTTTTTTATAGATAAATCCTAAATCTTGATATTTTTTAACATTCTTAGTTTTTTAAATATTTATTTGCTATAATGTTTACTTCATTTCTTTGACACATATGCTTGTTAATGAAATTTGAAACTGCCAGATATCATACCAAAGTTTGAAAGAAATAGATTTATATCAAAAGAGAAGAAAAATATTAGAGAAGAAAAATTTCTCTTGTAACTAAGCGACATATTCTATTTATTTTAATACTGGAGCAGTTTTTGCATTTTCAAAATATTCTTCAGAAAACGATATCGGCAATCAGCTTGTTTTGTGTATTTACGATAATAGCAAAGCTGAGTCCAACTTACTAAAATGGAAAATTAAAAATTATCCATTTGATAATTCGTTAAAAAGTCACATTGCTATGGTTAATGAAACGTAGTCTAATGAAACGTAATTTTATTCGAAATTTCTATACACGACAATAAAGGATTAAAAAAAATGTGGAAGTTTTTCTGCAAAGCATGTTTGGAAAGATAGTTTGGTACTTCGTTTTTTCTCGAGCATTCAGTGGCCGGGAAAGGAGTTACTGAAGGGAATGTGCACAAATTTCAGTGACCAATTGAAGATTGGAAGGTCACTTCCCGACGTTCCCAAACCCTTCTCCATTTCGCAGTGTACTTCCTGTACATCAAATAATACTTCCTGTACTATTTTTTTATGGCAAATATAAAAGACTTCTTTTTAATATGATGAATCTATAAGTGAAATTTCTCCAGAAAAATGTCAATATTAGTGGTGCCCTTAACATTCAGTATAACACCGAAGATTTGCAATCTCTTGACTGACGTCTTCTAAGAGAAATTCATATATTATACAGAGTAAGTTATTTTTCTTCTAAAAATTAATTAGAGAAACCTAGTCAGATTGAGACAGATTTTCTGAAAGAAAAATATGAAGTCCCGAACACTTTTTCCTTATTTAAGAAAAAGAAAAATTTAACTTTTAATCTTCTGTATATTATTAAAAGAGAAGTTTTCCGGACCTATCTCCTCCGAAACGAATAAGACACAGAAATAGAAATACGGTGTTAAATGTTAGACATAATAGGTCTACGGTCTACGAGATGCTCACATTGCTATTATCTATGGTGGGTCAATCGGAAGTCACGTGACTTACGATCAAACATGAGATCTCTATGAAGGCGCTTCCGGATTGTGAGAAAGCGGTCGTGATCACGGGTGATGAGAAAATTATTTCAGAATCCAAGATCACGTGATCTTTGCTTTGCTAGTTTTATTTATTTAAAATAAATAGTTATTAAAAGCTTTAATCGATGATGGGGATTAAACTTGAATTTGTTATTAGGAAAGAAGTAGATTTTGTTTCTTCCTTCCTGTCTTACAGGCCCAAAGGAAAAAAGCATTAAATGAATTTCTCTTATTGCAATATAATTGTAGTTAACTAGGAACAGCATCAGAAATAAAATTTTATAAAAATTCGCAAATAGTTTATATCTTGTAACTCATTATTACCATTTGGTTTTAGTAACTTACTTCAGTTTTTTACAGCCTACATGTTTGGTTGTCAAGAAAGTGTAATGAATTGCAATCAAAAAAATTTTTTTATCTCTTATAGATATGTTTAATCTTTTTTAAGTTAATCAGTCTTCAGAACTAATTCATCTGATTCTCTATTCGACAGGAAATTAATGTAGAATTCAATTACATATCAGTAGTTTTCATAGTTGATTAGCTGTGATAAAATCTATTATCTGTTCAATGATTAATGCTACAGCCATTACATTGACAGTTTTCAAACAATTATTCAGATGTATCGAATATTAGGATAGAAGCACATGCATTATTTTCCTTTTCAGATCAGTTCATAATTAATTGAATTGCTCACCAAATTGTGAATTTGATATTGAAAATAATGGTTTAAACAAACTAAGTTGAAGGGATTTGTAAAATAATCACAACCCAACAATAATAGTTTTCATACAAATTTCGTATAGAAATTTCCTATCGAATAATTTGACTACATATTTGACTTGCAGCGAAGCATTAGTTGATGTGACTGCAATATGTGTGGCCCGGTAGCCAAGTGGTAAGATTCTTGACTGCGGGTTGAAGGTGTCGGTTCAATTCCCGCTCCCGGCGGAGGTCGAGAATTTTTCCACTCTGAATTGTCCTCCAGAGAGATGCGAGGTCTTCTGTAAAATCCATACCGGAAAGAAATATCCGACTTCATCTGACTTTCAGGTCATTGACTTCCGTGAGAGACTTATCCCCATGGGCCATCATGGATTCCGTGGGATATACCTATATGAATATTTATACACCATTTGATCAAATATATCCGGATACCCCTCTACAATTGTGAACTGAAGCTAAGATTGAACGACAACGTCATTAGCAGTAAAAAGGAGGCAGGGTGTCGTGGTTGTTAATTGATACGAAGTAGCAGCAGAATGGGTCGATCAGCATTGCACAGTGACTGTGATTGTAGACCGTCATTGGCTGCCACTTGAGTAATAAGTCTGTCAGGAACATTTCAACTTTTCTAACGTCGCTGAAATCGCCTCAGGGTGACATGATTATGAAGTGGAAACAGGAAGGCGTAGCCACAACAAAACCGCTACCAGATAGTTCGCCTATACTGATAGACTGGAATCATCGAGTGTTGAAGAAGATGGTTCGTGCAAGTAGCACGGATTGAAACAATTACCCGTAAGTTTCACAGTACTACTGTACTAGTTGGAAGAGAAAATCTACTGATTTGATTTTTGGTTGGAAGGTAAGCGAGAAGATTAGACCCTCCTATCCATGAATACTACGTTGATTATTTTCTAGACACATCATCAACATCGCACCTTCTACATCACTGCATCGAATTGTATTGGTTACTTAGTGCACGGCTTTTAGAAACATGAATTAAAGAGAGAAAAAAATAACAATTATTTCCTACGGATGATTCTATCATTGTTTTTATTAATGTTTCACCAAAAGTCGCGTTAACTGCCAATAAATAACTATCCTATATGTTATTAGAATGGCAGAAATATATTTGATATTTATCATTTGCAAGTCTACAATTTCAAGTTATAAAAAAACTACATTCCTGAAAATCAATACAGTTTCATTTATATAGAATCCATTTCTGTTTTTTATATCTTTTATGAAATCATTAGGAAAAATACTTATTTTGACTGCGTTAATTGCTTTCATCAAAGAAAAGGGATGACGAATTCTAATGATTATTTTTTAAATCTTTTCTTCAACTTATTTTCTTCAATCTGTTCTATTAGGCTACATCTTCCAATTCCTCTGGCTGTAGTTTGGTTTTAATGTGATGTTTTTCCATTTTCAATGAGATTAAGCCATTGTTTCGTAGACAATTTACTGACAGAATAAAGTAGGTTTGGAAGTTAATGATAAATTACCAACCATAGATTTTGTAATGAATCATCACTACATGATTAAACACTAATCAGTATGGATTTGTCAAACTGCTACGGATTTACGCCTCTTCACTCTCCATTTCATCAATAACACAAAACTTTCTTTTTGTAATTGAGCAAGCTTAGTTCATTTAAAACTGGATTTAATATTAAATAACACAAAGTAAATTATAAATCTTTTCTTATATAGGTTTGGATTCGATAGCTTATATGAGAGGAGCCGAGTTCAATCATCGGCTTAGTTAAGGTTTTTTCTGATTATTATTTCTCATCCAGACGGTTCCCGGATTCACCCAACTTTCTGAAAAATGGATAAAGAAATTTTTAAGCTTTTTTATCTTGATATTAAATGCGAAATTCAAAAGGAATTTCGCATTTAAAACTGCAATTTAACACAAACTTTCAAAAAAATCAATAGTTAGTGGATTAGTGATTTTTAAAGACAACTGAATATGAGTGTGTTTGATTTGTAATCAAACCACAGCTTCAGTAAATATAAGAACCTGTTATTCTAAAATTTACTGAAATCAAGAGTGCATTTCATTGAAAAATCCATCATTCCTTCCTAATAGGACGCAGTCAAATAAACAAATTGGTTTCCACTTAACATTGAATTCGAAGATTAATTTCTTTAACATTTTTTCCTATTGAGTACTAACTGTTTAAGAATTGCAGTATTCCAGTACATTCCTTGGGATCGCAGGAGGTAAGGCTCAAGAGTTCCTAACCAACGGAAGTAAACTGATGTCCGGTGGTCAGCCAACACCCGCCAGCATTAACCCTTAGCTTTACAAACTCAATCTAGAGGAGAGTTTAGCATGGAAAAATCACCTATCTCCGCTTTAGCACTTGGCTGTACGTCCGACCTATACTTATTATTGGGTGTTACAAATATTAAACGATTCCATAACATAGCTAAAGGTTTGGACTTGTTATACAATAAAATTAATTGAAATCCAGCAGAAAAATAAAAATTTCGAATTTCATTGACAAATGAACTGTTATCAGCAGTGATAAAGTTTCAATATGGAAGGCTTTGTCAGAAAGATGGAGATTAGAGATACTTTCAGGTTTTGTTCGAAATCTAAAGTAAATCACTTTGCTGTACCAAACAAAGGCTTTACTTAACAAATAATGAAAATTGGAGTCTGACGTACCCTGTGTGAGATTTAAATCATTACGTAGAGGAATCGGAAAAAACTGTTGCTTCATTTACTGTGGAGACGATGATAGTAATTCTGCATGGAACTGCATTGATTCACAAATATATTTGTACGTATAAGTATTTTAATAAATAATATTGTTCATATAAAGAACTTAAATAATCTTTCTAGAACTCGAACTAACTTAAGGAAAAACATTAAATCTATTGTGGTAAATCTCATATCTTTGTTTCAAATTTTCTTGGTGTTAAAGATTTTAGTGGCTACAGTTTTACGTATAGAAGATATATTTCGTATGAATTCGTTTTATATATTAAGCACAATTACACTTTGCCAATGAAATCAAAAGGTTGTTATTACCTTTAGGAAAATGAATTTGATAGATGAATTTGAAGTGGAATTGCCCAATTCTCATCTAACAATTTTATCTTTAAAAAAAACTCTATTTAATTTAACATGCTTTAGATATATATAGATTCAATTTCATTTTCAGAGACTTTTGCTAATTTTAAATCCTGTAGTACTTTGCTATTAGCAAAGGAAGTAATCTACATTTGTTCAGTTAATTGGATATAAATAATTAAGTAGATAAAGTCAAAGTAAAAAAAACAAAGTAAACTTTTAATAAGAAACCATGGCAATTGAAGATACCTCATTGAATGACAATGTCTGGAGAGCAAAGATGGAAAAAGGACAAAGAAGTAGAGAAAAAAGTAAAAGTAAGCTTCAAAGGAAAGTAGAATCATCGTAAACAAAGAACAGAATTCAATTCTGTCGAGTAAAAAGAAAATTATAAAAGAGAATTAAAAAAATGAGTAAGGGACTCACTCCTAAATAAAAAGAAAGAGTTTGGACAGAGAGGGAGAGGAAAGAAAGTCAAAAGCAATTGAAATCGAAAATCTAATTTCCAGATCTCTGAAAACTGAATTCCTCCCTAGACATCATTTTATAAAAATCAGGTTTTATTTATTAAGCATCTGCAACAACCTTAGAATTACTTTAGTACTTTTTACAAATTGGTAAACATATTCGTAGAACACACAGTTTAATTTGTGGAAGACTGTTGAAGGAAGGTATTATAGATGTAGCACTGAGTCAAATTGGTCTCCAGCCTAATTAAAGCAGTTTGAAAATTTATACTTAGGACATCAAATATTGAAATTAAAATTTCACAAACTTGTAAAACTTTAGATAAATATTTTGTTTGTGAAAGGTATTTATTTCTGCTTCACGAAGGCAGGTATTTAACTAACATATTGACATTCTTAATTCCGTATCCGACTGGAATTTGAACAGAATAGTTCGCATGTTTGAAACCGCATAATTTTAATAGATTTGGGAAGTTAAATATTTAAAGGAACATTTAGTGTTATAAATGTAGAAGTACACGTGCATGACCATGCGCGGAGTGAGTAATAATATATGCAAATGCATCAATTGTAAGACAATTATTTTCTATCTTTTAATTTACTTAAAAACAGAACATCAAAATAAACAGTCCTTTCACGAAATAAAAAAACAATAAAAATTCTACATCTTCAGACAAACGCAGCATATTCAGTAATTTTTCCTTCGAAAATCGGTGTCGATGTTGCAGTTAATATCTTGTAGCGCTTTGAGGCTGATTCTTCGCACTCTTATTTTAACACAAATTTGTCATATTTAATTAATAAAGCTACCTATCTTTATTTATTTTTAACAAACCAAAGCTGTTACAAATTCGAAAATAAATATTAAATCCAATCCATTAAATATTAGCAAAACTACCATCTCCTCTTTCTTTCTTGAGCTTTATTGATCCTATTCCCTACAGCAACATTATTTAGGCCAATTTGAAGATTGATATATCTTTCAAAGTCAAAATAGATACTATACAACATACTTTAGTTTCTTAATATTTAAATGTGTTCTGACGGAATATGACTTTCTCTTTAAAAATATGCTTCCATAAAAGCTTCTTCTTCAGTAGTGCAGAAACGTAAAAAGAATAATTTTTTTAAAATAATTAAATATGAAGGTTTTTATATAATATGAATATTCTTAGCTATTTATTATTAACCACTTACTAAAACTGCCGCCGCGTCTTTTTATATTACCTAATAAAAAGCAAAGAATGCAGTTCAAAAACTTTGCTAAATGAAATTGTGATTCTAGAAACTTACTTAAGTACGCCGCAAAACAATAAGATTCGTAGCGCTTGAAATATGGTCTTGGAAACCCGACTTTTAAGTTTTTTCGCAAGATGTTTTCGCTTGAAATTAAACAAGTTTCCTGGTGAAGAATCGTGAAATTCCGGGCATTTCCGCTTTGAAGAAGATATCTGCGCTTGTCTCTTTTCCTGCCATGCTTTTCCTTAGCTTTTCTAATGAAGGGGAAAAAAACTGAATGTTTATTTTCCAAGAGTAATGAAGCGCGTCTAGTACTAATTTCCATTCTGCATTCAACTCTGAGATTTCTCGTCACGTGATCTATCCGCTGCTTACGACGGCCATTGATGCCTCAAAATCTGGAGTATGCAATAAGTTATTGCGCAATTACTGTGCTAATTGGACGACTATAAATCGCCGGTGGCGCCCTCCCTCCTTACTAACTCCGTGGCATGAAGGGGGCGATAATGTAAAATATGGACCGACGAGAGACGGTTATTGAGATTCAGCTTGATGCACACTGCTCACTCTGACATTATAAATTTGGTACGAATTATTAGGAAAATTCAACGAACTGAACTCGCCCCTCTAAATCTTGCCATCGGACGGGCGTACTGAACACAACTATTCCTGATGTTTTATTCCGGTATGGGAGAATAAGATTTATAGAAGCTGTAATGTATAATCATCAATGCAGAACGCTGGGAAGTTTAAAAATGGGGATCATTCGAGATGTACGGTTTATAGTAAATGAAGATCATAGTATAAAAGTTTCATTTTAACTCTTCAGGAACTCACTGTCGAAATGAATGTAGATTTACAAGCCTCTAACTCGTACACATTTATTATTTTTAGAGATGTATAATCAGAATCCCCGATGTAATGGAATGTAGAATGCAAGCGTTGATCTTCTTTCAATTTATACCATTGATAAAGAAATTTAATAAAGAAATTTAAAGCGTAAAGAATTACATCGTCTGTTGGAGGCAAAAGAGGAGAGACAGGCTTCTGTAATTACGCGGAGGGACCAACATAAATAATTTGCCTAAATTTTTAACCCCTAAAGCCACATTTCTTAATCGAGAACATTATCAAAAGCTAATTTCAAAATTTAGTTAACAACAAAGTTTTAGTTATTTTTATTTTTTTATTCGTAGAATCATTTAATCCTTTCAAATATTATTTATATTTCACTGTATATTTTTGATATTAAAATTAAACAAAACGATATATGCAGACTTGAAAGCTATTTAACATATATTATAGCTTCCTACTTATGAAAAAAAATAGTATGAAATATTTTATATTTGAAAAAATCTACGAAACAGGCTCAGTAAATATCATTTTGAAATTAATTCTTCACCTGACAAGTGAACCTAAATTTCTTGATTTCAGTTAAAAGTTTTAAATGTAGATATGCTAATTGGTATTTCTCTGAATTAAGTTTAATCTCCCTTTTTAATTTGTTTTTGTAGAAGCCGAAATTCCTTAATTTTTAAATTAAATACATCAAGATTTTATATAAATCTTATCACCAAACTACTTCTACTAATTTTTATAATATATTTAATACGCTATATTTCGGCTGTAAGGTTTCTCCAGCCTTCTTCAGGTATGATTTATGTCTTACAGCCGAAATATAGTATATTAGATATTTTATAAACATTAGTAGAAAAAGTTTGATGTTTCGATTTATATAATGTATGTATTAAGTGTGTGTTATATTATAATAGCAGCAGGATTTTCCCTGAGTCACTAGTTTACTTACATAATTTATCTAAACTTACATAATTTATTAATAATAAAAATATGAATATAAAAGAAAAACAACACAAAGAAATTTACAAACAATTTTTCAATAACAATAATTGGAAAAATATAGCTAAGATGGTTCGTGTAGGGCACCTTAATGATGATGCATGCAGGGGCTAATGAGTAGACAAATATTTTGCATGCAATTTTAGAATATCTATGTCTTTCTGAATACCTCTCAGACATCATATATTATTACTGTATTATTGTTAGCAGGAAATAATCATAAATTATTTTCGTCATTAGCATTTAATTAGGGTATTACAATTGTTTCTTTGATTTATTTATTTTATAATTCTGAAAGTATTTTATATCTTACTTTTTATTTTAATAGAACTCGGTGATTTACGCTGTTTTCCAATAAATGTTTCTGCAAATGCTGAAATTTTTCTTTCTTTCTTATTTTTCTAGCCGTAATACCAGGATATCCTACCCGAAAAAAAATGTTTTCTTTCTTTCCTGTTAACTTCATGTTTACTGAGAGTTTATTATGTATTTCCCTGTTTCTAAAACTTAAATGGTGCTACTTTTTCATGTAATATGAATGTTAATAAGAAAAAGAAATACAATCAATATTCTTCGAAGTTATGCCGTTTGATGAAAAATGGTGCCCTGATTCCTGCTCGAGGCAACGGTAGCGGCTTTATAGCGGCAATTTTACTTAAACGCACCCCCATTCACGCTGGTATTGCCTACCTGGCTCTGCACGGGAGGGAGAGGTGTGTGGTCTCGGAAAGTGTCAATATCGTCGCTGACATATGCAACAGTAAGATCCGTTGCCATTAGATTGTGTGCAGCCAGCACACGACAGAATGCTAAAGTGGATTCCCGTCAAATTCTCTGACATGATAAATTGGTAAACATGGTCCCTTGCGCTCACACATATCACCTTGTAATGAAAAATGTGATGAGTAGAGGTGTTTTTTTTTTCCTGCTTCCTTTCCTTTTATTTGCATCAGGAATTTCTACGCTTGGCAGGAGTTAAAAGGTTGACGGAATTTCCAATTGTCAGTCATGTGTACTTTAATTTCTCGAGAAAAGAAATTTTTGATTCAGTTCACGTTTAGAATCTCTTGTCGGCCTTTTTCTGTTTTTAACCTAAATCAATTTAGAAGCATCAACATATTTCTATTCGAAAAATGGATTAAAATGTGGAGAGAGGAAAAAAAGCCTTTGCCAAACAGTTTCGGAATTAATAAAAGTTCTGAATACCTTCAAAAAACCAGAAAGTGGGAACAACTTTCATTTGAATTAAGAAAAATACTCATTAAACTAGTGAGTGAAAAACTCTTTTATGGAGGAGAACATCAAGGGGATTCAATTCTTTCGAGTTCGCCGGGTTTTAGCAATCAATATAAGCCAAAACTTTAAACAGTACAGATTCGATTTTTTCCTCAGTAAAATTAAATGAATAGTTTTAAAATTTTACTTCGGGGAAATATATTCCAAATCTCCATTTGAAGTG